>OY728147.1:1945851097-1946451097 GCA_963277665.1 Viscum album | reverse complement strand
TCAACCCATATGCAATAATTTTCTTCCATTTCATTAATACACAACTGAGTCCAACTCTAGAGGCATCAAAAAACACTATATAATTCATTAACTCATCTGATAGTCTCAGTATAGGAGCACTAGTCAGCCTCATACTCAGCTCCTTGAAGGATCTCTAACACTACTCAGTCTAGATAAATGAATACCCTTTCTATATTAGGATGGTCAAAGGGAATGAAATCCTAAATAATTCTACCATGAACCACTTGTAGTACCTCGTCAATCTAAGAAAGCTCTGTACCTCTAACATTCTCTTGGGTGGTTCCTAATCAAGTAGCACATCAATCATTAATGGGTATATAGATAAACCATTCTTGGAGATGACATGACCCAAAAATTGAACCTCGAGGATTCAAAACTAGCACTTTGAGGGCTTACCATAAAGTTGGTGCTCCTTAAGTAAGTCTAGGACCATCCTTAAATGCTTTGAATTCTCCTCCTATAATGCAAAGTAAATGAGTATGTTGTATATGAAGAAAACCAAAAATTATTCCAAGTATGGATAGAAGATCCAGTTCATCAAATCCATAAACATATCGAGGGAATTTTTCACACCAAAAGGCACCACTAGGAACTCATAGTATCCGTAGAAACATTGAAATGTCATCTTTGGAATATCAGTATCATGAAACCTCAACTGGTGGTAGCTAGACCTAATATAGATCTTCAAGAAACAACTTGTACCTCACAACTAGTCAAAGAGTTCTTCAATCCTCGACAAGGGGTACTTATTCTTTATTATTAACTAGTTTAATTGGTGATAATAAACACAAAGTCTCAATATCTCATCCACCTTTTTCACGAAAAAAACTATAGTTTCCCAGGGGGACACACTGGGTCTGATTAAACCCTTCCCTCAAAGGTCCTCTAACATCACCCTCAGCTCCTAGATCTTGTTAGAGTCCATTCAATGTGCCAAAGAAAATATAGGTGCAGTCATGGGATGAAATTCAATGCAGAAGTCCATCTCCCACCATGGAGGTGGTCTCAGAATGTCCTCATAGAAGATGTACATAAATTCCACCACTACTAAAAGGAATCCAGATTCCTAAAGATTCCTCTATGTCAAGGGCTAAACTCACTGACTGATGGGTGATGGGTTGCAGCTTCTTGCCCACAAGACCCACTTGTTCTGTCATGAGATCTCTCTTTCCCAAAAAGTAGAATCTCATCCCATCTGTATGAATGCATCTAAATCATATATGATGAAAGTAAATCTAGTCCTAAACTATAGACAACTAGTCCATACCCATGATGATGACATAAGGTTTCATCATTATGACTAAGTGGTCCCATAATAAACTCTGTCTATCGAGCGCCAACTCGCATTATTGATAGATATTATATATCGAAGAATCACTCTTTGTAGGAACCTCAAGCTATAGCTATTAAGATAAAGTCTCATATGGAAGCTCCATATCTCACACAAGGGATAATTTGAAAAAGGAATGACTCTATCTTATGTCTACCAGTATTGGGGAAAGAGTATAAAAGACACAAATCATACCTTGAAATATCTCATGTGTATCATGTTCAAATACCTCCATAGCCTAAAGTTTCCCATGACCTTTACCACCAACTCTCTAAGTCTAACATGGGATGCCTAATGGTGGTGGTGGAAGTATATCCTAGTGTATCCCTCTACCAGTATCCCCTACCTCTAAAGATCCACCTACTTCTCTTCTAGCACCGCCTCTTTAGAGGCCACCCTAACCTCGCCTGGGAGATCCCTAATCATGGAACTACCTCTACCATGGTTCCCCATCCACCATCCTTCTATCCTGGATGGTTGGATCCTCTATATGATCCCTAAGCTACAGATCCATACATCTAAGTTTGAGAGTGAAAATTCCTCCTCAACCAAGACCTCAATGTTTTATGGTTTCTACCCACTATAGAAAACTTAGCCAAATGATGCCCACTGCCAACTCTGATTGTCTGGAATCTCTCTTCTAGAAAGATCCCAGTCACTAAAACCCACTTTGGCACTCCATCATAAGTGGATAGACATAAGGAGACCACACTGGAATGAATATCTCTGCAGAGACTCTGCCCAAATTTTCTCTCCTAGAAGAATCTGTCTCGCACCATATCAAGGGAGTATCGCGTGAGTTCAGTGAACCTCACAGTATACTCAACCACTTTCATGTCACTCTACTAAATCTCATGAAGATTCTAGATCCAAATTAAGAGTAAGCATGATAGGTAATGCTCCTTATAAAATATCTTATGGAAGTCAGACCATGAGAATGTCATCTCATCATGATTCTATGTGACTAGACTCCACCAGCGCCCTACTGCTCCATGGAAAAGACTAGATACCAGTAAAACCATCTGATCGGACAATATCTGAACCAACCTGAAGACTTAAAACACTGAATCGGGCCAATCCCCCACTTCTTAGAGATCTGGATCACCATGTAACCTCAGTGGTCTTGACACTAGAACTCATGGAATGTATTAAATCTACGTGCATCATTAACCTAAACCACTGGTACTATCTACTACTCGATAAGTGGGAGTTTTTCTCCATACCCACCTAGAGGTAACACCTCAAGATATGGCTCTTGAACAGAGGCCTCGTCACTTATTGGATCATTGTCACGATCCTGAATTAGTAACCTAGATGGCTTCCTTCACAGATCCATCCTAAAAGCGATCAAGATATACCATGGTTAGATGAGCATATATATATGGGGATTTGACTCAATAAGGATGATCAAAGGACTCAATATTATATGATGCACATTCCATTCTTCCCTACAACCAATGTCTTGGTATGCTAAGTTGACAATCATGTAGTCAAAGTCCTGGTGAATGGGTATGTCGGTCACCGCACCAATATTGTGTTCACTATCTTGAAACCTATACTCGAGACACTTTGAAATTATTTCCCTAAGTACCATCCAATTCCTCATAAGAGGAAAAGTCCAAAAATTATTCTAAGGAATGAACTACTCTAATACCACTTTATAATAACCAGAACCGTCAGGTCCCACCTTGATAGTGGAAGATCGAGCCGCCACAACCTCAATCCTTCATCCAATAATCTAGGGGCTAGAAAAAATCACCAATGATGAATAATATAAAATGGAAGGCCTTATCCTGATTTACCTATATGCACACACTCAACCATCTCCATGAAATAGTGCAAATGAATATAAAAGATAGTAAATATAGAGTGTAAACATGCATGCAATAACCACTAAGAAAATACAATAGAGTACAATAGTATAAACCAAAATGAAAGGGAGGAATACATACCCAACTAGAAATTAATTACCAAGCTGACAAAAATTAGAATAAATTAAAACTAAGAGAGAGAGACTCTTGATCTCCAAGTCCTGACCACCATATGTGGTCAGTGCACCCAAGTATCACTAAGATCCATTGATGTAACTGTCAAGCTATATATCATCTGCATAATACATGATAAGTGCAGGCAAATCCCATATAGGGTTGTGTGTATACATACCCAGTAGGACACCCTGAAAACCAAAAAGGTAGCGATAGAAAGCTACAATAATAGTCATATCAACCCATAACAAGAGTAAAATAAAACCCATTATAGATATATGCCCATAAAGAAACCTAGTAGAGATAAAAAATTTATATCTATCTTATAACCTAATCCATAGTTAATGAGTCTGCATACAGTTCCAAAAGTCCATTTCTGATTCCCAACATCTAACGCGACCTCACCAAAAAAATTTTGTAGGTGTAATATACCAAGATATAAAAAATGAACATCATTCTCAATAGAGTATATGATGTTGGGACCACTTTGATTTTATTTGTTGTCAACAGTTGTCAATATTGATCAAAATAAAGAAGGACTCCAAAGTTAATAGAGATCGGCTGAAGTGAGGATTCCTGTAGAATTGTTATGAAATCATATCATTGAATTTCATACTTGGGCAATTATCTATGAAGTCAATTGAGACGATTGTTGAGTTGATACTAAGTTCAAAGCACATATATCAAAGGTGATATATTTTCTACAATAATGAAGAATGGTGATTAAAACTAGACGATGCTTTACTGATATATATTTCACAAATATCATAAGTTAGGAGAACTTTTGATGCAAGCCTTATGAAGGAAAGGGGGAGAAATAATGATTACAATCGTATACAGTTTTGATTGGAAGGAATGATGCTGTTGGAAGATAGGGAAGTTTCAATACTTTTCATTGTAACTCTGAAGATGCTAAATCAGGTCTTTCAAAGGATATATTCACTATAGTGGAGTTTGTGATGAAAGCTAAAGAATGGATATGGGAATCATTGGAGAGATAAATGACAAAGGAATGGATAATATGGAGGTGTCACAAAAGATCAGTTTAAGGTGGTTCCATTTTCTCAAAAATTGGAAAATTTTAGGGCCTGAAAATCAAGAGATAAAGAAATTGTTTTTGGAAATGAATGTTGTGTGCAAGATTGAATATGGTTTATATTTTTTCACGCAAGGCATGATTCAAGGTCAGAGCATCGAAAAATGGAGAAGGCATGGAGTGCGTGGAAAATTGGGTAGAGTGCGCGAAAAATAAAGGTTGCGTGAAATATTAGCATGGTGCGTGAAAAATAAAGTTGTGTGCGAAATATTAGTGTGGTGAATTGAAAATAAAGTGGTGTGAAAAATATTGGCATGGTGCATGAAATAAAGGAATGAATTTTTTCACGCAAGAGGTGTTTCGAGATCAGAAGCTCAAAAATTAGCAAATTTTAGGGCCAGAAAATCAGGGGATGAAGAAATTGTTTTTGGCAATGGATGTTGCGTGCAAGATTGAAGATGGTTTAGATTTTTACGCGCAAGGCATGATTCAAGGTCAGAACATCAAAAAATGGAAAAGGCATGGAGTGCGTGAAAAATTGGGTAGAGAGCGTGAAAAATAAAGGTTGTGTGAAATATTAGTGTGGTGCGTGAGAAATAAAGTGGTGCATGAAATATTAGTATGGTGTGTGAAAAATAAATTGGTGTGCGAAATATTGGCATGGTGCACAAAATAGAGGAATGAAGTTTTTCACGCAAGAGGTGTTTCGAGATCAGAAGCTCGAAAATTGGTAACTTTTAGGGCCTGAAAATCAGGAGATGAAGAAATTGTTTTTGTCAATGGATGTTACGTGCAAGATTGAAGATGGTTTAGATTTTTGCGTGGAAGGCATGATTCAAGGTCAGAACATCGAAAAATGGAAAAGGCATGGAGTGCATGGAAAATTGGGTAGACTGCATGAAAAATAAAGGCTGCATAAAATATTAGCGTGGTACGTGAAAAATAAAGCAGTGCGCAAAATATTAGTGTGGTGCATGAAAAACAAAGTGGTGTGTGAAATATTGGCGTAGTGCATGAAATAGAGGAATGAAGTTTTTCACGCAAGTGGTGTTTTGAGATTAGAAGCTTGAAAATTGAAAAATTTTAGGGCCTGAAAATCAGGAGATGAAGAAATTGTTTTTGGCAATTGATGTTGCATGCAAGATTGAAGATAGTTTAGATTTTTGCATGCAAGGCATGATTCAAGGTCAGAACATCAAAAAATGGAAAAGGCATGGAGTGTGCGGAAAATTGGGTAGAGTGCTCGAAAAATAAATGTTGTGTAAAATATTAGCATGGTGCGTGAAAAATAAAGAGGTGCACGAAATATTAGTGTGGTGCATAAAAAATAAAGTGGTGTGCGAAATATTGGTGTGGTGCACAAAATAGAGGAATGAAGTTTTTCACACAAGTGGTGTTTCGAGATAAAAAGCTCAGAAATTGGTAAAGGCATGAGGTGCGTGAAATATTGGATCATTGCGCGAAATATGATGTTGCATGAAAGTGTTTTTACACGCATGAAGATGGATTTACACATAGATTAGTGTTTTAAGCACAGGGTCAAAAATGCCTATAAATATGAGGTGAACCCCTCTCATTTGTCAAGGCTTGACACTTAGACAAATCTTGATCACTGATGCGTGAAAAAAAAACTAAGTATTGATTAGTGTGTGAAAAGAAGAATCCGTGCGCAAAAAAGAAAGTGTTGTGCAAAAAATCAAGTATTGCGCGAAAAAGAGAGTATTGCATGAAAAATCCAGTGCAGCGTGAAAAAAGAGAGTGTTGTGCGAAAAATAAAGTGTTGCGTGAAAAAGATAGTGTTGCGTGAAAAAGTGAAGCACTTCACAAAAAGCCAGTGGTGCACGAAAAAGGAGAGTTGCACAAAAAGCCTTTTTCGCGCCAAAAGGTGTTTTTACACGAAAGTTTGAATTTTACGCATAAGTCACCTAGAAGGGTGCGCGAAAAATTTGAGGGTACCACAGGACTTTAACAAGTGCTATGCACTCTTGAAGTGTCTTGTGAAGAAGGAGAACCGCACCCTCTGTGCAAAGAAGAAAGCACAAACAAGCGACTGGTTTTTTCAATCCCTCGTGGTGCTTTGTGAAGGAGATCCCATGAGTATACAACTGGTGAATACTCACCCATGTAGTGCTTCATGAAGAAAAATCCACGAATCATCCCTAGTTCTATGAAGAAGAATCACATGTCCTCTACATGAAGAAGAAGACTCGTGGAGCTCTCTACTTGCATGAAGGTGAACACTCTCTGGTTGCATGATTTATATACACTATTTTCAGGGTTGTTGTTGCTTGTGTGATGAGGAGATAGATGTGAAACTAAACTCATATCTACACAGAGGAAGAAGAAAGTATATTGATACAATCATGTGTTGGTATTGAGAATTGAAGAAAGAGATTAAGACACTACAGTATTGTTCCTTATTATACTGTGTTAAAGATAAAGAAGAGAAGAAGAAGAAGAACAGAGTATTCCCAATTTAAGGCTGACAATTATTCATGGCAATTTAATTCAGATGATGTTGTGTGAGCTGATCCTCAGTGTTTGAATAATCACATTGGTGTATGTAATTCTAGCTAAAGAAATAATTTTAGTGTAGTCGTTTCTTGCACTAAGAAGAAGAAAGAAGAAATCTAGTGCAGTTAGTATTGCACTAGAGAAGAAGAGAAAGAAAGAAGGAAGAATTGTTTGCCTACTACTTTGCAATCAATCAAGTGAAGAGCACTAAAGAAGACCAAGATCAGAACCTACCTTATCAAGAAGGAAGAAGATTGTCTCTATAGGTAGTATAAAGAACCAGCTAAAGGCTACAAGTTGGACTTGTTTATCACTAGTCTAGGGAAGAGGATTGTTTCCATCCCCCCTCCAAAGTGTAGGGACTCACACTGGCTATAGGATTGTTTTCCTAGCCACTTCATTGTAAAAGAATAACACATTATAGTGGAGAATCCATGCACTGGTCATACCCATGCATGGAAAGGATGTAGCTACTCTTATTTAGTGGTGAACCTTGTAAAAATATCATGTGCATAATTTTACTGCTTTCTATTATTGCATACAATAGGGAAAAGATAATAAGAGAATCAAGATCCTAACAGGTCAAGAGGTACAGGGATAAAAAATTAGAATTGGTTTCAAAAGTCCCCAACACTGATTCTCCCCCCCTCTCAATGTTAGGTCTATCCTAAACTGGTCTCTCATATGACACCCAAAACCAAGCTTAAAATATAAGGTAACACCCTGAGACTTTTTATGAAAAGTTTCATTTTTTGATGAATAATAAAAAATTCTGATTTTTATTAAAAACTATCTTTTCATTTAAATTATTTATAAAGGTAAATTATATTTTAAATTGGATTTAAAGTAAAATTAATTAAATTTTATTAAAATTTATCTAATTTAGGACATTTTAATCAATTTGATATTTAATTTAGATATAAAAACTTTTTAAACTTTTGAAAGTTTTTCTTTTGAGAAACTGGTTTTTCAACACATCTACAGTTTTAATTTTAAATTAAATTATACCACTTCTGTGAGTTAAATTTTGAAAAAAAGATTCTATATTTTTTATTAGAATAATTTATATTATCTAATAAGGTTAAATTAATTTTTTACCATAATGAATCATGAAAATAGTAAAAAATATTTACTACAGTTAAGGTAAAAATGGGTTTACTGGGGGGTTAAATTAAAAATATAAGGGTTAAAAATGAACTAAAACTTGTATAATTATAATTGGATGGTAATTTTCAGACCTTATCACTTATAAGGTTCCAAAATGGTCCTTTTTTTATCCTTTTGGCATGAAAAAAAATGTGGATGAAATTCTTTCTTTTCAAAAATTCCAAACATGTCGTCTCCCCCACTTATAAAAGGCCACTTAATCTTCTGTCTTTTCCACACTTAAAAAACCCATTATTTTGTAAAATAACTAACCAAATAAATTCCTTAATTCCCTTTCCTCATCCTAGAATCCTTGGTTTGTTCATAAATCCAAACTAGGAAGTATTTTGGTGTAAACCAAAAGAAGTTGTCTGAAGAAGAGGTAACGTCATTAGCCGAGCATTTTATTTTATTTATTCTTCAATCTCCTTCAATTATTATTAAACCATGTTGATATAATAAAATTAGTATATTAAATATACTAATATATTGTTATGTTAATGGCATGACCTAAAAATATTTTCTCCTCCCTTAAATGGGAAATGAAACCATCGATCGTGTGTCCGGTGGATTACCGCCTCACAAACTAACATAATTCATTTTACATCACTGCTTCCTATGAATGGATATAATGATGTATCTAATGTTTATATATGATATTTATGATATAATTATACTTCTATAATTTTAATATAATATATACCTTCTTACTTTCTATTCCATATAGAATGTGATAACGTCGTTCGTGTGTATAGGGGACTACCGTCTCGCAAAGTGATGTGATTCATTTTTCACTTATGCTTTGCATGGTGTAAGATCCTAACCTTTTATGGAGATGACTTGAGATTAATTTCAAGTACTCTTTTTCCTTGTGTTGACTAATATTTTTTTGGGATTTAATTTGTGGTGTGTTTGGGTGAATATTTGAGAAAAATGGAAGAAAGAGGACAATGCATGGTTGGCGCATGGTTAAGGAAAACTGTGCACCACAACCCAGCAAACCATGCAACCATAGACATAGGGGAATTGAATGGTAGGAAGAAAAAAATCAAACCATGTGCCCTCTTATTATTAATCATAAACCACTATAAAATATGTGTATTATTTAGGTGCACGGTTAGGGAAAACTGTGCGCCCCTACCTAGAAAACCATGCATGACTTTTTAATTCACCAGAAAAATATATTTTAAATCACTTGAACCCCTGAAACTCACACTATTCGACCCTAACTCAGAACAACTCATATCCTTGCGATTTTATATCCTCCAAAATAGATTCCAAACCTTCCTTACCTCCATTATTCGTAATTCAAATCCCGAATGGAAGATTTGCACCCCTCCTGGTAAGAGAATTCTATCTCACTTAGTTTCTCGTTCCTCTTCATTTCTTCTCCAATACTATAAAGAGTTTTTCTTCCTATTGTGATTAGATATAGATCTAGGCTTTTAAATCTAGATCTAGAATTAAAGGACCTTGATTTGTTCGATCATGATTTATGGTTTTATATCCAAATCTCATTCTACATCGTTGTGCTGCTCAAATTTTGGGGATTTTTTATTGGGAGATTATTTATCAAAAAATTGAGGTATGTGGTCTATAATTAAAATCTCAAAGTATTGATTTTATTTATGTGTATGTAATTTTAGAATTTATATTAAATTTTTAGCAATTTATTTTTTATTAAGTTAATTAATTTTATGAATTAATTAATTGAGGTAAAATGTGAAATTGGGGATATTGGAATTGTAGATTATGAGTAATTAATTATGGAATTAATTAGGGGATATTAAGATGGTTTAATTGAGTAATTAATTATGGAATTAATTAAGGGATATTGAGAATGTTGAATTGAGTAATTAATTGTGGAATTAATTATGGGATATTGATATTGTTGAATTGAGTAATTAATTGTGTAATTAATTGTGGGATAATAGGATTGTGGGATGATTAATTAATTATTGAGTTAATTAATAAGATTTAGATGATTAATTAATTACAAAGTTAATTAATAATATTAAGATGATTAATTAATTGTTGAGTTAATTAATAAGATTGATATGATTAATTAATTATTGATTTAATTAATATAATTAAGATGATTAATTAATTGTTGAGTTAATTAATGAAATTGGTAAGATTAATTAATTAATGAGTTAATTAATGATATTGATAAGATTAATTAATTTTTGAGTTAATTAATTAAATTTATAATATTAATTAATTTTTGAGTTAATTAATGATATTTATATGATTAATTAATTATTGAATTAATTAATGAAATGATGAATGGTAACAATGGACTTCATGTGAAAATTGAGATCTAAAATGGTAACAATTGAATTATGAGATATGAGATGAGATGTAGAAAGGTAACAGTGGAATTATGGGACATGGTATCCCTTGGGGATAGTTTACACTCCAGCATGGGCTGAAGTGGGTATTGAGGTTCAGGTGTCCTCGAAAATTGGGAAGTTTATGTGGTTAAACAAAGATTAACTTGATAATGTGATAAGTGTTTATTTATACATTATGATTATTTATTTATAAAATTGTATACACTGTTATTGAATGGATATTACTTTATACACAATTTTTGGTGGCCTAATAAGTTTTACTCACACCCTACTCAGGCTGCCTGATCGGTACCCGAATATATTTCATGATTGCAGAATAGGATAAGGGCAAAGGCCCTTTGTTATGTGGCTGAGTTGGGATGTATCATGGATGAGGGAACTAGACATGGTTTGAGACCCAATTGGGATTCATTTGTGTATTTATTTTGAGTATGCATTATGACACTAGATGTGTATTTTAGCATGTTATATTTACTTTTTAGTTTTGATATTGTATTTCGCTTTGGTCATCTTGTTATACTGGTATTGTTCTGAATATGATATCATTTTATTATTTAGTTTTTATTGGTTATTTATTTTTTCTGGTGTATTACTCTAATTAAAAATAGGTTATAGTCTCCCTATGATCGATAATAGACCCTCGATTCTAGTCGGAAGCCTCTGGCGTATACGGGGAGGCATGCCTGAGGTCACATAGCAGACTGGCTTGGGGCACCGGTGCATGGCACTCGATCCAGGATGTTACAAAGTGGTATCAGGGGTAGTTTTCTTTTCTTTTTCTTTTGTATTACTATTTTGGAAAGGTATACATGAGGCTAGGAAGAGTTGGGCCTTGGTTATGAGCTTGTTCATGGGAGTAGCTAACCCATGTTTGGGGGAGAACCGAAGTACCCAAGGTGAGATTGTTTTTTATTTTTGTTTGATCTTATAATTGAATATTATTTCACCCTGGATGATGCACTTATTGTGTAATGTGATTTATTTTTTGAGATTTTTTGAGTCTTGATTTGTGTCCTGATAAGGTATGAAATTTGAGTATTCATGCATCATTCTAGGTAATCAATAATATTTTACGACATGTATCATTTTAGGCAAGCATGGGAAAATGGGTTATGAGTAAGTTGTTGAACTTGAATTGTTTTCCCTTACTTGTGAAATTGAACTAAAAATGGTGCCTAATATGAAATTAAAAGTGAAAAATGATACAATATGAGAATAATTGGGTGTCTAAATGAGAAATGTGAATGATGAAAATGAGTTACCCTTTTGTTAACCTTGACCTAGATGTAGGATGGTTAACGGTAGTGTTAGCGCTTTAGTTTTGACCATGTGGTAGGGTTTGGAGAAAAATACTTATTGTGCCTTATTTTATTTTCTCATAAATTTGTTGATATCAAGAAAATTATCCTAAGGTGTGTGTTTTTATTATGGAGTTATGCCTCTATGATGATGCTTTTTGAGAGGGTGATAGGAGGACATGGCTAGAGATGATCCCCCAGTGGTAGAACCTGAGGCACTGATAGTTCCAGGTGAGGAATTTGGAGGGAAGTTCTGGAAGAACTTTGAGTAGTTCATGCAATTCATGTAAAGATACCCAAGGTGGGTTGTGAAGAGCATACCTCAATTGACGTGGGAGTTTCAGTTTTAGCACCCTCTAACTTTTGTTAGAGTGGGTGGACCTGAGGGAGTTGAGTTTTGTATTGAGTCTATCCAAAATATACTTGACCACTTGAAGACTCCTACTGATAAGAGACTCAAGTTGGATACTAATTGCTATGAGAATCAGAAAAATGTTGGTGGGGTGTTTAGGCCATGACTGGATAAGCTAGTGGTATGCTATGTAAGGCCTTCTTAGAGAGGATCTTGGAGCACTTCTATCCAGAGATGTTGAGGTAGAAGAGAGTAGTTGAGTTCATGAGAATGACTCAGGGGAGTATGTCATTAATGGACTATATTGGACGCTTTATAGATTTGAATAACTTTTCTGCAATGTTAGCAGTAGATGAGGATACTTTAGAAAAATTATTTTAGAAAGGAATTAAGTGTGAAATTAAGTCCCAGGTGAACATCTTCAGACTGAATAAATTTTCAGAGGTGTTAGTCTCTCATAGCTGAGGGTAACCTGAAGGAGGATTTCAATGTGGTATAGATGGTTGATGATGGATAATAAGTAGGTGCATCTTATGAGATCAAAAAGAGTCATTATGAGAACTTTAGCTAGAGTAGTAGAAAATAGAGTTGACAGGGGGGAAGTCAGTTACACAAGACCTTTATCTAGTGATTTTCTACTAGTTTGGTAGGTCATTCCACTGTCATAGACATTGTCCCTAACCACTAGTGGAGTGCTGATCTTGCAGTAAGATGAGATATCTATAGAAGTTCGATAGGAACCCATGACAGATGGTTAATGATGGGGAAACTAAATAGAATTAGAGTGTAGGAAGAGGATATTCTACACCTTATCAAGCTATAATCTATAGTTCTACTAGAAGAGGTAGTAGAGGTAGTGGACGTGGTAATTCTTGATAAGAGCGCCCATATCAGTAGAGTGGTGTAGCTCTGGGGACTCGGACTGTATCATAGGGAAGAGGGGTAGGACAATTTCATGTAGTTCAGTATACACTTACAGATATCAAGGATGGACCTTAGATAGTGAGATGTTCTATTATTGTAGCTTCTATATTATCTAGTACCTTATTTGATATTGGTGTCTCTCATTCCTTTATTTTTACACAACTTGTAAATGGTTTGAGCTTAGAGGTGAATTTCATGACTAGGGGGTTGACAATAGATACATCATTGGGAGTATGGTCTAGGAACATCTACTTGTGTAAGGGATGTTCTCTCGAAGTTTGAGAGTATCATTTTCTATGGAATCTCTATATTCTTAACATGTCTGGCTTCAATCTAATTTTGGGTATGGACAGGTTAGTAGCATACCGAGTCTATATTGATTTTTACCATAGGAGAGTGAATTTTACATCTCCTAAGGGATAAAACTATATTTACCATGGAGAGTGGGGTATCTAGGCAGACTAATCAGGGCCAATTACTCATCAATTGGGAGAGCTTATAGCCTAGTTTTCTAGTTAATGATAGATAAAGGGGATGTGAAACATGATTTCTTTCCACCAATGGTGGAATGGTTTCAAGATGTGTTTCCTAAGGACTTATTAGGGCCACCACCTAAGATAGATATGGAGTTTACAATTGAGCTCATGCTAGGATATAAACCAGTTTCCATTCCACCATACAGAATCGCGCTGACATAGCTTCAAGAGCTCAAGACTCAGCTGGAGGAGTTGATGGATAAGGGCTTTATCTATTCGAGTACATTTCCTTAGGGGTCACCTATGTTGTTTACAAATAAGGCTAATGGCATTTTATTCTTGTGTGTTTATTAACATAATTTGAATAAGTTGACGGTGAAAAATCAGTATCCTCTTTCACGTATCAACGATCTTTTTGACCAATTGAGAAGAACTTGTGTCTTTTCCAAGATCAACTTGAGATCAAGGTATCATTATTTGAGAGTTCAAACTTATGATATACTGAGTAATTATTTTAGAAGTAGGTATGGATTATATGAGTTCATCATAATTCCATTTGGGTTTATGAATTCACTAGTATTGTTTATGGCCTTGATGAATGAAATATTACATCCACACCTAGATCAGTTTGTGATAGTGTTTATGGATGACATCTTAGTGTAATCCAAGACTCATGATGATCATGACCAACATCTTGACATTTTCCTAAGTACACTGAGGGAGCATTGGTTATACTCCAAGTTATCTAAGTGTTAGTTTTGGATTGATAAAGTACACTTTTTGGGTTACATCATCACAGAGGAAGGTGTATCAGTGGACCCATAGAAGGTGAAGGCAGTTGTTTCTTGGGAGAATACAAAGAATTTTTTTGATGTCTGTAGATTTCTGATATTATCTTAATATTATCAGAGGTTTACCCAAGACTTTTCTAGATTTTTATCACCACTTTTGTTCTTGAAAAAGAAGGGGATAAAATTTGAGTGGTCAAAATCATACAAGGATTTTTTTTCTAGGAGTTGAAGAAGTGATTGACTTCGGCACCAATCTTGGTCCTACCCGAGCCAAGTGAGGAGTAAATGGTGTTTTGTTATTCTTCTAGGATAGGTATTGGAGAAATTTTAATGTAGGGATATTGATTTGTGGCGTATGGGTCTCATTGGTTGAGGCCACATGAGCGGAATTACCCTATGCATGACCTCGAGTTGGCTGTAGTTGTTCATGCCTTAAAGTGTTAGCAGCATTATCTATTGGGTGAGAAGTTTATAGTGTTTACTAACCAAAATAACTTAAGGTATATAATCCTGTAATGATATTTGAATCTACAACGACGGAGGTGGGTTGATTATATATTGTCATTTGATTTTGAACTAGAATAAACACCCGAGAAAATAAATAGTGTTGTTGATGCTTTAAGTAGAAAAAATTGGACTCATGTTGTTCAAGAGTATAGTGATAAGTGGAAGATAATGATTCTACTAGATGAGATGCATGTGGTGGTTCAGAAAAATCAGAAGCATATGACCCTTGTGTCAGTTTTGGTGGAGTCTACACTTCTGATATAGATTGGTGATAGGTAGTATAAATATTTGGAATGTTTATCTTTGAGGGAAATCCTTGAAGGTGGGAAGACACCTTCAGACTAGTGGATAAATGATGATGAGATCATCTATATCAAGAATCGAGTTTTTGTGCCTACTAGTATGTGAGAGGAGTTGATGTAGAAATTTCATGCCTCCAAGTGGGTGGTACATCTAGGTGTGACCAAAATATACCATGATATATGTTGACAGTTTTGGTGGCTGATCATGAAAAAGGAGATAATAGGGTTCTTGAAATGATTATACACCTGTCAACGGGTGAAAGTAGAGCATCAATGACCTAGAGGTTTGCTGCAGTCATTGCCCATTCCGAAGTGGAAGTGGGATGATGTTACCATGGACTTTGTGGTGGGTCTCCTGAGGACGCCTTGGAAGAATGATGCTATTTGGTTAATTATGGACAGATCGACGAAGTTAGTTCATTTCTTGCCTATATGGGAGACTTTCTCAGTGGAGAAGTTGGGAGACTTGTATGTTCGGGAGATATCTTGTCTACACAGGGTGCCACAAAATATTGTTTCGGGTTGTGAATAGCATTTTAATTCATGCTTATAGTAGGGCTTAGAGAAGGTGCTTGGTATGCAGGTTTTATTGAGTATGGATTTTCACCCATAGATAGATGGGAAGTTAGATTGTACTATACAGGTGCTTGAGGATATTCTATGAGCATGTGTTCTTGACTTCATAGGGTCTTGGGAAAAGCACCTAGCTTTGGTGGATTTCATCTATAATAACAATTATCAGGATATTATTCTAATGGGACCATATTAGGCTCTTTATGGTAGGCTATAAAGATCTCCTTTGTGTTTGATAGAGGCAGGTGATCCAGAGTTGCTGGGACTGAGTCTTGTGCAGGAGATGTCTGATCAGGTTCAGTTGATTTAGAATCATATGGCTATGGCTCAGAGTAGACTGAAGTTGTATACTGACAGATGTCTACGACCCCTAGAGTTTACATAGGGTGATCGATTTTTATTTTGTTTATCACATAGATTGGGTCCCCACCAGATATAGATATAGGGAAAGCTAGTGCCCAGGTTCATTGGACCATTTAATATTGTGAAAGAATTGGGTTGGTGGTGTGCTGATTGTATCTTCCACAGAAATACAGTGTTATGCATGACATTTTTCATGTGTCGCAGCTACACAGTATCACCCTGAACCTTCTCATGTGATTTATGTGGATGATTTTGAGTTTGGGATAGATGTGTCCTTTGAGGAGAATCTAATATGCATGTTGGATAATAGCGAGAAAGTGTTGCGGGGAAAGACTGTGCCAATAGTTCATGTATTGTAGAAACATGGTCATGTTCAGGAGGAAATTTGGGAGAGTGAAATAGATATGAAGGCCTAGTGGACCAATCTTTTTGGCTCAGAATCTTAGAGATTCTTGGGAGTGCAACTTGAAGATGATTTTTTATAATGTGGGGAGATTATAAGATCCTGACCTTTTCTGGTGATGACTCGGGCTTTATTTCAGGTAATATTTTTACTTTTTTTTAATACACTTTTTTTGGGATTTACTTTGGGGTGTGTTTGGGTGAATATTTGAGAAAAATGGAAGAAATATGGAAGTGAACGATTGGCGCATGGTTAGGGAAAACCATGTTCCCCGGCCCAGCAAACTGTGCAACCCTAGACAGAGGGGAATTTCACAGTTGGTGCATGGTCTGTCAAATAGTGTTCCCTATTAGAAGTAATCGTACACCCTTATAAAATAAGTGCATGGTTTAGGTGCACAGTTAGGGTAAATTGTGCACCCATACCTAGGAAATCATGCACAACTTTTTAATTCACTTGAAAATATATTTTAAATCACCTGAACCCCCTAAAACTCACCATATTCGACCCTAACTCAGACCAACTCATCTCGTCATGATTTCAGAGCCCCTGATATGGATTCAAAACCTTTCTGACCTATTTTCTTCATGATTCGAATCCCAGATCAAAGATATGCATCGCTCATAATAAGAGAATCCTATCACTACTACAAAACTGGGTTTATTCAGTGTTAGGGCTTTAACAACGCTAGCAAAAAACATTGTTAAAGACCCCCTTTGTCAGCACTAAACAAAGCATTGTGAAAGGTGGTTTTTAATAGTGCTAAAAAAATTATTATTAAAGGGGTGCCTTTACTAGTGATTTTTTACAATAAACGCTTGTCAACGCTGTAAAAAAACACGGATAAAGGGGGGGTTATTATCGCTTTTTTAGAACCGCTAATAAAGACCTCCTTTATCAATGTTTTTTTACAAGCGCTGATAAAAGTATACTTTAAAAAAATCATTAAAAATGATAAATAAATATATTTATATTGATATAAATATAATATATATTTTTTAAAATGTGTTTTAGATAAGGTAAATAGGCATTTACACTTAATATATAATATATTTAGTGAAAATGGATTATAAAATAACTAAAAAAATATTTTTAATTAATAATTTGCTTATTATTACCAAGTAATAGTCATTTAATATCAATTTAAAGATAACAAAAATCAAAAAAAATAATAAAAGATCTAAAATAAGTTAAAAACATAACTAGAACTTCAAACAGACAGAACTTTTGATCTGAATGTCCGTTTAGGCTCTACCACATATCAAATCAAAGCCTATAATGAGCTCTACGTCCTTGGTGAAATAGGTAAAACTTTGACACAATTTACAAGGCTAAAAAGGTCTATAAGGCCTCCAAAACTGAGTTTTTAGTCGGGGTACCCCAATTTTTTAACATTCGATGGATTTTCAGCCTCATTTAAGGGGGTCTTTTTTCCATTTTTCAGTAGGGACTAAATTTATTCCCCAGTCTTACATTCATATTGATTTTATGGTTTTTCACCACATAATTTTATTTATAATTAAATATATTCATGTTTTGTTATATTTACTTATAATAAATCACTCATATAAATACATATATCAACATATTTACATAAAAATGTATATTCTAATATATCTAAATAAATACATATTCTAAAAATGTATTTAAAACAATATCTAACCATTTTTTACATTATAAAAATATATTTATAATGTTTATACATACATATATGTGTGTATTAATAAATATATATTTATATTTATATTATATTCTAGTATATATATATCACACACACACACACATATATATTGTATAAATGTATTTAAAAATAATTATATAAATATATGTATATATATATATATGTAAATGTATATGTAAATAAAGAGAAATATCATTAAATATACAGCAAAACAACATGGTGTAGTGGTAAAGGCATTCCATCTTCGAAGGAGAGGTGCAGGCTTCGAATCTAGGAAGGTGCGCATGAGGATGGAAATTCACAAAGTGTTGATAAAAGGGGTTGTGGGGTGAAAATCATTGATAAAGGGGGTGGAGAGCACTGATAAAGGGGTCCAGGCTCATGGACGTTTGAAAAAAAATATCCCCTTTAACAATGCTACTTTTATCATCACTTTTTTAGTGCTGTTAAAAGTTTCGGGATTTTAACCACACTCTGATTATTGGTGCTTTTTAGCACTGATAAAGGCATATTTTAGCATTGTTAAATGCATTTTTTGTAGTAGTGTATCCCGCTTGGTTTCTCGTTCCTCTTCCTTTATTGTCCCATCCTAGAAACAGTTGTTATTCCAATTATAATTAGATATAGATATAGGATTGTAAATATAGACCTATAATTGAAGGATCTTGATTTAGGGTTTTAGATCAAGATCTCATTCTACATTGTTGTTCCACTGAAATTTTGGGGATTTTATATTGGGTGATTATTCATCAACAAATTGAGGTAGGTGGTCTATAAATCAAATCTTAAAGTCTTTAATTTATTTATGTGTATGTAATTATATAATTTCTATTAAATGTTTATCAATTTAGTTTTGATTGAGTTAGTTAATTTGGTGAATTAATTAATTTTTGGAAAAATGTGAAATTGGAGGTATTGGAATTGTAGATTGTGAGTAATTAATTATGAAATTAATTAGGGGATATTGAGATTGTTAGACTGAGTAATTAATTGTGGATTTAGTTAGGGGGTATTTAGAATATTGAATTGAGTAATTAATTGTGGAATTAATTATGGGATATTGAGATTATTGAATTGAGTAATTAATTGTGGAATTAATAGTGGGATGATTGGATTGTGAGACAATTAATTAATTATTAAGTTAATTGATAATATTGAGATGATTAATTAATTGTTGAATTACTTAATAATATTGAGATGATTAATTAATTTTTGAGTTAATTAATAAGATTTATATGATTAATTAATTTTCGAGTTAATTAATAAGATTAGGATCATTAATTAATTATTAAGTTAATTAATAGGATTGATATGATTAATTAATTATTGATTTAATTAATGAAAGTGATAGGATTAATTAATTATTGAGTTAATTAATAAGATTGAGAATATTAATTAATTGTTGAGTTAATTAATGAAATTGAGAAGATTAATTAATTGTTGAGTTAATTAATGAGATTGATATGATTAATTAATTTTTGAATTAATTAATGAAATAATGAATGGTAACAATGGAATTCATATGAGAATTGATATCTAGAATGGTAACAATGACATTATGAGTTATGATATGGTATATAGAATGGTAACAGTGGCATTCTAGGACATGATATCCCTTGGGGATAGTTTAGACTCTGGTGTGGGCTAAAGTAGGTATTGAGGTTCGAGTGTCCTTGAAACCCAAGATGTTTATGTGGTTAAACAAAGAATAATTTGATAATGTGATAACTGTTTATTTATGCATTATAATTATTTATTTATAAAATTTCATACATTTTTATTGACTGTATATTGCTTTAGACACTGTTGGTGATGGCCTACTATGTTGTACTCACACCCTACTCGAGATGAATTGTCGGTACCTGAATAGATTTCATGCTTTTAGGAAAGGATAAGGGCAAAGGCCCTGTGTTAGGTGGATGAGTCAGGATGGAGCATGGATGAGGGAACCATGTGTGGTTCAGGATTTGCTTGGGATTCATTTTTGTCTTTATTTTAAGTCTTCATTCTAACACTGGATACGTATTTTATCATGTCATATCTACTATTTAGTTTTGATATTGTATTCCACTTTGGTCATCTTGTTATTCTGGTATTTTTGTAACTATAATATCATTTTTTTTATTCAGTTGTTATTGATTATTCATTTCCACTGGTGTATTACTCTGATGAAAAAGAGGGTATAGTCTCCCCGTGATCGATAATAGATCCTCACTATTAATCGGAAGCCTATGGCGTACGAGGAGGCGTGACTGAGATCGCATAGCAGACCAACTCAGGGCACCGATGCATGGCACTCGAGTTGAGACATTACATATGGAAGGTAATAAGGATTAATTAGATGTTTATACATGATATTCATGACATATTAATTATTATAGAAAAGAAATATATCATATAATTTATTACCATATCATCTATTGAATAAATGACAACATCACTCGTGCATATGTATGACTTACCATATCCATGAAGCGATGTGATTCATTATCCATGTAAAAAAATCAATAATGACTATAAATATGTATCTAATGAACATAAATTATATTTATAACATTAATATAATTCTTTAGATGATGTAACTATAACCTATGTTCAAGATTATAACAACTTTGCTCTTTATTTCACAATAATACTTAATTGATTACATAAATGTACACATAATACAACCCAAAAGATTGATAAGTATAGTGTATTTGGGAATTAGGTACATATAATAACATCTTTAACATGGGATATAACAACATTATTGAAAACTTCCTTAACATGCTACTAAAAATCCATGACTTTTAAAACTGCATGGGATAACCTGGGGACATGCATAAGAAATGGGTAAGATATAATGCCTAGTATGGGAATAAACATAGAATAAGGTGATAAATTTTATACAATAGGAATATAAATGAGGAATAAAAGGTGTGAGAATCATAAAAATGAATAATAATGCATGATATAACATGATAATCATAACATGGAAAATGTGACAATAACTTAAAACACTGCATCATAAACATAGGTCAAGGATAACTTCCAATACATCATTATAGACAAATTCCCATAAAGGAATTAGGTTCAATATATGTCCCAAGATTATTTATCATGAGACTAAACATTGTCCAATGCATTGGAGTGATATATAATTTTGGGCGCACCCGTCACTTTCATTTCATTCTCATGCTTAAGTGTGCCACATAGATCATAAAACATGAATTCAATCATCATCATATTTTATTCCATAATAAAAGGGGGTAGAATACATACATTTATGTACTAATTCAAATAATTATAAGTGTATAAAGGTGAATACCCTTGATAGGAAATGGGTGTGGTATTCACTACACAATTGTTTTAGTATGGAAAAATCATAGTGAAATTCCAACAGTATAACGGTGTCACACAAAAAATCATAAAATGGGTTGATGTGAGAGAAAGGGATATATCATAATTTTAACATTAAATTTAAATTAATAGGTTCATATAAATATATATCCCTACATTAGTAATTTAAAATAGAAGACATAAGATAATAAAGAAACTTGAATAAAGAAGAGAAGGTGTGGCTCCCTTACTTGAGTGTGTGACTCCAAATGCTTGGGAGGAGATTATTGAGAGCTTGGGGTCACCTTTGTAGGACTCTATAGAGGGTATTTAATATCAAGGACATGCTCCAAATATTTTTAGTGAATATAAATAGGATATTTGGTGGGTTTATATAAGAAATGAGTGGGGATTTCTTTATTATTTAGGTTTTGGACTCTATATAATAAAATAACCAAAAACAAAAACCTTACCATGATTTTTTCTCATGGTTTCTACCAAATGGTATTGGTTTTCATTATTTTTTAAGTTTAATGTCTGAACTTAATAAAATAATACCTTTACTTATGTGGAGGTGAGTCATACTCTTAAAGAAAGGATTTTAAAACCTTCAAATATATTATAAGTTTTGGAGGATTCATAATGGCTTTATAAAATAAATAAAATAAACTTAAAATCACATTATTTTAAGTGAAAACATATATTTCGTAATTTATTCCCTTTATAGTATTTATTAAATCACTTTTGGGTCATTATGCTGTCATAGTACACACCGTATATTTATACGACATTTAATTTTTTCTCAAAAATTTGATTGTCTCATAAAATTATGAAAAATTCACTATAGGATAATTTAAAAATTATGATTAACAAAATAATATTAATTTTATAAAAATAATTTTCTAAATATTTAAATTTTTACTTTTAAAATAGAAACCATCATTTATTGAGAAATGATGGGTTTTTTGACAATAGCAGTTTTTAAACCCATATAAAATTTACATTTGACTTCATAAAATTTATATGATAATTTATATTTAATAAAAATTATTTAATAATAATATTTTATTAAAATATTATTTATTTCAAAAATCCATTAATTTATCAAAAAAATCCTTAATTGAATTTGAATATTAACCAAAAATATTATTTGTGTTTTAATGTATCAAAATAAAAATAATTTATAAAGTAAAAATAATAGGATGAAAATATATTAATTATTATATATAAAATAATGTACATAATCATACTTCTATAGTCTTGATAGATATCCCTTTAATACACCAACAAAAACCCTAAGAGTAATGTGTGCGATAGTGAGACTTTCATGGGGTGATTCGACATATATGGTTTGGATCATGATCTCAATGAGCTTGAAATTATTCCGTAAATAGTTTCAATCATGCTTAAGTTGTTGGATATCAGCTTGGGATTAGTTAAGTTCAAATCCCATATATTATATCTCCCTCAAAATATCTGATAAATTGGTTTCATAGGGCATGATCCTATTGTTTAAGGTCATCACTTCCTTTGTTAGTATCAATTGGATTTGTTAAAACCCTATATTTATACCAATCATGTGATCACTATTAAATAGATATATTATCAATGGTAATTATTCTTTACATTATTTTAAATAGGATATAATAAGACCAAATAATTGCATGTGTTTTCTATAACCATAATACATAATAAGACATTTAAATAAATAAAAATGGGGAATTTTATTTATAACAATTCGGGTCATTACAATATTCCCCCTTAAGAAATTTCACCCATGAAATTTTCTTTTCCCACTCTAAAAAAGATAAGGGTAACTATATCGCATCATATCTTCCAGTTCCCACATTTCTTCTTGAAACTTGCGGTTTCTTCAAAATATATTGACCAGGTGCATTGTTATATTCTGTAGAACTTTGTCTTGGTGATCTAATATCTTCATTTGTTGCTCCTCATAGGAAAGGTCATTCTCTAATAGTACCACCTCTGAATTAAGTACATGTGATAGGTCTAGTATATACTTTCTCAATAGGGATACATAGAATATATCATGTACTTAAGATAGGTTAGGTGGGAGTGCAAGTCGGTAGGCCACCGCTCTGATGCAATCAAGGATCTCAAAGGGGCCGATGTATCTTGGACTAATCTTTCCCTTATTCCCAAATCTCATCAATTTATTCCATAGAGATATGCAGAGGAATAACATGTCTCCAAAATAAAACTCTAGGTCTCATCAATAATTTTTGACATAGCTATTCCATCAACTCTAAGCATCCTTGATTTTCTACTGAATGGTCCTAACCTTTTCCCCCATTTCTTCGACCACTTCAGGACCTAACAGTTTTCATTCCCTAACTTCATCCCAATATGCAGGTGTTCTGCACCTCTTCCCATAAAAGTATTAATAGGTGGTATTTGGATGTTTGAGTGGAATTTTTTGTTATATGAGAACTCGAACAAAGTCAGATGTTAGTCCCATCCTCCTTTGAAGTCTATAGAACATACTCTCAACATGTCTTTCAGTGTTTGAATAGTCTACTCAAAGTGGCCATCAATTTTTGGATGATAGTTCATACTGAAGTTCATATTAGTGTTTAGAGAATATTGGAGACTTTATAGAAGTTGGAGGTAAATTTTAGATCTTGATCATAAACAATCGATAGTGATACTCCATGCAGTTTCACCACTTCTCTAATGTATATTCGTGCAAGTTAATCTAGTAATAAATCCTCTCGGATCATAATGAAGTATGTAGTCTTTGTAAGATAATCCAAAACAAATCATATAGTATTATTCCTTCTTGATTTCTTCATAAGACTAGTGACAAAGTTCATGGTGATGTTTTCCCATTTCCATGTAGGTATGGGTAATGGTTGCATCATCACCTTGGATTTTTTCCTTTCCGCTTTCACTTACTGACATACAAGACATGCTGATGTATATTCTCTGATACCCTTCTTTATATTATCTCACCAATAGTGTTCTCGAAGATCTTGATACATATTTGTTCTTCCTGGGTGGATGGAGAAGGTTGAGCTTTTTGAATCATCCAACAGCTCTTTCTTTAACTTAGGATTTGATATTACACATATTATTGACCCAAATCTCACAACTCCTTCTTTATTAACATTGAACTCTGAGGATTTACCTTCTCTTAAAGTTTCCACTTTATTATCAATTCCCATATCATTTCTCTAAGAATCATTTGTCTTTTCCAAAAGGGATAGTTGAGAAAAAATTTGTGAAAGGATTAATGATTCTCCTTCCTTTATGGTTCTCATGTCCATCCTCTTTATGTATAAGAAGATCAGATCCCTCTCAATTTTCATCAATGATAGAATTGATGGATCCTTTATACTTAGAGTTTATTCCACTTTATTTTCCTTACTAGGATGGTAGTGTATTGAGCATTCATAATCCTTGATCATCTCTTACCATCATCATTGATTCATATTAAACTCTTTCTGTGTGAATATATAATTGAGGCTTTTGTGATCCATATATATCTAAGACTTCTCCCCAAAGAGATAATACCACCATATTTTCAATGAAAATATCACTATAGCCAACTCCAGATCATGTGTTGGGTAGCTCTATTCATGAACTTTCAACTACCTTGAATCATTGTCTATAACTTTGTCATTTTTTATTAATACACATCTCAAACCCTTCTTCGAAACATCACTGAATACCACGAAAAGTTCTCCACTTATGGGTAGTGTGAGTACAGGTGTAGTGATAAGCCTCCTTTTCAACTCCTTGAATCTCTCTTCACATTCATAATTCAAAGAAAACTTGACTCCCTTATGAGTTAACTTGATTAGAGGGTTTGAAAATCGGGATAAATTTCTCAAAAATCGATGATAATACCCAGCTAATCCAAGGAAACTATAGATATCTTTCACATATGTTGGGATCATCCATCCTTCAATTTATTTTGTATTTGAAGGGTTTATATATATCTTATTACTTGTTATGATATGCTCTAATAATGAGACTTCCTTCAACCAGAACTCACATTTGTTGTACTTATTATAAATATTCTCCTTTTGTAAGGTATTTAGCATAGTTCCCAAATGCTCTTCATGCTCCTCCTTGGTTTTGGAGAATATTAGAATATCAACTATAAATACCACCATTTTTTGAGGTAATATTTAAAGACTCTATTCTTCAAGTTCATAAATATTTTTGGAGCATTAGTGAGTCTTAATGGCATTACTATGAACTCATAGTGCACATATCTTGTACGAAAATCAGTCTTGGGGATATCCTCCTTCTTCACCCTAACTTGGTAATATCCCAACTACAGATACACCTTGGAGAAGTATTGCACACCACATAGATGATTGAACAAGTAATTAATTTGTGTTAGAGGATACTTTCTCTTTATTGTGATCTTGTTGATCTCACGATAAGCAATGTAAAGGCGCATTGACCCATCTTTCTTCTTGACAAAGAGGACTGGTGCACCCCATGGTGAAGTACTTGGGTGTATGAACCCTTTATCCAAATTATACTGTAGTTTTTTCTTCATCTCCTCGAGTTTCATAAAAACCATTCTATATAGAGTCTTGGATAATGGTAACACCCCAGGTATAATATTGATTGAAAATTCAACCTATCGGCTAGAAGGAAGACCAGAAAATTCCTCAAGAAACACATCAATGTATTCCCTCACAATGGGAATGTATTCAAGGATTATTCTTTCCACAAAATAAATCATTTGAGACATACATTCTTGCTCATAGAGAAATAATATTTATGCTTGAGATGTTGGTTCTAAAGAAGATTTATCTTCCTCCTTGCACTTGTATAGAATCGAAGGATGGTTCACAATATAGAGATTGATTTCCTTCTCATGGAAATTTATGTTGGCTCTATATAGGAAAAGATAATCCATGCCTAGAATTGTATCAAATTATACCAAAGGGGGTATTAAAAGGTTCGCAGGAAAGTTAATCCCACAAATTTTTACGGGGGGGGACTTATATACTTGGTATCCAATAATTTCTTCATTTTCCATTTTCACTGACAACTCTACTTCCATGCTTTGTGGTGGGGTTTGAATAATTCTATTAAAATTTCATGATGTGAAGTAATGCGTTGAACCATAATCAAAAATAATGTTCATTATACTTGAATTAATAACTAGCATAATTTTCATGAATTCATTTTCGGGATCCACCTCAGCGGTTGTGATGGAAATAGCTCACTCTTGTTGCCTTAGAGGTTGTTGGTTGTCTCTGAAAACCCTTGGATTAGTGAATTAGTTTTCAAAGTGATCAGGTTCCTTATAGTTCAAGTGATGAACAATTCATTGAGGGTTGACTAGAGCATTCCTTTCCTACATCTCATTAGTGGGTTTCTTCTATCGACAATAGCTATCTAGGTGCCCTTCCTTCCCACACCTAAATCATTTCCTCATCCCCCTTAAGAAGTTTCTAGGGTGCTTCTTTTTATAACTTTGAAAAGTGGGATGTTTAAATTTATTTATACCATTATATTTCTCCATCAGACTTCCAAAATTAAACTCCACTTTCCGCTTCTTATCCCCATGATACCCTTGAGATTTTTCAATCTCTATTTCGACTTTGATGGCACATCAGACAATTTCCTCATAGTTATCAAAGTCATAGATCATCATGGATTTCCGTATACTAGGTTTTAGCCCAACAAATAAGTGTTAAACCTTGAATTAGAGGGTAATGAAAAGGACATAGGTGTATCATGCAAGTCTTGTGAAGTTTTCCTTGTATTCCTTGATAGATTCATTGTCTTTTTTCTTGAGGGCAAGGAAATCCCTTTCCATTTTAAGTTAGAGAGTGCGAGGAAAATATTTATCAAAAAATAGTTTACAAAATTTCTTACACCCCATCACTTTGATATCTTCCTAGGTCTTAGTATTCTTGATCAATTTCCATCATTGATCGGCTTCTAACTCCATATAATAAACATCCAGTAGAACCTTCACTTTTTTGGAACATTGAAGGATGGAGAAAATCTTCTCAATGGATTTGATCCATTATTTTGTGATTAAGGTATCAGGTGATCCATTGAAATTCAGAGGCCTTTGTCACATAAAGGACTCAATTATATCTTGTTATTTCTTAGGGGGATTTGGGTGCTCCTCCAGATCTAGGTTTCTATTCAGAACCTAAGTTAGCTAATAGAGTATCATCACAAAGTTTGTTGTTTCTGCTCTTATCAGGTTGGTCATCTCTTTGGGGAATTCATCACATTGCTCGTCTCATTGATTATCTACTTGATTCATCCTATTTCTATCCATTGGCTATAATAAAGGAAAAATTAGGGATGAATGTTTTTTAAAACTATTAAACACATAAATAGGAATTTAATGACATTAAATGGATAACTTATAACTTAAATTTATTTCCTTAACTTATAAATTTCTAGGCTTTAATCTATGTTATCTATGATCTATTTCCTAAAATATATTATTATGGGAATTTTTTATTCCAATAATAATGTTTTATGATGAGATTATTAATTTAGCAAATCATATACCCCAGGTTTGTCAAACCAGGTGTGTAGTAAGGCCCGTTTTCACGTACCAATTTACACCAAGTCAGACTCGACGCACCTTGTTGGAGTTGTTACCCCTAGGTACATCTGTTCCAGAACCATGTCCAGTTATAATATCTATACAGATATGTATTTACTTGATAAGCCACTTACTCTATACTTACCAAAATTTAGGGATGTTTTCTTATACTTAGTCTCATCCCAAAGGCTTTAACTAGAGTTTTCTAATCCTAATCCCGAAAATAACTAAACTTTTCCTCTGATACCAACTATAATAACCCTAATCTTTATTTAACATTAATAATTGATTTATTACATAAAAGTACACATAATACAACCTAAAAAATTGATAAGTATAGTGTTTTGGGAATTAGGTACATAGCATAACATTTTGAACATGGGATACAACAACATTATTGAAAACTTCATTAATATGCTACTAAAATTTCATGGGTTTTAAAATTGCACGAGATAACCTGTGGATATACATAATAAAGGGGTGACCTATAAATACTAGTAAGGAAGTAAACATAGAATAAGGTGATACATGTTAGACAATAGGTATGTTAATGGGGAATAAAAGGTGTGAGAATCATAAACATGAATAATAAGGGATGATATAGCATGATAATCATAAAATGGGAAATTTGAAAACAACTTAAAACACTGAATCATAAACATAGGTCAAGGATAAATGGAAATACATCATGATGGAAAAAGTCCCATAAAGGAATCAGGTTCACTCCCTATCCTAGCATGACGTCTTATGAGACTAAACATTACCCAATGTATTGGAGTGCTATATAATTTTGGGCACACCCGTCACTTTCATTTCATTCTCATGATTAAGTGTGCCACATAGATTATACAACATGGATTCATTCATCATCATATTTTATTTCATGATCAAGGAGTGTGGAATACATACATGTAAGTCCCAAGTCAAAGAATTATAAGTGTATAAAGTTGAATACCCTTGATAAGAAATGAGTATGGTATTCACTACACAATTGTTTTGGCATGGAAAAATTATGGTGAAATTTCAGAAGTATAACGACATTACATAAAAATTCATAAAATGGGTTGATGATAAAGAAAGTGGTCTCTAGTTATTTGTACATGAAATAGGTAGTAATGGGGACATAGAAAGACATATCCCAACATTAGGTATTGGAAATAGAAGGCATAAGATAATAAAAAAATTGAATAGATAATATAATAACAATAATAAAATTTGGCTACGGCCACACTTTATATTGCCAAAATTTTGAAAACTATGGTCATAGGTAGCCAGTAGCCATGGTTTCTGAAAACCTTGGCTATAGGCCAACATATAGCCACGGTTATATGAAACTGTGGTGATAGGTTTTGTGGGAAAACCCAAAAAATGTGGGAAATTGGCAAGAAAGGGAAACTTCCATGGTTTAGTAAACCATGGAAATAGGCTTCTATCACCACAGTTTAAACCATGGCCACATCATCCTATAGGCATGGTTTAAACGGTGGTCATAGCCGCCTATATCCATGGTTTAAACTGTGGTAATGGGTTTTTTTATTTTTTAAATGATTATTAATTATAATTATTTATATGTATATATTTGTATATATATATATACATATAATAGTGATCAGAGTACTAGTAAAGTATTGGCATAATATAGCAGAGGTCGCAGGATCAAACCTCGCTAAGAGCATTTATTTTTTTAAGGCTATCGTTATGGTTTCAAACTGTGGCCATAGCCACCTATTACCACGGTTCAAAACTGTGTCCATAGTTCATACCCTATTGAAATTTCCATAGTTCCCATGGTTCATAAAATCATGTTTGTAAGCTACTGTCACATTTTTTGACCCTATTTCCATGGTTTTCAACTGTGGTAATAGGCCGATTTTGTAGTTGTAAAGGTGAGGATCCCTTAATTGAGTTTGTGACTCCAAATGCTTAGGAGGATCTTATTGAGAGCTTGGGAGAACCTTTATAGGACTCTAGAGAGGGTAGGGAAGATTAAGTATGTGCTCCAAAGATTTTGAGTGAAGATAAATGGGATCTTGGGTGGGTTTATATAGAAAATGAGTGGGGATTTCTTTATTATTTAGGTTTTTGAATCTATATAATAAAATAACCAAAACCACAAACATTCTCATGGTTTTTGCCCATGGTTTCTTACAAATGGGATTAGTTTTCATTATTTTATAATTCCAAGGTTTGAACTTAATAAAATAATATCATTGCTTATGTAAAGGTGAGTCATACTCTTAAAGAAAGGATTTTAAAACCTTAAAATATATTATAAGTTTGGAGGATTCATAATGGATTTATAAAATAAATAAAATAAACTTAAAAGGCACATTATTTTAAAGGGAAAGCATATATTTGTTCGTGGATACCTTTAATAGTATTTATTACATCACTTTTGGGTCATTATTATGTCATAATACACACTGTATATTTATACGGTATTTAATTTTTACCCGAAAACTTAACTATCTCAGAAAATTATAAAAAAAAATAAATGTTGGGTAATTTATAAATTTTGACTCCAAAAAATATTCATTTTATCAAAATAATTTTCTAAATATGTGAATTTTCACTTTTAAAATAAGAACCGTCATTTATTGGGAAATGCTGGGTTTTTTTGACAATAACAGTTTTTGAACCCTTATAAAAATTACATTTGACGTCATAAAAATTGTATGATCATTTATATTTTATAAACATTATTTAATAATAATATTCTATTAAAATATTATTTATTTCAAAAAATCCATTAATTCATCAAAATAAATTCCTTAATTGAATTTGAATATTAACCAAAAATACGATTTGTGTTTTATTGTATCAAAATAAAAATCATTTATAAAGTAACAATAATAGGATAAAAATATATTAATTATTCTATATAAAATAATGTACATACTCATACTTCTAGGGTCTTGATACATATCTCTTTAATATATCAGCAAACACCCTAAGAGTAAGGTGCGTGACAGTGAGACTTTCATGGGGTGGTTCAACGTACATATTTTGGGTTGTGATCTTGATGAGCTTAAATTTATCACATAAATGGTTTTTCTCATGCTTAAGTTGTTGGATATAATCTTGGTCTTGGTCAATGGAAAAAAATACTAGAGATGTTATCAACCTCAAGATCTATGATAAATGGGATTCATAGGGTATAATCCTACTGGTTGAGGTCATCACTTCCTTTATCTGTGTCAATTGGATTTGTTAAAACCCTATATTTATACCAATTATTTGATCATTGTTCAACGACTATATTATCAACCGTAATGATGTTTAATAATATTTTAAATAAGATATAATAAGACTAAATAAGTTCATATGTTTTCTATAATCACAATACATAATACGACATTTAAATAAATAAAAAGGAGGATTTTATTTGTAATAGTTCAAGTCGTTTCAAAGATCCAAAACTTTCATGATGAAACATACAGGAGAAAATAAGGAAATTAACACCTAAAACAATAGTGATAATGAAATATTATTAATGAACAAGTAATAATATGTTATAAAAAGATCATATATGATATTATAAATAATAATATGATTCTTTTATATGTTGATAACATGTTTAAAACCACTACACATGAGGTTAAAGAGAATTCAACTAAAGGAAAGTGCATGGTAAGAGATTTCTTAACTCAATTTTCATTCATTAGGTTATATGACTAATTCATTTATTATATTATAAAAAAATTGTGTGTGAAATAAATTTTGATTAATTTATGTTATATTTGCACTTGTATTTATGTGGATCTACATTTTTACACATAATCATCCCATTGATTAACTCTCACCTCAATGATATGAACTTTGTAAGGGTTTCATCTCAAACTTCCTTCTTTGAGACACATGTTCTTTTATGCCCCTAATTTATTTTAAATTATGTATATATTTTCAATTTAAATACTATAACTTGAATCCTTACTAATTTATGATTCATGGGATATTATGATTAAAAAAGTACCAAATTGGTAAGGGTTTATGTTTCAATCTCATTTTAATTGGGATTACTTATGCTTCAATTTATATTAAAGGAAATTATTTGATCATTAACTAATAACCCTTTTAATTTTATTATCCTCTAGTTATTCATGAAGTTTTCAAGTAATAGTACCATTTCCCTCCCTTTGGTACTTAAAATTATTAAGAAAACATTTTTAAGAAAATACAACTTCATTTCTCTCTTTGGTCGAAAATCCTTTTTCTTCCAAATCTATGTTTTATAAAAATGATTTAAAAAATGTTTTAATGGTATTTTTAAAGTTATTTTTACCCTTAATTGGTTTTTAAAAAAAATAAAATAAATCTTCTTATCCTTTTCTGAACAAAGTACTTTTTGATTTTTCTTACAAAAATGTGAAGGGGATCTTTGTTTTTAACATATTCAATATAAATGAAACTTTTCTACTATCATGACCACTCAATGTTTTAAAGCTTCCTTTTTCTGTTTCAAAGTTTATTTTCAAAAAAATCTTTAATTTTTAAGAAATTTTTAGATTTTAAATAATTATTTTTAAAATTTAAAGGATATTTTCTCAAAAAAATCAAATTGATCTTTCAAAATCATTTTCCATCTAAAATAACATCCTTTAATGTTACTCAAAGTGAAAAGGTTATTTTCCTAAAGAATTTTTTAATATTTTTAAAGGTATTTTCATCAATGAAAAAAACCTTTGATGTTATGGATTGATTTTAAATTATGTATATATTTCTCTCACATGTATACCTAGCTTATTCTCCCTTCCTTGGTGGGGTAATACATGTCTTATGGTCATTTCTCAAATGCCTTCATTATGAAATTTCCTTTGATTGTGATATAAATAAAGATTATAAATCCCATTTTATTTCCATGGGTAATCCTTATGTTATACTTTATGATTTATTTCCTTTATATAGAATACATAAATCATGAAAAAATTATGATGGGTGTGCCCAAATAACACTCCAATGCATTGTAAATTGTTATAGTCTCATGAGACGTCGTGTATGGAATTAGGGAGTAAACCTAATCCAATATGGGACTATGTCCACCATGTGATATTTTCTAGGCAGTTAGTCTTGACTCATGTTTATGTCATGTTTTTTATTGATGTAATATTTCCTATGATGTCATGATCTTATGTTACCATGTTCTTTACATTATTATTGCATGTGATTACTCATGTGAATTCTCTTTTATGATATCATATTATAACTTTGAATCACATGTTATGTTTCCTTATCATTTTTATTCCCTTACTGGGATTTTTTATCTCATACCTTTCTTTATGTGCTCCCCATGTTTTCCCATGCATATTTAGGAGATAAAATGGATTTTAGGAGCTCACAATGTAAAATAAAATAAGGATTCAATGTTTTATTTATTATGAACCTTGTCTTCTAAAGACACTAGGGATTTATTGTCCTTGTATTTTATTAATGGATATTTATGTTTAATAATCATGCAATAAAATGGGTGAAAGGCATGGGTCATCATGGTTGGTATTAGAGGAAAGGTTTATTTAACCTTTGGAAACTAGGATGAGAAAACTTTAGTGAGAACCCTAGGGATAATTCTAAGAATAAGACTAAGTATAGAAAAATATCATGGAATCTTGGTGAAGTATAGAGCGAGTGGTTTCTGAGAAATAACATCTCTGTATGGATATTATAATTGAATGTGGTTCTAGCATACATATACGTAAGGGTAATAACTCCAAAAAAATTGTGTCGGGCATAACTCAAGAATTACCTAGTACACGACAATGGGGCTTATTACGCACCTAGTTTGACACTTCTAAGGGATATGATTTAGAAATTCACAAACTCTTTATAAACCATCTTGAAGGATTTTAATAGATTATGATCATGAATGGACTAGGTTAAACCTAATGTGTCTTAAATTGAGATGAAGGTGTCTTGATTTAGACATATTATGAATAATTTTTCATGATTATGTTGTTTCCCACTGAATATTATTTCTCACATTACGCTTTATGATTTTAGTCAATAGTGGGAACCAGAAAGAACTGGGTTAAAATTAAATGTGATAGACAATGTATTGATGTGAAACCAAATTGGATGATAACTGGAGTAAAGGATATTATTTTTATGCCAAATAAATTATCACAATATATGATTAACAACTTGCACCTTAAGAAACTCTCAAACTTTTCATATAAGAGAGGGATAAATTTCACTAAGAGTTCGGGTGGTGGAGACTATGGAGGAAAGAAAATTTATATTCCTATATGTAGATAATATGGGAAGAATCACCTAGAATAATATCTCAAATGGATGTTAAGATGTTTTTTATGTATAAATAAAGGGCATAAAGCAACAAATTTCCAAGTAATTTGATGTATTATTTGTGGAAAACTTGGGCATTATCTGTGTCAAATCCATAAACCAAGGGTTAGCCCCTAGACTAATGAATTATGTTATACCAATCATTAAAGTGAATTATTTATGTATGGGGATCCTATAATTATTATGTATAAGTATTTTTATCAATGGTATTTTGGTTATAAGAATCATAAAACTTCCAAATATTATTATGTGGTAGTTTTTCTTTAAGGATTTGCAGGAATATATTGAATGGTAGTAATAACCTAGAAAGGTGATTTAATGGTAAGGTGATATTTTATAGAAAATAATAAGATGTATATAAAACCTTAGTGTTTAAAAGGGGGTTGATTTGATTACTAATGCTTTTTTTAATATGTTCATCATGTTCTTAAGAATGTTATAAGATCATGGTGAATTATGAATATGACTATCACATAAATTTTTCCATAGTTTTAGAAAAATGATAACCCACAAGTCAGGTGACAACACAACACATTCAGTAAGGTCTCGAGGCTTAAACCCACAACCTAATGGCGATAAGGGTACAATGCCTACCACTGGCCTATGTGATTTATTAGTTAGCATAACATTGTTTTTACTTAGATGATTTAAAGGTTAAATAATGAGTTGATTTTGGGAAACATATTACAAGATCAAGTTATTTGATTTTGGGGTGAATAATGATATTTTAGGAGATGTTTTATTAGGTTGGAGTATATATAACCTTTTGGTTTAATGTAAAGGATTATTTATGAATAACATTATTATATTTTTTGAGATATAATTTTAAAGCATATGAGATAACATTTGAGGTTAAAACCTTATTTCATGTTGACGTTATTATGGTTATTTGAAATATAAGGTTATTTATTTAAGGAATGATCTATGTTAAAACTTTGGTTTCATTATTGAATTTTGGAGATTAATATATTCATATTTATATTATTTATTATCTTACATCATTCTAACTATTTTTGTTTTAATAAATATATTAGGAATAACTTGATTCTATTTTATAGATCTTATGATCTGTTAAAAGTTAATTTTAGTGCTTAAAACATTAAAAAATCATATTGCATATTCATTTCCTTAGAGTAATATGTGAAGTGAAAACTAATCGAAGCATGAAAAAAGGATTAAATTGTGTTTTTGAAATAAAAATATATCAAGTAAGTATATTTTTTGGTGTTCTCTATCTTTGTAGAAAAAATAATCCCTCGACTCTAGGAAAAGGATCTTGAAACAAAAAATTTACCCTATTACCTTTATATCTGATGGATCAATGGTCTTTTAATTCATCAAAAAATTATAGTTTTGTGGTTATGATCATTCACTTTCTTGTGATCAATGATCTCTATCACTCTTTATTAATCATTTCGCATTAGTATTCTCTTTCATGTCTATGTTTTCATTTCCCACCAATGTTCTCCTGCATGGAAACCTAATAATGTGTTATTCAGGATAACCTCCGTACATCCCTTTTTCTCTTATCAAGAGGAAGTTTTATTAACCTTTTTTATGATGTGGGTTTCCAACAAAGGTATTTTCAAATTTCGATACCTTGATTATCAAGATCAATATTAAATTACAAGGACACAATTTATTTAAGGGGTAGAATATAACACCCTAAGATTTTAAAAGAGGAAGATCATATTTAGTAGAATATATGACACACAACACAAAGATTATAAGAAAAGGTAACACCTTGAGACTTTATGATATATTTATTTTTAAATAAATTCAATCTCTTAAATAGTTTGGGATGTACACAACATCAGGTTTAAACGAAACATGATACTCTATTAAAATAATATTATAACATGACCATTATAACCTAGCCTGTAAGTTGGCGGGTATGAATAAGTTTAACTAAATTATGAAAATTATTTTTTTTCACATGTATAAAATAAATTCAATGGTTATCTATTGATTGAAAATAAAATAAGAATAATTTGAAAAGAAAAAGAAATGTTTTCTAAAAATCTGTATTTTTCTGAAAAATGGTTTCGTCGCGCTTTGCACACAAATTTTAAAATTAATTTTTACCAATTTTAGAAAATATATTTTAAAAAATGAACTTAGTTTTATAAATAATCATATAAAAATTATCCTAGGTTTAATTTGTTTTATATTTTTTTGAAAGGTTTCATTTTTCGATTAATAGTGAAAAATTCTGATTTTTATTGAAAACTATCTTTTCATTAAAATTATTTAAAAGGTTAAATTATATTTTAAATTAGTTTTAATTTAAAATTAGTTTAATTATATTACAATTTAACTAATTTAAGTTATTTTAATCAATTTCATATTGAATTTAGATATAAAAACTTTTTAAATTTTTGAAAGTTTTTCTTTTGGAAAACCATTTTTCGACATGTCTGTGGGTTTAATTTTAAATTAAATTCTTCTAATTATATGATTTGAATTTATAAAAATGAATTAAATATTTGTAATCACCATAATTTATATTATATAATAAGTTTGACTTAATTTTTTTCCATAATGAATAGTGAAATAGTAAAAATTATTTACCACAATTAAGGTAAAAACATGTTTATTGGGGGGTTAAACTAAAAAGATAAGGGTTAAAAATAACCCAAAACAATTACTATTTTATGGTTATAATTATACCTTAAATATTATAAGGTTAAAAATGGTCTATTTTGGATCTTTTTGGCATGAGAAAAATGTGTGTGGGATTCTTTCTTTTCAAAAATGACAAGTGTGTCATCTCCCCCACTTATAAAAGGCGACCTCTTCTCCTCGCCTTTCACACTTAAAAAACCCATTGTTTCAACCAATAACTACCCAAATAAATTATTTAATTACCTAACCTCATCATATAATTCTTGTTTTGGTCATGAAATCAACCTAATAAGACTTTTGGTGTAAACCAAAAGAAGTTGTCTGAAGAAGAGGTAACATCCTTAACCAAGCTTTTTATTTGATTTCTTCTTACACCTCATTCAAATATTATTAAACCATAATGATATAATAACCTAAATATATTACATATAATTATATATTTTTATGTTACAGGAATGACCCACAACCATCTCCTCCTCCCTCAAAGGGGAAATGAAACTATTGATTATGTGTACGACAGACTACCACCTCACGAACCCACGCAATTCGTTTTTCATCACCAATTCTCACAAATAGATATAATGATGTATATTATGTTTATATATGATATTTATTATATAATTATACTTATATAATTATAATATCATATATACATTCTTACTTTTAATTCTGTAGAGAATGTGATAATGTTGTTCGTGTGTGCGGCGGACTATCGCCTCGCGAAGCATTGTGATTTGTTTTTCACTTGCACTTTATATGGAAGGTAATAAGGATTAATTTTATATTTATATATTATATTAATGATATATTAATAATTATATAAAATGAATTTATCATATAATTTCTTTCCTTATCATCCATTGAATAAATGATAACGTCGTCTGTGCATGCGTACGGTCTGTCGTCTCCACAAAGCAATGTGATTCATTCTCCATGTTCAAAATTCACTAATGATTATAAGGATGTATATAATAAAAAATAATATTTTTAACATTAATATAATTATTTAGATTATATAACTATAACCTATGTTCAAGATACAGAACTTTCATGATGAAACGTGTAGGGGAAAATAAGGCAATTAACACCCGGAACAATAGTGATAATGAAAGATTATTAAAAAACAAGTAATAAGATGTTATAAAAGGATCATATATGATATTATAAATAATAATATGATTATATTATAAGTTAATAACAAGATTATAACCACTATATAGGAGGTTAAAGAGCGCTGAACTAAAGGGAAGCATGAGGTAAGAGGTTTTTTAACTCAATTTCTATTCATTGGGTTATACGACTACTTAATTGATTATATTATGCCAAAATTATGTTTGAAATTAATTTTGATTGATTTATGTTGTATTTACACTTATATTTTTGTGGATATACATTTCTTATACATAATCACCCTATTGATTAACTCTCACCTCAATGATATGAACTTTCTAAGGGTTTCATCTCAAACTTCCTTCTTTGAGACACATGTTCATTTATGAACCTAATTTATTTTAAATGGAATATATACTTCCCTTTTACATTATATGTCTTGAATAATTCCTAATTCATGATATTTTAAGTTAAAATTCATCTAATTCATTCATGGGATTCTATGATTCAAAATTTATCATAGTCGTAAGGGTTTATGTTTCAATATCATTTTAATCGGGATTGCTTATGCTTGAATTTTCATTAAAGTAAATTATTTTATCATTATATAATAAACCCTTAACATTTTATTCTCCTCTAGTTATTAATAAAGTTTTCAAGTAATAGTATCATTTTCCCCTTTGTTATTTTAAATGATTGAGAAAATGTTTTTAAGAAAATCTGACTTCATTTCTCTCTTTGGTTGAAAATATTTTTTCTTCCAAATCCATGTTTTCTAAATAAATCAAAAATATTTTACTATGATTATTTATATTAATTTTTACCCTTAATTTTTTTTTAAATTGTTTTAAAATTAATATTCTCTTCATTTTCTGAACAAGGTACTTTTTTACTTTTCTTATAAAAATGTAAAATAAATCTTTGTTTTTAATGTATTCAACAAGAACATAACTTTTCCACAATCTTGACCACACAGTATTTTAAAGATTCATTTTTAATTTTCAAATGTTATTTTCAAAAAAATATTTAATTTTTGAGAAATTTTTAGATTTTAAATATTTTTTTTCAAAATAAAAAGGATATTTTCCTCAATAAATGTTCAAATTGACCTTTCAAAATCATTTTCCATTTAAGATGACATCCGTTGATGTTACTCAAAGTGAAAAGGTTATTTTACTAAATAATGTTTTAATATTTTTAAAGGTGTTTCCATCAATGACAACAACCTTTGATATGTTATGGATTGATTCTAAATTATGTATATATGTCTCTCACATATATACCTAGTTTATTTTCTTTGATGGGGTAATACATGCCTTATGAACATTTCTCAAAGGCCATCATTATGAAATTTCATTTGATTATGATATGAATCAAGATTATGCAACCTGTTTTCTTTCTATGGGTAATCATTATGTCATGCCTTAGAATTTATTTCCTTTATGTGTCATAAATAGATCATGAACATGTTATGATGGTTGCGCACAGATTTCACTCCAATGCATTGGGTAATGTTATAGTTTCATGAGAAATCATGTATAAGATTGGGAAGTAAACCTAATAGGTTATGGGACTTTTTCCACCATGTGATATTTTCTAGGTAGTTAGCCTTGACACATATTTATGCCATGTTTTGTGTTACTGCCACATTTCTTATGATGTCATGATATTATGATACCATGCTCTTTATGTTGTTCTTTCACATGGTTACTCATGTGCCTTCTCTTTTATGATATCATGTTATACCTTTGACTCTCATGTTATGTTTTTTATCATGTTTATTCCCTTACCAGGTTTTTTAGCTCACCTCTTTCTTTATATATTCCCCATGTTATCTCATGCAGATTTAGGAGCTCACATAGATTTTAGGAGCTCACTATAGAAAATAAAATAAGGATGTCATGTTTTATGTATTATGAACCTAGTATTCTAAAGACGCTAGGCCTTTATGATCCCTAGGTTGTAATAATGGATATTTATGTTTAAGAATCATATAATAAAATGTTTAAAAGGCATGAGTTGTCATGGGAGGGGGACGCTCCTTGCTACTGTGCTCCACAATTGAGGGATCCACAACTCCCGTGGAGGACTTGCACATTGTCGAAGCTTGAAGATGAGGGATTAGAACTCCGTATATAGAGGATATGTGCTCAGGGTAGGGGAGCACCAACTCTACCAATATAAAGAGTGTGAGAGACCCAAACTCTAGTGTGACAAGGGAGTTACAACCCCGACATCTCTCCTATGATCATGCCCCGATCACTGTCATTATCAAGTGTCACCCAAAGAAGCATCATTCTTAGAACATCTCATATCATATCTCGTATGCCACAACAAAGGCCACCATCATATTCTATGTAAAAACACTTTGGATAGGCTACTCGCGGGCCTAAATCCAAGTCTCAAAGAAGTGATATGAGAGAAAGAAGTTCTGAAAAGAAATATATGACATGTATGGGGGTCCTCATAGCATGTTATCACACCTCATCACCTGGTCGTGTTCTCCTCTATACATGGTTTGATAAGTCATGTTATACTATAGGATGTGTACAGGTGGTATATGTAACATCCCAGGTAATTATAGAAGAATACCTTTTGATATTTATTAATATTTATGAATTAGATATTAATTTTACTTTAAGGGGATGCTATATTTGATATCATACCCAATACATAATAATGGGTTTCTCTAAAATCTTACGTTTCACAAAAGACCGAGTTATATCGAAAAATAATACATTATTAATATTATTATTTTAAATGGTAGTTAACGTCTATCCATTGTATTGGTGGGAATGAACAGAAATAACTAGATTATTTTTAAGCATGTTTTTTAAATGTTTTTATATTCATTGAATAAATTTTAGAGGCTTAAAATGAGAACAAATCCAATTTTAAGCATAAAATACTCTAATATTTTTAAAAGGTAGGTTTACCACCTTTTGATTGAGAACTCTTTTTAAATATAGTTTTTGCCACTTTTATATGTTCTATTTGAAAAAATAAACTTCTTATTTGGAATTGGGATATTAAATTTTACTTTGGTTGAAATTTTTGGCATTTTTTGATAAAATTCATATTTTAATGAATAGTGAAAAATACTACATTTTAATTCAAAACTGTTTTTCGTATAATTTATTTGTATAGTTAGATTATCATTTTAATTGGTTTTAAAGTATAATTATATTAAATTTTTATCATTTGATCCAATTTTGGTCATTGGAAGTAATTTCACATTGAAATTAGATATAAATGCATGTTAATCTTTTGATGGTTTTTACTTTTAAAAAACTTGTTTTCTCATTTTGACAACGGAGATTAATTTTTAATTAATTTATGTCAATTATGTGTTTAGAATTTAGAAAAATGGATTTCATATTTGGAATCATAAGGTACAAATTATTTAAATATGTCCCTTTTATTTTTGGATATTATGAATAGTAACTTTGGTAATAAATTTTATTACCACGATTAAAGGTAAATAGGAAAATTAAAGGTAAATATAATATTATAATAATATAAAACTACCCTAACACATGTACTAATTTAATTGTATGAGTGTATCCTAACCATGAGTATCTTTGGGTCAATTTTAGAACCACTTTGAGCCACTTGGATGACTTTAATGCTTTTATAATATTATATTCAATGAATAGTCATTTTTTGTTACACTTTTGTTTTTAAAAATTAAAGTATTTTAATATGGATTTATATAGGGGGTCTCTTAGACTATAAATATTCATTGGAAAGATAAAAATATTTCCTATATAATTATAATTTATTTGTAATTTTTATAAATTAAATAATTAAATTTAATTATGACACAAAGATGATGTAGTAATTTATTAATTAATGAAAGAATCAAATAAATTATTTTATAAATATTAAAATAAATATTATTTGACACACTTTATGTTATCCACGAATTTTATGAATATATTTTACATGTTGGTAACAATTTAAAGGAGTTGGTTCGAACTTATCTATTTGTTATAATATTTTTTAAAAGTCAACTAATGAATAGTGTCAGAATTGACACTATTGATGTTTTAAAATATAAAATAGTTTATTTAATGTTATAAAATTTTTAAAAATATAATATTTGTCCAAATGGTTAAGATAAGTCCTAATATTACATAAATGACACTTTTTTGATCGTTTGACATTTTATTATAATTACATTAACCCACAAAGTGTAAATAACATGATATCACGATAAGATTAAAAAGGATAAAATAAGGGTTGAAAAAAAAATAAAGATTAAAAAATATTCAAAACTTGTATAATTTTAATTTTATGGTGGGTATTTGACTCAAAATCATCTTATACTATAAATAAGTTATTTTGGGGCCATTTGGAACTGAAATTGAATTTATATTAATTTAAGAGTTTCCAAGGGTGCCCCTCCCCTCTCCTATAAAAAGGTACCCACTCTTCTCTAATACTCACAATTACAAAGCCTTTTGGTTCAGCCAATATCTTCCCAAACCCCTTCCTAAAATATCTCCCCTCATTATTGTGGCCTTAGTTTAGGTAGAACACCCTCCTTAGAGGTGTTAATATGTTCTTCAAAGGTGATCAACTGAAGAAGAGGTATCGTTTTTTAGTGTTTTTATTTTATTCATTATTCCACTTCCTTTAAATCTCTTTCACCCATGGTGAACTAATAAATCTAGTATCCTCAATATAATGATATGTTATTATGTTAATATCATCATCTAAATCCATCTCCAATTTCATTAAATGAGAAATGAACATTTCATTCGTGTGTACGGTGGACTACCGCATTACGAACCGATATAGTTTCTTTTTTTATTACCGTATATCAAGACCAGTTATAATGTTTGAATAAATTTTTATATATTATATTTATTACATATTTATCATTTTAAAATAATTATATTTCAATTATGTTCTTACTTTACATGCACATAAAAATGATAACGCCATTCGTGCGTATGTGTGAATTATCACCTCCATGAAGCGATGTGAATCATTTTTATTCACCACATCACTTGTATGATATATATATAAGTATATTTAAATTATTATTATGATTTTAATGATATTGTGATCATTATTTAAAGGTAAAATAATAATTACCTTATTTTCGTAATGATAAATGAAAAATGGAAATGTTACTCATGCGTATGTACGGCTTACCGTCTCTATGATTGTAACGTTGTTAATTTTTTTTATCAATATTTAATGAATGGATTTAAAAGTATAATTGATATATAAAATTGATTATTATTTCATGAATATTATTCTGGAGATGATGGAATTATGGCCACATTGACTATTGACATCAAGCCAAGTTCATTTTCGACTCAAGTACTGAATATCAACAAAACGTCTGATATTAACTTAAATAGTTATTTAATTTTTATAACATGGTAATAAGTGATATAAAAGGAATAATAAACTTTTAAAGGTTCTCAAGTAAGTATAAATTAACCTAAGTTTATTATTCAGGAATATAATGATTGTACATGATGAGTCGGACTCAAGGTAAAGGATTCTGTCTCAATCTCTTTTCATTGAGACATTTCTTGATAATACGCACTTTTATTCTTTTATAAGGTGTATATACAGTCACTATTACATTTAATATCCATATTTTATCTATAATAATGTTATTTATTATTTTATTAAATGTATTAATTCATGTGGATTAAAAATTAAATGTTTAAAGTGGTATGGGACATCTTGAATGTTTAAAGATTTAATTATCAAATCCTTTCTTCATGATATTAATTTACATGTTTATTTATATGGATACAAAATTATTATACAGGAAATATTATATCTATCTTTAATTTCATTCAAAGTTTTCAAAATGGAATATTTTTATACAAATCGTTTTAATTTATTTACAAAACAACAAAAGGAATGTTTCTTTGTTTTAACGTATACGGCAACAACAAATTCTTTACAGCTGTAATAGTTATTTGATATTTGGTTTCCTCTATAAGACTTAATGTTTCTAAAAGGAAAATAAATCCCTTATTTATTTTTTTGGTTATCATGGTATTGAAAATGGTTTCTTAAATAAAAATGGTATTTTTATATGGAAATGTGTTTCATACGGGATTAGAAGAAGTTTTCAAAAGGGTTTTGTGATTCATGAAATGGTACTTGAGAATTATATAGAATGGGTGAGCCCGACACAGCTTATACGAAGGTTTGAGCCCCATTTTATTTCATGGGTGTGCTCATTATAGCATATATGAATGGTTGATCCTCATTATAGCTCACGGGTGAGCCTGATATAGCTTATACGAAGGGTGATCCCCATTATAGATCTCCAATTTGGAAGTTGACCATATAGTTATTCCAATTGGAAGAGGTTTGAAAGGGTTTTATTTATATGATGCTCTAAGTCACTTAAATTAGTTTTAATTGTTTTATATTGGTTTTAATGTTTTTCTTTGAGTAAAAAGTATGAGTGTTATTCATGTGAAAATGTTTTGTTTTATTCGCTCAAATAATGTTAAATGGGTTATCATGTTTTAACTAGACTAATGGTGTATTTATTTTTATGTCTCTTACTGAGATTTTGTGCTCATCCCAAGTTTTGAAATGTTTTTCATAGGATTTAAAGAAGAATAGATTCGAGGATGTGATCAAGGAAAAGTTATGTTGTTTAAACATGAAACAAAACCATGTTTTTTTTTAAAGTTTTTGTTTTATGAAAAAATTGGATAGTGAGTAGAAGTGTCTGATTTGTAATATTTAAGTTGTTATGTATGAGTTATGACCTAATTATCTAAATCTATAAATCTGAAAAGATCCTCAATGTGATTTAAAGTCAAATTATTGACTTATCTCAAGATTATGTGATGTTTAAGGTCGGGGCCTTATAGTACATGGCATGTTTCAACCACTCGTAGCATGCTCGTGTGCTCCTAGTTATACTCGTGTACTTCAGGTCATGCCCATGTATCTAGTCATTCTCAAGTGCCAAGTTGTACCTGTGTGCCTCTAGGTGTGCCCTTGTACTCTTGGAGTATACGACGTGTCTTTTTGCATGGGGTCCTAGGCGTGTACAATTGACACACAACTTGGATGCCAGAATAGGGTCACACGACGTGTGGGCCCAGCCACACGGTGTGTGATCCATAACTCAGCTAGAAACCCTAGCCACCGTGAAAAAAGGAAGTACACAACATGTGTTCTTCCGAACTACATGATGTGTAGTTCAGTTTTTCACAGAAAGATCCTTTCCTTCACGCAATTTTCAGACATACACTCGTCATCACGAATCTCGTCGTTTGACATCCCAAAATCGGTGGGGGTTGTCTCCAATTGTCGATTATGGCCTTCTAGTGGTTGAAAATTGGAATTTTTTTCATCCATCGATGATCTTCTATACATCCCATAGTGCTTTTCGTCAGCCTTCGTCGCTCTTGATCCCTTATCCATGAAGCATCACCCATAATCCATATTGATGTGTTCGCAAATCACCAATTTGTTCATCATGCACACAACCACCACAAAATATGGGGGTTCGATCACGCTCAAACCCACCCTAGCATTGTCGAATCATGACCCTGTGATCCAACAATGAAAAAAACAAATAATGGGTGAGGAAAAACATAAGAACGGAGATAAAACCATCATTGGTCAAGCATTCTCGGCCAACGATTACAAAGTCAGAAATTTCCATGGGTGATCGCATGTGCAATAAGGGGAATTTATTAAATCAACGGAATAAAAGAAAACAGGGCTCATGGGAAGAATAAAATAATCACAGATAATAAAATCCATGCATGATATTTTAATCAAAAGGGTAGAAACCACAATTGATGAGCTCCACTAGATTTAGAATCGACCATTGGTGAAAAACGCATTCACCATCGATGAAGAATACTCATTGTGTTCCCCACCTCTCGATCCACTTTGATTCGATCACATGTCATTCTCTGGTCCACTCCTCCAACTAAGAACACATAGTCTTCCTCTCAAATCCTTATAGAGTTGTGCGTCTGGCTCAAATTATTTTTTATAAGAAGGTATTTAAATAGGAATTTAGGTTATGAGCATTTAATTAAAATAAATAAATAAATTTAATTATTTATTTCAATTAAACATACTGTCAACAACTGTTTCAATTGAATTTTCAACATTGAAGCATGAATTATTGTCACCTATCAACCGTTCAAGGTTTTGATGTTCTGCTAATGTGTATAGCCGCACTCAGGTCGAATCCTCGGCGATGATACTTTTTAATAGTAGATTGTTTTTAGTTGATTGTATTTTGATTAGGGGGTTTGTTTGCAGAACTTAAATGAATTGATTGATGGTTGATGTTTTATTTTAACAATTTAATAAATATTGGGGTGAGTTCATCATTAGATAATTAAGCTTGTGATATCCTTGAGTTTTGCTTTATATTACATCAAGTTAACACCCACTTTACAAGATGACGTTGATTGGAATTCCCAAGTGTTAAGCCTTTAATCCAAGTCTTAACTTAACTTAGGATTTCAATCTCAATTATTACATGTTTATGGTAGTGTATTTATGGTTCCAATAATCCATGAAATCCATACATTAAGCAAAAATATTTCATTAATCTATGAAAATTTAAGTTTAATATACACAATTTTAATTCAAAGAATATTCATCAAGCAAAAGCTCTCAATCACTTAACATCCAAAAATTATAACTCACCCCAATGGTAGATTTAATAATACATTGGTTTGGTTAATAATCTGGTTGTAATGTTTATAATAATGAATTATAAAAAAAGAAAGGGATAAGAAAAGAGTGGTGCACCGAACACACACACGAGCGACGAAGAGAATTAAGAATGAAATTTTGATTGAATGAGAAAGAAAAATAAGATATTGATTTTTAAAATTATTTAAGAAATTTAAATAACATTAATATTTAAAAACATAGGGTATATGATAATAATATTTAATGAGAAAGATACTTTCATTAAAATATAATTACAAAGCAAACACTTATGAAATTACAAACGAATAAGAATAAAAAAGTAAATCAAAATAAGCATGGAGGAATGGTATCTCAAGTATAAACTTGAGTATAGAAGATCCTACCAAGACTTTTTAAGAGACTTGTTCATGCCAACCTATCCTCCTTTGCTCTGAAATGCCAACTCCTTTTAAGGAGATAAGGGGGATGTATTTATAGCCCAAGGAGTTGGACTGTTTGCATTCCAAATATGTCCCTCCACTTGGCTCGAATATTGGACCATCCATAAAGTAGAATCTTGAAATATCTTCTTCTTATAAGTTATATATATACATGTTTTTTGTCTACTTTGAAAATTTTTATGCCATTTGACTTAAGGATCCAAAGTTATGGTGGTTTTAATAAACAATTATAATCTTTCCATTTTTATCACCACTTTTTTGAAGGTTGGAATGTGAATGGATTTTTTAATAGGAATATTCCCTAAAATATGAACCCTTTATTCTAAAAATCCTTCATCCTATATCTTATATTTCACACTAAAAAATATCATCTCTAATGGATGTTTATATCAGGAGAAAAATCAATAATGGTGTATTGGTTTCAATTCCTGAACAGAATGGTGGGCTGGACTTCATAGAATCATTTGAGCCCCTTTTTAGTGGAGTTGAGAATTTAAATTTTTATCCAATATGAATGGTATTGTCCCCCAAATTTTGGTGGATAATAAACAAATTTGGACTTCTAGATTTATCCCAATAACTCAATCTTCATGGTCGGTCCAGTTTCTTCACAGATTCTATGGGCCTTATTTTTTGGTCCATATGACCCTTCAAATGGAAGAATTAGCCAATGATTACTTCTAATTATATCTTGGAAATTAAATAAGTAATCCTAAAAAACAAGAACTATGCAATTTGGATTGGCGGGGTGAGAGTTATAATTAAAATAGTAAACTGAATCAATTAGACTACTTCAAATAATGCTCAAAAATTATATTTAGTATCAAAACATGAGTATCTCACACCAATTATGCATTTTTACATAATTTTTTCTTAAGAGAGTATAAAAAAAGTTATGAATAAATGAATAACATCAACTCTCTCACACTTAGTATTTTTCATGTCCTCATGTGCAATAAATATAAAAACATAACAAAATTATTCTCACTCACCAACAAATATCAAAATTTTGATTTCCACAATCAGGGGAGGTTTAGACCATTTCACTCTTCCATATTAAACTTCAAAACAAATTGTTACAAAAAAAAATTCAAAAAAAATTCATTTTTCAATCTCAAATTTAGAAATGGAAAATGTGGGCACTCTAAACTTACTCCTCTCAAGATGATAAAATTTATTTATAGAGTTTCACTCATTCACCAACCAAAGGTGAAAATCTTAGAGTTTGAAAGAGATCTCAGCTTCCATTCCCTATCCTAAAGTGCACAAGAATCAAGAGTTATTTTGAAGGGGGGTTTTTGTGTCTATGGGATGGTAGGAATTTAATATCCAAGTGAGAGGAGAAGAGGGATAAAACATCAACATGGGTAAAACAGTGCACAATTTTTTTGAAATGAAACATGTAAGGAAATGGAAACACATATTTACAAGGCCATGATTGTGAGAATAAAGACACAAAATAGGAAGAAAATTTGAAGGTTATGAGAAGATGAAATATTTACAAAACACAAAACTTCTTGCAATGACATAAGAATATATAATACAAGTGTTATTTTTTTCTTTTCTTCTTCTTTTTTCTGATTTTTTTCAAAAGTTGAACTTAAAAAAGATCTCACACTCATCTCCCAAACCATGTATGATCTCCCAAATACACTAATTTTAATAGTTATAATAAGATCAAAGGTTGAGAAAGAGTGATTTTTGACCTGCACAAGACATAACCCATTTTTTATGTTTTTATTTTATTTTTTTCAATTTTTTTGAACGCTTTTCAATAACATTTACAAAATTACATAAATGAAAATACATTCCCCAAACTCACTAAATGAAAACCTATCCCCCACACTAAAATGGATGTGTGTACTCAAGCATATGACAACACATTGAAAATCAAGGAAATAGAACCCAAAATTAAATCCATGCCCCCCACATTTAAATTTCAATAAATTATGCAATATAATTCCATGTAGATGTTGGGTGGGACAAGGTATTGGGCTTGTAATGTGGCTATAAAATAAAAGGTTTTCATAGGCTTGAAGGGCATTTCAAAATAAGGATTAATGTAAGGTTAATGGGAGGTTATTTGGCTATTGTTATTCTCATGTGGTTCAGAAAATGACCCTGTCATATTAATGCACACTAAATTAGGAAATTCAGCTCGAAGGTTCAAAAACTCAGACTCACAATAAGGGGTGAAAACACACATTTTGAAAAGATGTCCATAGGTGGTCATGGCATTAAATATAATATTGTTCCTCATGGTTGGGGAAAATCATTTTCCAAATCAAAAATTGAGCATTCAAAATTTGTTGGTTTTGACATAAGATTATTTATCCAAATTCATGATGAAAATACAAAATTTTTGAGATTAAAAAATGTCTTTTTGACTCTCCAAAATGGTTGGAAAAAAATTCAAAAGTGGATGGTGAGTAAGTGTTACTCTTTTTGTTTTTTGTTTTTTGAATTTTTTTATTTTTATTTTTATTTTTTTAGTGTTTTTTAAAATACACACCCACACAAAAGAGAAAGAGAGGAAGAAAAAAAATGTGTGATGATTAAAGTGGTAAAAAATGAAAAAGATATGAAGAAGAATAAAAAGGGGGAGAGATAGAGGAGGAAAAAGAGAGAAAGAGAAAGTTAAAGGGAAAGAGGTGCCCCTCAGTTTTGGATTTGGTGGGTTGTCATCCCCATCCAGTGGTGGGTATACTATAGAAGTTGTGGATCTTATGGAAGTAAATGTGGTTCCCAAGATGTGTGTCCTCTCATGGTAATGCTTTAATCGATGTATGTTAATCGTGAATGTCCTTTTGGAAGTGCGGTATTGTACTTGCACTGCACCAAATGGGTAAACATTAGAAACAATAAAAGGACCTTCCCAATGAGAATTAAGCTTACCTAGGTGAAGTCAAAATTGAGAATTGAAGAGCATTACATTTTTACCTTTATGAAATACCTTTCGCATGATGTTTTTATCATGGAGTACTTTAGCCTTTTCTTTGTACAGATTGGAATTATCATAGGAATCAAGTCGAAGCTCCTCCAATTCAGTCAACTACAACAATCTTTCTTCACCAGATTTGTCACAATCAAAATTACAAGTTTTCACATCCCAAAAAGACTTATGTTGGATTTCAACTGGTAAATGACATGCTTTACCAAAAACTGGCCTAAATGGAAACATCCCAAAGGGTGTTTTATAGGAAATTTGATAAGCTGAAAGTGTTTCACCAGGTCTCTCAGGACAGTCTTTTCTGGTGGGCTTAACAATTCTATCAAGTACTCTTTTCACTTCTCTATTAGAAAGTTTATTCATGCCATTTGTTTGGGGGTGGTATGCAGTTGAAGTTTTATTTACAACCCCATTCTTTTTGAAAAGAGATTTCATGGTTCTATTACAAAAATGGGTTCCTAAGTCACTGATCAAGGCATGGGGAGTTCTAAATCTGTGGAAGATGTGGATTTTTAGGAACTCACTAATAGTATGTGAACATCCTTTCTAGTGGGTTTGGCCTCAACCCACCTAGAAACATAATCGACCACAAGAATAATGTATGAGAGTCCATTGAAAGGGGGAAATGGTCCCATAAAATCGATTCCCCAAACATCGAAGATCTCATAAAAGATTAAGGGAATTTGGGAAATTTCATTTATTTTAGAAATTGTGACAAACTTTTGGCAAGTGGGACATGATTAACAGAACTCATGTGAGTCCTTGAAGAGTGAAGGCCAGAATAATCTAGAATCTAGGACCTTTCAGGAGGTCCTTTGTGGTTCAAAGTGGCCACCTCCAAGAAGTGAGTAACAAAATTCTAAGATAGAGAAATGTTCATATACATCAACACATCTCTTAATTACCATGTCAGCCCCATTTTTTCAAAGTTTATTTTCTTCTCAAAAATAGATTTTTGAATCACTTTTCAACTTCATTTTTTTATTTTGAAAACTTTTCAGGAAAAACATCAAAAACCAAGTAATTTACAATTGGGGAATACCATGGTGACTTTGGAGTGAGAGATGAAAGGTGATCAGTGGGGAATTAAGGATCAATGATTTCTGAATGAGAAGAATTAGAAAAACTACTCAGGTAATCGACCATAGGGTTTTCTTTTCCTAGTCTATATTTAATTTCAAGGTCAAACTCTTGGATCATTGGGATCCATCTTATTAGCATCGGTTTGGAATCACTTTTGTTGAGTAAGAACTTTATAGCAGAATGGTCTGTAAAGATGATGATTTTGGCACCTAAGAGATAGGGCCAGAATTTATCTAAGGCAAAAACCACTGCTTAAAGTTCCTTTTCAATCACAGTGTAGTGATATTGAGTCTCATCCAATGATTTTGAGGCATAATATATGACATGAGGATTTTTTTCTCTTCTTTGACAAAGAATAGACCCAACAGATCTATCAGAAGCACCACACATCAACTCAAAGGGTAAGGACCAATCCGGGGGTTGGATTATTGGGGCAGTTGTAAGAATAGTTTTGAGTTCAATGAAGGATCTCTTGAAATCCTCATCAAAATGGAATTCAACATAATTTTTGAGAAACTGAGTGAGTTAGAGGGAAATCCCACTAAATTTATAGATGGATCACTGATAGAAACTAGCATTACTGAGGAATGAATGGATGTCTCAAATAGAGGTGGGTTCAGGAAGCGATTGGATCACTTCAATTTTGGTAGGATCAACTTCAATACCCTCTTTTAAAACTATGTTCCCTATAATAATCTTGTTTGCAACCATGGAGTGACATTTTTTAAAATTTAACACGAGGTTACACTTGACACACTTTTAAAGGACTAGAGAGAGTGAATTCAAGCAAAATTCAAATGACTCACCATAAATGGTAAAGTCATCCATGAAGACTTTCATGAGGTACTTAATGAATTCAGAAAATATACTCATCATACACATCTGTAATGTTGCAGGAGCATTGAAAAGGACAAAATACATTCTTCTATATGCATATATTCAAAAGGGGCATGCAAAAGTAGTATTTTCTTTGTCTTGAGGTGCTATTGGTATTTTTAAGTAGCCAATGTATCCATAAATAAAGAAATATTGTGTCTTTTCCAATTAATCGTTCTAGCATTTGATTAAGGAAAGGAAGAGGGTAGTGATATTTTCGTGTTTAGAATTCAATTTCCGATAATTGATGCATACACACCATTTTTTCACCCGAGTTGTGACTACCTCCCCATGTTCATTTGTGACCACAGTTATCCCTCCCTTCTTAGGTACCACTTGAATTGGACTAACCCATTAAATATCAAAAATTGGGTAGATAATACCAACTTGGAAGCTTGGTAATCTCTTCCCTAACTACCTCAAGGACGATTGGATTGAGTCTTCTTTATGGTTTTCTGATTGGTTTGGATGATTCCTCAAGATGGATGTGATGCCTGTAAAGGGCGGGGTTGATTCTTGGTATTTCATCTAGGTTCCAACCTAAGGCCTTTTTGTTTTCCTCTAACACTTAAACAAGTTTGGACTCCTCGGTTTTAGTAAGTGTGGAAGAGACAATGACAGGATAAGAGTGATCATGGAAAACGAATGCATATTTCAGGTATGTAGGAAGAGGTTTCAGATCAGTCTCATCTTTCATTTGTGGGATAAACAACTCAGAAATGGAGGATGGGCTTTCAGTTGGTTTTCATTCATTTTCCTTAATATTTTCCAAGGTGGAACAATAGATATCAGAGTTGAGATGTGATTCAAGAGAGTTTTCAAGATCCTCTAGATTGATGGAGTCTACGAATGAGAGGTTAACATCAAATTCCCCATTTAAGACTTGGTTAATCATGGTAAAAATATCATAATCTCCTCTCTCATTATAACATGATGGACATGATGGAATGGGGTTCAATTGACTCTCATAAGTGTCCTTAGAAGTATGGATTGAGAATGCAGAGTGATCCTCTAATGGGTATCGCATGGCTTGAAATATATTGAACTTGACCAGTTAGTCACCAAATTCCATGGATATGATGACCGTATGAACATCAATCTTAGCTCTTGATGTTAGGAGGAATGGTCTTCCTAGAATTAGGGGAGATTGAGAAGATATCTTCTCACCTTCCATGTCAAGGACATAAAAATCAGCTAGGAAGATAAGATCATTAACTCAGACAAGGATATCCTCAATTATTTCCTCAGGACTGGCTATACTTCGATTGGCTAACTGGATGACAACACCCATTTGGTTCAAGGGATCTAAACCAAGGTTGGAGAAGATGGGTTTAGGCATGACATTTATCAAGGATCCTAGGTCTATGAGTGCATCATCAAATATTGAACTTCCAATTTTGCATGGAACCGTAAATGTCCCTGGATCTTTTCACTTTATGGGAATAGACTACTGGGTGAAAACATTTTCAAATGTCCTAAGTTGACTCTTATGGGTCCACAATTCCTTAATAAACTTGACATAATTAGGAATTTTTTTGGTGGCATCTAAAAGGGGAATGTTGACTTCAACACGTCTAAACATGTAGAGCATTTTAGGATCGGGTTCAAAGGACTTTCTTGGATTAGAAACAGTTTGAGGAAAAAGAATTGTGTTCCTTATAGAGATGGAAGGAGGTGAGGTAGTTTCTTCAGGTTCATTTTCTGGATTTTTGTTCTTTTTCATTTTCAATATCAACATCCAAAGGTTCATTTGAGGAACCATCATGTGGCTTGGAAATTTTTTTCCCCGATCTAAGTGCAATTGCACTTATATTACCCTTGGGGCTGGGTAACGGTTGAGCTAGGAGTTGGGAAGAATTGGATGGTTGCTGCTGGCTAAGGTGGGATACAAGTTGACCAATTTGGGTTTCAATGTTTTTAAGGCTTGAATGGGTAAAGGAGGTAAGATCTTCCACTGCACTTTCCCATGGTTTCTTAGAATAAGAGGCTTGTCCCGAATTGGGATTGCCTTGATTTTGGTTCTTGGGAAAGTGCTTGTATTGGGTTGGGAATTTGGAAGGCTCGTTAGGATAGTAGAATCTAGGAGGAGAAAGAGGAGGATTGATCCTTTGAGGTTGAGGAACAAAAGGGTAAGGTTGTTGGAAGTTACCAACACCTTGAATATATTGAAATTGGTTTAGGTTTTGAGGAGGGAATTGAGGGGGTGAGAAATGGAATTACCATACCTCAAGTCTTGGTTAAAGGTAGAAGAGAAGGTCTCAGAGTGGGGTTGGTTGAATTTTCTAATGAACCGAACTAATTGTTGAGGGTTGGTGTTCCTCTGATCATATGCTGCATTGAGATCCATTGGTTCGGTTGAATCAGATGGATCCTCTTGAAGTTGTGGACATGTGTCGGTTGGATGAGCTGGTGAGCTACAGATTCCACAATTTTTGATAGTTCTAGGGAACATAGATTGTGGAGAAGATGAGGTTGGGGCTTTGGCAGCCATCGCTAGTTGTCTCACAAGACCTGTAAGTTTGGTCATCCACTCGGTCATCTTTTTTGGCTCTATAGATTTATTCTCTTGGACTTGTTTGACTTGAGCATGTGATCAAGTATGGAATTATTGCGTGTTTGCAGCCATATTGCTTATGAGATCTCGTGCAGCTGTAGAAGTTTTTTCAACAAGAGCACCGCCACTTGCGGCATCAATGAGATTTCTCTTCATAGTCAATAACCTCTCATAGAAGTATTAGATCAAGAGTTAGTCAGGGATTTGATGGTATGGACAGGTTGCCGCATATTTTTTTAACCTCTCCCAGTATTCATGGAGTGACTCATTTAGGAATTGACGGATACCACTTATTTCCTTTCAGATAGAAGTAGTATGATAAACATGAAATAAATTTTCTAAGAAAAGTCATTTCATGTCATTCCATGTGGTTATGGAACCAGGAGGAAGGTAGTAGATTCATGACTTGGAAATGTTATCTAGGGAGAAAGGGAATGCTCAGAGTTTGATTTGTTCCTTAGAAACCCCTTGAGGCTTCATTCTAGAGCACACCAGTTGGAACTCTTTAAGATGAAGATGTGAATCCTCATCGGCTATCCCATAGAAATAAGGTAGAAGATGAATCAAACCCGATTTTATTTTGAATTCAGCCTCTATGTTTGGATATTGAATATCAAGGGGTTGGTAATTCATATAAGGGGCGATAAGTTCTTTAAGTGTTTGTTCCCTAGGATTAGTCATGTCTAAATCCATTGGTTGTACAATGATTGGTTTTTGAATGGGTTGATTATCCTTAATGTTCCTCCTAAGTTAGCGAAGATTTTGCTCAATTTCTGGGTCAAACAAATCTGAGGTATTATTTGAGAGACTATGGGGCATTCTGATATATTTTTAGAATAAAGAGAAAGATGGGTTTTTCTTTGTGTTTTTTTTCAATTTTTTCAAAAAAAATTTATAATAAAAAAAAACTAATGACTACTTAATGCATCATCCCCAGCAACGACGCCATTTGAAGCATGGACGATTGTTTCCTATCGACCTTTCAAGGTTTCGATTCTCTGTTAATGTGTATAGAAACACTCGAGTCAAATCCTAGACGATGATACTTTTTAATAGTCGATTGTTTTTAGTTGATTATATTTTGATTGGGGAGTTTGTTTGCAGAGATTAAATGAAGTGATTGATGTTTGATGTTTGATTTAACAATTTAATAAATATTGGGGTGAGTTCATCATTATAGAGTTAAGCTTGCGATATCCTTGAGTTTTGCTTCATATTGCATTAAATTAACACCCACTTTACAAGAAGATGTTGATTGGAATTTTCAAGTGTTAAGGCTTTAATCCAAGCCTTAACTTAACTTAGGGTTCTAATATCAATAAGTACATGTTTATGATAGCGTGTTTATGGTTCCAATAATACATGGAATCCATACATTAAGAAAAATATGTCATTAATCCATGACAATTTAAGTTTAACATGCACAATGTTAATTCAAAGAATATTCATCGAGAAAAAACTCTAAATCACTTAACACCTCCAATTTATAACTCATACCAATGGTATATTTACTCATCCATTGGTTTGGTTAATAATCTGATTGTAATGTTTATGATGATGAATTATAAAAAGAAGAAAAGTAAAGGGATAATAAAAGAGTGGTGTGCCGAACACACACATGAGCGGCGAAGAGAATTAAGAACGGACTTTCGATTGAATGAGAAAGAAAAAGAAGAGATTTATTTTTAACATGATTTAAGAAATTTAAAGAACGTTAATATTTAAAAACATAGGTTAGATGATAATAAGAGTTAATGAGAAAGATACTTTCATTAAAATATAATTACAAAACAAACACTTACGAGATTACAAACGAAGAAGAATACAAAAGTAGATCGAAAGAAGCATGGAGGAATGGTATCTCAAGTAGAAACTTGAGTATGTAAGATCCTCCCAAGACCTTGGAAGAGCCTTAGTCATTCCAACCTATCCTCCTTTTCTCTGAAATTCCAACTCCTTTTAAGGAGAGGAGGGGGATGTATTTATAGCCGAAGAAGTTGGACTGTTTGCATTCCAAATCTGTCCCTCCACTTGGCTCGAATATTGGACCATCCAGACAGTAAAATATTGAAATATATTCTTCTTATAAGTTGCAGATATACATGTTTGTTGTCTAATTTGAAAATTTAGCGGCCATTGGACTTAAGTATCCAAAGTTATGGTGGTTTGAATAAACAATTCTAATATGTCCATTTTTATCACCACTTTTTTGAAGGTTGGAATGTGAGTGGATTTTTGAATAGAAAGATGCCTTCAAATCCAAACCCTTTATTATACAAAGTCGACTGCCTATATATTCTCTCTCACACTGAAAAATATCAACTCTAATAGATGTCTATATGATGATAAAAATCAATAATGGTGTGTTAATTTTAATTCCCAGATAGAATGGTGGGATGGACTTCATAGAATCATTTGGGCCCCTTTTTAGTAGAGTTGGGACTTGAAATTTTTATCCAATATGAATGGTATTGTCCCCCGACTTTTGGTGGAGAATCAATAATTTTGGACATCTGGATTGAGCCTAGTAATTCAATATTCATGACTGGTCTAGTTTCTTCACAGATTCTATGGTCCATATAACCCTTCAAATGACAGAATTGGCCAATGATTACTTCTAATGATATCTTGGAAATTAAATAAGGAATCCCAAAAAATAAGAACCATGCAATTTGGATAAACAGTGTGAGAGTTATAATTAAAATAGTAAACTGACTTAATTGAACTACTTCAAATAATGTTCAAAAATTATATTTAGTATTAAAACATGAGTATCTCACACCAATTATGCATTTTTATATGAAATTTTCTAAACTAAGTATACAAAAAGTTATGAATAAATGAATAAAATCAGACGCCAACAAACCTTACATCACGCCTAGGATAAACCTCACGTTTCGGAATCAATCATGATCTCAGATTTTCCATCTAAGGTCTCAAAAAATAGGAAAATAAAAAACACTGAAATGATGTGCACACGTGTAATAAAATATATTAAAATATATTAATATATTAATTCCAGATTCCCCGAATGCCTGAACATCACGCCGACTCTGACGATAAATCCAGAGATATATAAAGGAATATTCAAAGGATAAATCCATCAAAACTAGAGTCGTGACGATGTTAATCTCCACGTTCTTTCTTGTTTTACGTACTACCACTGTATGTATTTTCTATTTGTAAATTAATTAATTAATTCATTTATTGTTTTCATTTAAATTCATTTACTTATAATCTTCCATTTCATTTTTTCCCGCATGCTTCTATTTTGTTTCTCCCACTCGAGCCACTGCCACATTGGCAATCCAGTTCCAGCCGACCCTTGAATTATGGCCATCAATCTTTATCACTGCCCAATCATCCTGGGTCGTCCACCTGTTCTCATAGGTCAAACAGATTGAACCCATCCGCGGCTTTCGGTTTTCACCCTGGCTTCGTGGCACGCTCTCGGACTGCAGGCTATTTCTTCGAACTGTCAATCGCAAGGGGTTTTATCGCCTCTTCTTCGACTCACATAGAGATCAATCTTGAACACCACCTTCGGCCTCAATTCCCCCCAGAGATCACAGCAGGCCACCTTCGACATCCTCAGATCCTGGTGCTCGAACCCGTGAAGGGTAATCTCGACGGCAGCGGACTCCCCGGCACACAGCCTGTGCACCACATCTGGTGGAGCTCTGTCACGGCTTCTGCTCGGCTTCAACGCTCTGACGGCCAGCCCTTGAGAACCACTCGATCCAGATCTAGGCAGGCTCTTGAAGAGAACAGGACGGTCGGGCAAGTTAGCGCCCGACATTGTGAGTATTTTGTTTCTTTCTTACAGTTTATTGAAACCCTAGATTTTGTTATCCATGTTGCTCATCTCTGTTGGGGAGAATCAGTTCAATTGTAATTGTTCTTCTTTGAGAATTAATAAATGCGTGCGTGTGTGGGGTATTCTTGTCGTGCAGTAGGACCCAAAGGGTCCGAAGCACGTTAAATCTCGTGTTCCTCTTTAATTTTATGCATTTCTGTTTCTGTTCTTTTCAATTGCGTTCGTTCTTGAATCTTCGGCACCGAACTGCTCATTATTTTGTTCTCTGGATGATTTTGCGCCCACCATTTATACAATCATCCGCTCAACATAGTGGTATCAGAGCCACCATTCGACTGCCTTTTGATTCAATTTCCTGTTGTATTCTTTACTGCTCGGTAATATTTGCTAGAATAGGATGTAATTACAGTCATATGTTTTTTTTCTTTCCACATGCGGCTGACTATTATAACAATTTATATGTTCACAATCTACCTGTTTTCATTGCCACTATTTACATATTGTAATTAAACATGCTTGCTGGTTATTGTGTATAAAATACATATACTGCCTACTTGTGAAAATTGCATATTGTTGTAATATTTTTGTCTCTATTCATTGTTTTTTTGCTGCCAACACCTATATTGCCAGCCCCCTGTACTGTTTGAAACCTGAAGAATCTGTCTGTTTAGGTTCTGTTTCAGCATTGTTGTAATTGATGTTTGTTGTTTTCAGTTTTATAGTCCTGTCTGCTATTAGTTGTTTTAATTAATTGGGTTTCTGTTTTTCCACACTGTATCTGTTTAATTCTGCCAATACATTGTTGTCTTTAGTTTTTATTAAGACTGAAATTATTGTCTTTACCAAATATTTTTTTTGTTTTTCATTACACATTGTACAAATTTATTCCTAGTGAGTATTGGCCAGTCTTTTGGGGGCGTACGCTCTCGTTGTCCCTAATTACTTGGCATCAACTCATTATATATAAATATGTCTACAATGAGGTATGAAATTGAAAAATTTGATGGAGATAATGACTTCAATTTGTGGCGTATTAAAATGAGGGCGTTATTAGTCCAACAAGGTCTTATTGATGCCCTATCTGGGCCTACTAAACCCATAACAACTATAAATGAAGCTAGAAAAACCATAACTGAACACCAACCGGTCCCCAATGACACTCTAGTTAAAGCCCATAGTTCCCTCTTGTTGTCCTTAGGAGATAAAGTCCTTAGGGAAGTGTCCTTTGAGTCCACTGTTGTCGGTATCTGGCTCAAGTTAGAGAAGCTCTACATGACTGCCTCCCTAGTTGGCAGGCTCTATAAGAAGCACCGCATGTTCACTTTTAGGATGAGACCAGGCTCTTCCTTGAAATCTCATCTTGATTGAGTTTAATAAAATCATGCTTGACTTAGCTAATATAGATGTCACGGTAGATGATGAGGATCAGGCTATTATTCTCTTAATCTCTCTAGACCATAGCTATAGCACCTTGGTCGAGACCATGATGTATGGTCGTGACTCCTTGACTCTGGAAGAAGTCAAGTCTGCCCTTCTATCCAAGGACCTTCATTCAAAACCTAAGGCAAAAGGTGAGGCTGAGAGTTTGTTCATTAGGGGTAGACCTCAGGTTAAAAGCAAAAAGAAACATGTTAGCAGAGATAAAAGTAGCAATAGCAAAGAGCCAAGTCATGAACGAAAGTCAAAGAATAATGATAACAAAGATAGAAAAGTTACTTGCTTCCATTGCGGGAAGCTTGGACATACTAAGCCCGAGTGTAGGAAGCTTAAGAGAGAGCAAGAGCGCGCGCAACCCACTGACCAGTCTCTTATTGTTGACTCTAGTTATGACACAGCTGAAGTTCTAAATGTGTCCAGCCATACTCTCGACCGTGAATGGGTCCTCGACTTTGGCTGCTCCTTCCATATGTGTCCCCATAGAGAGTCTTTCCTAGAGTTGGTCGAGAGAGTGGAAGGGGACGTCTTATTAGGGAATAACAAGAAATGCAAGGTTGAGGGCAGAGGATCTGTCCTGATAGAATTGGATGACCATTCCATCGTCACCTTACTTGATGTAAGGTGGGTCCCTAACTTGAAACGAAACTTGATATCCCTAGGAGTCCTAGATCAAAAGGGATATACTTTTAGATCTGAATCTGGTACTATCAAAGTTTCAAAAGGATCAAGAACCATCATCAAAGGATCCTTTGTGAATGGTTTGTATGTCTTGAATGGCAGGACTCATTCAATACAATTGGGTAGTGTTTACAATACGAACACTGACAACACTATGCTCTGGCATAGAAGGCTAGTGCATGTAAGCTTCAAAGGGCTTGAAGAACTCAGCAAGCAAGGATTGCTGAATGACATCACACCTACAAATCTCCCATTTTGTGAGGATTGTGTGATGGGAAAATCTAAAAGAGTGACCTTCAATAGATCCTCCTTCAAGGCAGCCACCCCACTTGATTACATCCATTCGGATTTGTGGGGGCCATCTAGGACCTCCTCTCATGGTGGAGGTTTCTATTTCGTCACCTTTATCGACAATTACTCCAGGAAGGTTTGGGTATACATCCTCAAAAATAAATCAGATGTTTTCCAAACATTCAAAACCTGGAAAGCCTCAGTCGAGAATCAGACTGGGAAGAAAGTTAAGACCATGAGAACTGACAATGGGCTTGAGTACCTGTCTACTGAGTTCATTCAATACTGTGAGTCTGAAGGTATCAAGAGGCATAGAACTGTTAAGGAAACTCTCCAACAGAACGTCCTTGCAAAGAGGATGAATCGGACTATCCTTGAAAGAGTCCGCAGCATGCTTGCTCACTCGGGCCTCCCTAAATTCTTTTGGGTCAAGGCCACTAGCACTGCAGTGTACCTGATTAAAAGGTGTCCCTCTTCTGCGAATCAATTCATTACTCCAGAAGAACTATGGACCAGCAAGCCCCCATTATATTCCTACTTAAGGGTCTTCGGGTGTACAGCCTATGCCCACATCAAGACTGATGAACTTGAACCCATATCCCTCAAGTGCATCTTTGTTGGTTATCCCGATGGAGATAAAGGTTATAAACTCTGGGTGGATAAAACAGGATACCAACAGTGCATTATTAGTAGAGACGTTGCCTTCCATGAGTCCTCTGCTCCTAAGACCAGGATTGACACACCTAGAAGTTCTGATCCAGACTTTCATAAGTCTGATGAACATGAGTCATCTACTCATGTTGAGACTGATGTTCAGTCTATTCCTCCTCCTCCTTAGCCCACTGATGCGGCTGACTCTGAGACGAGTTCCGGTTCAGATTCTGAATCTGGACCTTCCACCAATCATCAAGATTATCAATTAACCCGAGATAGAGAAAGGAGAGTCTCTAGACCTCCTGCTCGGTTCATCCAGTATGATATGACATCATATGCCTTTCATGTGGTCCAGGATCTCATCGATGATGATCCTCAATCGTATAGGCAAGCTTTAAAGGATAAGGATTCAAAGCATTAGATCATAGCCATGAATGAAGAGATGCAATCTCTAAAGAAAAATCACACATGGACCGTTGTTCACAAGCCTGTGAATGCTAAAGTGATTGGATCCAAGTGGATTTACAAGAGAAAGGATGACAACACGATGGGAAATAAAGTAAGGTTCAAAGCTAGGCTAGTAGCCAAAGGATTTCTTCAAAGAGAGGGAATCGACTATGCTGAAATCTTTTCCCCTGTTGTCAAACACTCTTCCATTCGTCTTCTGTTAGCCTTCGTTGCCTATCTCGATCTGCACATCGATCAACTTGATGTTAAAACTGCCTTCTTGCACGGGGATTTGAATGAAAAACTCTATATGAAGCCTCCTGATGGTTATTCAAAGGAATTCAAACCCAACCAAGTGTGCCTTCTGGATAAGTCCTTGTATGGTTTAAAACAGGCATCAAGGCAATGGTATAAGAAATTTGATTCCTTTATGTTAAATAACCAATTCACCAGGAGCCAGTATGATGCTTGTGTCTACTTCAAGTCAATACAGGGTTGTATGATTTACCTTCTGCTTTACGTAGATGACATGCTTATCATATGTAAGAATATGAGTTTTATCACTTCAATTAAATCCCAATTAAAAGGCAACTTTGAAATGAAAGACTTAGGTGCATCTAAGAAGATTTTAGGTGTTGAAATCATTAGAGATAGACCTAACAAATTGCTCTACTTATCTCAGCATGCTTATATTTTAAAGATCTTAAAGAGATACATGTTTGAATCTCTCAAACCTGTGAATGTACCTCTTGCTCAACACTTTAAGTTGTCTTTAACACAAACACCCACTACTAATGATGACGTGCAATTTATGTCTAAAATTCCATATGATAGCATTGTTGATAGTATAATGTACTCTATGATTTGCACCAGGCCTGACATTGCTTTTGCTGTCTGCACTCTGAGCAGATTTATGGCCACTCCTGGGAAGCCCCATTGGCATGCTCTCAAATGGCTTCTCAGATGTCTATCTTGTTCATCTAATTTATCTTTATGCTTTGGTAAAAATGTTGATACTTCTAACATTTTGGTAGACTTTGTAGATGCTAATTATGCAGGTAACATTGACACTAGAAAATCGTTGACCAGATACGTGTTCACTGCCTACGGTGGGCCTGTTTCATGGAAATGCAACATGCAGTCCGTTGTTTATAGCATCCCGCCTTTTTATAACATAAGCTTTCATTACATTACACAAAACTGAGGATCTTTAAGGTTTAGTGTCTTGGAAACCAGGAACATAATACATGAAAACAACATAAAACATTCTTCTTGAACACTTGAAAGGCTTCTCCTTAAGTTCATCCTAGGTTCATTACTGCATCTCATAACCTGGGGACATACATCAAAAGAAAGGGTGAGCAGAAGGCCCAGTAAGGGAAACAAGAGAAACATTTAACATGTGAACTTGAGATACATCAACTATGTCATGAAAAAGAACTTTAAGGCATGAGAAAGAAATCATGTGGCATATCATAATAAAAATAACATTTTTCATAACTTTAAGATGTGGCTACATCATTTAACATAGACAATCATGAACATATCACCAAGGTCCATCCCCAAGGTGTCATTTGAAAATTACCAAGGTTATTCACCAAGATATTGTGAAAATTGTAATCTCTAGTGGTTACATCATTACCCAATGCATTGGAGAGCTATCAGGGCGCACCCTTAAATTTGCCTTTATTATCATGTGAGCCACATATATCATCATCAAAAATTTCATAAATAACCCATATAGCATAAAATAAATGGGTTTCATTTCATAATCATAACGTTTTAAAAACTGCTTTAAAGACATGATCTTAATGTCACTTTAAACCCACAGAAAGGGAAAGCGGGTCTCATGTATGTAAATACCAGAATTTAAAATAGAACATTTTGATATATGTGTGAATACCCTTGTAGAAATAAGAGCTTTGAGTATTCACTTTATAACATAAAATAATTTTGAGAAAAGAGAGGCATTTTGAGACGAAAATTCTGCAGCATAACGGCTATGTTTCAGGGTTTTAGAAAACATTGAAAGGAGAGGGGACATGGGTCAAACATTCATAAATGACCCATAAAACAGTAGAGGGATAAAATAAGAATGATATATGAACATGTTAATGAAATTTTAAGGACATACCATTTGAAATGAAAAACATGGAAGGAAGACAAAAATTAGATTTCTCTTATGAAAATTCGGCAGCCTAACAACGTCACTTAAACTTCAACAAAATGATTTGAAAAGTAAAATAGGGTCTCTCATCATGTGAACATAAGAGTTCAGTATGATAGATATAGAGATCATACCCCAACATAATAATAAAAAAAAACTTGAAAGACTTGACATGAAAGTAGAATTTTGAAAAGAATGAGAAGGGTGAAAGAATCCCCTTAAAAATTCGGCAGCCTAACGGCGTCACTCAAACATTCTTAAAACGAATTGATGAGAGCAAGATGAGGTCTCTCATCATATGAACATGAAAAGGGAAGTAATATGAATATAGAAGAACATCCTCCAACATAAGAATATGGAGTATAAAAGAAATGACATAAAAGAGATTACTTGAAAAGAAAGAGAGAGGTCGAATCCCTTACCTTAAACGTAACTCTTAAAACTCAAAGGTTGGGACCTTGAGAGGCTTGAGGGCACCTTGGGAGGACTCCTTGGGAGGTAAGGATACCAGAACTTCGTTGAGAATGATTTTGGAGTCCAAAGGATGAGAGAATGGCTTGGTATTTATAGGGAAAGTGAGGGGACAAGGCATTAATGACCAAGGGACACCTCATAAGTGGGTTTCTCAAAACCATGTGCTCTCCCATGATATTTCCCATGAAGTTAGGCCACATGGGGCCCCCAATACAATAATTCATCACCTTTTGTCGTCCAACCCTTAAAATATCTCATGACATCACCATGACACAGTTATGATGTCATTAAACATACCGAAACCCTAAAACTGTTTTTTACTATTCACTAAAAATTCATCTTTCTCAGAAAAATCCCAAAATTTCAACTTAACCAAATATCGATACTCTGATTACAAAAATGAACTTCATTTTATAAAAATAATTTTCTAAATATTTTTAATTTAATTTTTAAATAAATACACTATTCACCAAAAATTCATTTTTTCATAAAAATCCCCAAAAATTACCATAACATAATATCGATGCTCTGAGTTCAAAAATAAAGTCAATTTTATAAAAATAATTTTCTAATTATTTTTAATTTAATTTTTAATTAAAAAAAACTATTCACCTGAAAAAACTAATACTTGAATAATAATTTATGAAACCGTTATTTAACCATTTTATTGAATCACATTACTTAATCAAGGTGCATAGATTATATTAATACTTTCTTTAAGTGGAATTACTAATCCATTTGGTCACATTACTAATCCTAAGCATAAAATCACTATTCATAATTTACTATTCATCAAAAATCAATTTGATCTTATTAGACTCTAAATTTTGTACTGAACATAATTGTAGAATACCATTTTTTGAAAATCATTACACATTTTTAATTATTTAAGGTTTACATAAACATTTTTAAAATATCCTTTTTCTAAAATTCATCAAAAATATGCATACTATATATATCCGGTCATTTGAAAATTCATAAACTTCATCATAAGAAGAAATCAAATTTTTTTATTTAAAACAAAGGATTACACAAGGCAGTTACAGTCTCCTTACATAGCCCCTTATTACACCAGCATATGACCTAAGTGTAAGGTGTGCTAAGGTGAGAGAATCTGAGGGAGGCTCGGCCAACATCGCACGAGTAGTAACTTCTATCAGTTTGAACTTCTCGCGAAGGCGATTCCGTTCTAACTTCACATGATGAAGTTCGGCTTGGGTTTGGTCCAGAGCAAAGCCCAATGGTGATACCTCCTTCCCAAGCTTTGTTAGATGGGCTTCGATCGGTCCAAGACTACTGAGTGAGGCCATCGAATCTTCTTTCTATAATAATTAACCAAGATTACTTGTATTTAGAGACAATAATCGAAATGTTTAGTTTACAGCGGTCATATTGACCAATGGTCATATAACAGTCAAAACTCAACGGTCTCATTTTAATTATACTCATGTTATCGAATGAAACATTTTTGTTGAGTATAAAATAACACACAAAATTATGAAACAAGATTTGTTCAAAATTTTGGGTCGTTACATTGTTGCCCTCTCCACCACCGAGTCTGAGTACATTGCACTCACCGAGGCGGTAAAGGAAGCCTTATGGCTTAAAATCTTGTCCTCTGAACTCAAGTTTTATGATTCAGCCATTAATGTTTTCTCTGATAGTCAATCTGCGTTACATTTGTCTAAAAATTTAGTTTGCCATGGTAAATCAAAGCACATAGACATTATATTACACTTTATTAGATACGTGATAGAACAAGAAACCGTGTGTGTCAATAAGATATACACTGATAAAAATCCAGTTGATAGTTTGACTAAAGCTGTCATTTTATATAAGTTCAAATATTGCCTAGATAGTTTGAACTTGGTTCATGTTCCATAATCCTAGGTGCAAGAACATCCCTAAATTTAATTTAAAATGGCGGAGTTTTGTGAATTAATGAATTAATTCATTTATTGTTTTCATTTAAATTCATTTTCTTATAATATGCCATTTCATTTTTTCCCGCATGCTTCTGTTTTGTTTCTCCCGCTCAAGCCACTGCCACGTTGGCAATCCAGTTCCAGCCGACCCTTGAATTATGGCCGTCAATCTTCATCACCGCCCAATCATCCTGGGCCGTCCACCTGTTCTCACTGGTCGAACAAATTGAACCCATCAACGACTTTCGGTTTTCACCCTGACTTCGTGGCACGCTCTCAGACTGCAGGTCGTTTCTTCGAACCGTCGATCGCAAGGGGTTTTATCGCCTCTACTTCGACTCACATAGGGATTGATCTTGAACACCACCTTCGGCCTCGATTCCCCCGGAGATCACAGCGAGCCACCTTCGACGTCCCCAGATCCTGGCGCTCGAACCCGTGAAGGGTAATCTCGACGGCAACGGACTCCGCAACACACAACCTGTGTACCGCATCTGGTGGAGCTCTGTCACGGCTTCTGCTCGGCTTCAACGCTCCGACGGCCAGCCCTTGAGAACCACTCGATCCAGATCTAGGCAGGCGCTTGAAGAGAACAGGACGGCCGGGCAAGTTAGCGCCCAACGTTGTGAGTATTTCGTTTTTTTCTTACGGTTTATTGAAACCCTAGATTTTGTTATCCCTGTTGCTCATCTCTGTTGGGGCGAATCAGTTCAATTGTAATTGTTCTTCTTTGAGAATTAATAAATGCGTGCGTGTGTGGGGTGTTCTTGCCGTGCATTAGGACCCAAAGGGTCCGAAGCACGTTAAATCTCGCATTCCTCTTTAATTTTCTGCATTCCTGTTTCTGTTCTTTTCAAATGCGTTCGTTCTTGAATCTTCGGCACCGAACTGCTCATTATTTTGTTCTCTGGATGATTTTGCGCCCACCATTTATACAATCATCCGCTCAACACTATTGAATATGTTTTTGATGCTTTGAATGTTTGTGAGTTTGTTTGAGAATGCGGTTTGACTTAGTGCAGTGGATAGAGTGCATCAACTTCCTACTTTCAGTACACTAAACTCCAGGGGGATAGGCACATCGATAGTTGAACTTGATATCAACGGTTGAATTTCCACCACGCAAAATAATCAATAGTACAAACTACAAATGCGTTGATTTTTTTAATAAGGTCTCAATATCTCTCACACCCACCACCCAATTCAATTTATTGTTACAAAACTGTGAAACAATATGTGTCATATATTAAAAAAAAAAAAAAACGAAACTTGTGGGTTATTGCGTAAATTTTGATTTTTCTATATTTTTTTCCCTGGAGCCCCTAACCAAAGCCTGCGCGTAATTCGATTTCCCTGCAGCTCTTCGTAAACCGTTTTCCCTCCATTTTTCGACCCTCCGTAGCTTGCTCGTTCGCGAGTATGAACCAGAGAGAGTTGGCCTTAGTCACCACAGCTACAGTCGTCGGTGCGATGGCGACCTTAGCTGTGTTTCGTTTTTTCTTTAACAATAAGAAGCAGGTGTCTCGTCTAGATTCAGCGTTAACCGGTTCAATCTCTAAGAAACCTTCACCTCACAGTCCCTTTGATCCCTCCAAGCGCAACGGGTGAGTTATTTTCCACCCTACCTGAAGCTTCGGGTCCTAAACAGGATATCGCCAAGGTGCTGGCTCAGCGAGGTCGACATCAGTCGATAGTGTTCCATTTGTTTTTCAATTGCATTTTATTTTTAATATTTGACAGATTCCAGTCGATTTTAAGCAAATATGGAATTTTAGGTGTAAATCAATCTTGCTCCTTTCTCAGCTGCTTGGCGTGTACTGATTGAATTGAAATCCAGGTACCTGTCATGGGATGACTATTTCATGGCTATTGCCTTTCTATCAGCGGAGCGATCTAAGGATCCCAACAGGCAGGTCATATACCTTTTCGTTTCTGCTGTAAAAATGTGCACTTCTTGGCGATCGAAACATTTGGCAAATGAAGCATTAATCTTTTTTTTGGAAAGTTGATTAATGTAATAATTAAGGAGGAAATATGCTAACTCAATTGCAAAAAAGGACACATATTAAACCCTAACACTTGTCTGTCACAATGAAATTTTGACCGATCTCATAACCACTGATGTTAGCTATTAACAAGAAACAAATGAAACAAAATAAATCAAGGAGAAAACATACTGGTATTACGTGATTCTGTCCAAAGATTTGAATCCACAAACATCCGAGCAAAACTATCCACTTTACGCGTGAAAATACAAGTTGGTTCATAGGCAGGGAATGACCAGACAAATCACAAAGGAATACAAATGGGCCAATAGGCTTCATGTCTGTTTCTCTCAAGGGCTCTCAATCTCATAGGTCAATGCATTTATTTATAACTCCTACCTCACATTGTCTCCCTACAAATTCTCGTTGGAATAGTAAAAATCCTTCCCATAAACTCCCAAAATAATTTAGGGTAAAATATCTCAGAATAATCGAGTCAACGATTGAATCAAAAGTGGTAATTTCAAAATCGAGTAGTCATTGCCTCTTAGGGTTTAGGGGAAGGCTTTTCGATGTCTAAATTTTTTCTGTGATTATAAACTTGTTTCTATTTTATATTTTGCATGAGGATTACTTAGTATATTTTTGGTTCATGTAAAGATTTTTTTAATTTTATTTTTCAAGTATGTATTTGTAAACATGTAAGTTTTGTAAATGAGAACAATTTTTAGAAAATAAAAATTAAAACGATGGATTTTTTTCGTCAGACTATAAAAATGCTTTGAAAGGAAAATCACATACCTTTTTGTCTTCACACACTTCAAGACATTTTCTAAGACTTACTTTTTTTTTAAAACAATCATAAAAAAAATATTTCATATATCAAACACATCTTTGCGTGTTTTTCATAGCATGCTAGCGAGAGCAGCGCTGATTACCTCCCATTGGTTCTGTACTAGCAGAGGAGCCTATAACTGTGAAAGCATCACAATTTGCTCTTGTTAGGACGTTGAAATATTATTATTCCTTCAGTAAACCCTCGGTTGTTCAAACATCAAAGGGGCCCGGGACCTCAAAAAACATCACCGTCTACTGTTATTATCCAATGAATAAGAACTTCATCCATTTTGAAAATTCTCTATTGCACCTGTGATACGTCCCAATTGCTATAATTAACATGCAAAATAAAATAAACACCACCCCTTCGGAACCTCTACCGCTACAAAAGCAATAATGGTGTGTGGGAGGGGGGTACTTTTGGTTACGTCTCATCCTGCATCATCTGCTGCGAATGTGACCTTTCAATAGTACAACCAATGTAGAGTGAACTGCCAAAAACAATCCACATTATACTACTGTGCCAAGTTCAACCATTGATTTTGAAGGTGACCTAGCCACTACACTACCTTTTGCAATGCTAAAGAGTTTGACTCCTTTGCGATTATCCTTCACTTTTGTTGAAAGAGAGACCTGGAACCCATGCCTCTCAAGTGAGAGCGAAGACTTTATTTATAGGGAAACAAATGCAAAAGATAAGAGGGAGATTTGAAATTCAAAATACACGTGATAAGGTTGACTTATTCAAACCTAACCTTAATATTTAAATATCTAAAATACTCACTCCCTCTCAATTCAGGTTTACCTAACTTGGATACATAACAAAACAAAGCAAAGACACTTCTAATACTCCTTAAGCTAGACATACCCAGTTTGGTAAATAAATAATACTATAAATAAAACAAAGAAGTGCATCCTCGTATGTGTCGCTCACTTGTTTTGCTCCGACCTCTTATGTGTGAACTCCTCAGAATGAAAATGATTGAGAAAAAACTGTTGCTGACAAAGAAAAGATGACCACCGTAGAACTTCCATGCTGATGATGACCATTTTTTGAAGATGTCGGATGAAACCGAGACCAACGAGTGACCTCAAAACGATCAGGTGAAACAATGCTTGAAGAGTAAACCCAAAAGGTAGGGTAAAAAGGCGTTTAAAGAGCGGTCCCAAAAAGATCGGGTAAAACGGTGTCTGAATAGCTGACCCAAGAAGGCCGGGTGAAATGGTGCCCAATGTGTGGACTCAAAACCAAGCTTTTCTGATCGTCAATAGTGGTGGTGCAACAACAATGAGACTCAATGAAGATCCGGGTAGCAGAGAAGAGGCTCAACGAAGATCCGGGCAAAATGGGGAGTCCTTGAGCAGCAGTGAATAGGCCCCGACAGATGGCTGACATGCTAAGAGAAGCAGATCTGAAGAATCATGAAGAAAGAGGTGTGCGACTTGGGAGGTGTTGAAAAAGGAAGCTTCCACGCTCTTAAAACTTACGAACGTTGTGACTAGCGTGTCTGGGCAGTGCGCTGTTGGAGGTGGAAGTGCGGCCTTTGCTGCAGAAGCGTGCAAGTAGGGGGGAGCCAACCTTGATGAGATGTTCCTCGGATGCACATGTAGGGGCACACACCTTGGTGGTGGTACATGTCTGGATTAGAAGGCATTTGCAGTGCGTAGCCTTGGCGGCCTGGAGTAGGGACAAGTGAAGAAGGATGACGCAATGGGGTGTAGGTGCGCTTAACAACATGGCGTCGGGAGTAACAAAGGGGGGCGCTCTAACGAGGGCAACAATGACAAGAGGCACACTCAGCAGAAGGGTAATTGGTGCAGCAGGTGACCATCGCGGCGGGAGGAGGGGAGCGCAACGACTACTGGAAGACGAAGGGAAAGAGAAGTGTGTGTAATAGCTCAGACCCACACTTTTAGATCCGGTGATGATAACACATACTTTATATATTGACTTCAATACCAACTGTAGATTCTCGGACATAACTATCCCATAATTACTTGACTTAAAACAAATATTGCATTACATGCATTCTCAAGACCTTTTAGGTTTAAAGCTTTAGAGACTTAGGACAAATCATACACTAATAAAACTCATGTCTTTCTTAACCAAATGACATTCTTTTTCCACCGTAAGAAACTACTTAAGACATAACATGTCTTCAACATTTCCACAAATTTTCCACACAAGCCATCTTGTTAGACATACCATGTATAATGTCTTTCTTCATAACCTGGAGAAATGAAAACATAAAAAGGGGTGAACTTAAACACTCAGTAATGAAAAACATACAATTGAGACATTCATAACATAAACATGACATAAATATTATGGGAGAAAAAGTAATCATTATAATGCCATAATCAACTGAAACCGAGAGCATAATATATCCATAAATAACAATGAAAATAAATAGATCACATGGATAACAATAATTAAATTTTTGGTGATGGAATGCATAATGCCGAACATTTTGATTTTGCTGTCAAGACCTCAGCCAAAACATCATTCTTGCCGTTAAGGCCGTAGCCAATACATCATTCTTGTCATCAAGACCACAGTCAAGACAACATGCAATTGAGCAGACATACACCAAATACCCAAACATGTTTGTCTCATGAGACCTATCGATGTATCACGTGGTTATATAATATCGGGCCCCACCCGTCACTTGTTTAAGTCCAATGCATTTATTATATGAGATAACGAGTAAATAATACATAATCAACTTTGTCAATAATTATCTGCATTGGAATAACAACATACAGAACGCCAATAATTTCCCCCATGTCAATAAAAGGAATAACATGATCATAACCCATCTAGAGAAAGAATGTGAATGGTTAAACAATACATAATCAACTTGCCCGAGTAATCAATAAATATCCGTATCAGAATAACAAATATACTAATTTTTAATAGCACCCTAATCAATAAATGAAATAATTCTCTATGTAAGCATCCTTAAAACTAACACCGTATAGAGTAAGGGGTATACAATTAAGTCAATAATTTGTTGATGTATGAAATCTAGATAAAGACCCTTCAATCAATGAAATGAAAAACTGGGTATTCACAAAGTAAAAGCACTGGAAGAAAAGTTATGTCTGCTCATGTGAATGGTTAGGCAAGATAAAGACAATGATGATCATATCTTTGATAGAAAAAAACATTACTTAAGCCGTCCAAAGAAAGAAGGTGGATGGTAAAATTTGAAGAATATCCTCGATCAAGCATAAAATATGTTAAAAGACAACGACTTAGATGAGAAACACCTTTTAGGAGTTTTAGAAAAAAAATCACTTTGGAAATAAGAAATATCCTTGATCTTTTGAAAACATTTCTAAAGAAATATTTTATAAAACCTGGAGAAAAATGATTTCTTTTAGAAACCATGAAAACGTAGAGAGGAAGTTTCATAAAGAAGACAAAGATGGTGAAATGATGCGTTCACATGGAAGAAAACTTAAAAAGTGATTTTAGAAAACATTTTTAACATTATCGTAAAAAATGAAATTACTTTCAAAAGTTATTTTCAAAAAAGGTGAATTGAAAACATTGAAAGCATTGACATTTGAAAAAAGAAACTTCAATAATGGATCCTTGAAAAGGCATAAAGGCTATCAAAATAAATGTGGGGTGAAAGATAAAACATTTGATTCTGAGAAGAGGGAAAACCCTTTTTAATATTTTGAAATACCTTTGAAAATCTACATCATAAAAAGAGTATTAGATTTTCCCTTTGAAAAGGGGTAAAGAGAATTACGAGAATCATAAAAATTAATCCATATTAGCTTTCCCAAAAAGAGATGATAACATTGGTGGAAAGGAAAATACGGACATAGAAAAAAAGATTCATTGGTAAGAATAAGAGTTATTCTTACCAATGTTATAGTTTTATTTCAGAAAACATTTTATCAAGGCAGTGGTTATTGATGATGAGAATTAATTTCCCCAAAGAACAAAAGAAAACCATATAAAACAGGGGAAAGACATGATCAAAGGAAGCTTGAAAAGTATACTCAGGTAAGAAAGACCATGACCCAATGTATCGAAAATTGAGTCGATAAAACCCTTTGAAGGATATGATTTCATAAAATGTCATGAATAATGAGAGAATCATGATACAAAATATTAAAGTGGCAGTGCATACACTATTCCAATGAAAACATGGTGTATAATAATATGTCTCAAGGAGTAAAATTTGTGACTGTTGATGGGTGAATTCCCCTTACCTCAATGTGAGGTGAGGATGTTCTTTTATAGATGAGTAAAACAAAATACAGAGAGGGTAAGTCCGATGTGGGACTCAGAAATACCCAATTAAATGAAATGGGGTCCAACACTCCCCCTCAAGCTAGACATGCCCAAATTGGATTGAGTCCCACAAAGAAAAGACGACAAGACAAACTCATACTCCCCCTCAAGCTGGGCTATGGAGGCTGTGAATCCCCAGCCTAGAAGTGAGAGAGTCAATGCGAGCCCCTGGGAGACCTTTGGTGAAGAGATCGACAAGCTGATCTGTCGTCGGTACATGGCCAAAGCTGATATGGTGCTGCTCTAGATGGTGGCGGAGGAAGTGGCAGTCCACCTCGATATGCTTAGTCCGTTCATGAAAGACGGGATTCGAGACAATCTTCGTGGCGGCCTGATTGTCACACCAGATATGAGCAGGGGTGTGTGCCGGGAAGCCGAGCTCATGTAGGAGATGCGGAAGCCAGAGGATCTCAGTGGTGACGGTGGCCATGGCGCGGTATTCAGCCTCGACACTCGATCTGGAGACGACAGTCTGCTTCTTGCTGCGCCAAGAGATGAGGTTACCAGCGAAGAACACGGCGAACCCCGAAGTAGACTTGCGGGTCGCAAGGCAACCTGCATAGTCGGCATCACAGAAGGCCTCAACATCCAAGTGAGCATGACGGGAATACTGAAGGCCACATGCAGGGTCCCGCTTGATGTATTTGGCAATGCGAAGGACAACATACCATTGAGATTGGGTTGGATGCTCCATGAACTGGCTGACTTTGCCAACGGCGCAGGCAATGTCGGGTCGCGTCATGGTGAGGTAGTTCAGCTTACCCACCAGACGTCGATAGCGCTCGGGATGAGGAAATGGTTCCGAGTCGGAATGGAGAATACGTTCGCCAGGCTCAAGTGGGGTGTCCACGGCAGTGGCGGTGCTCAGACCGGCATCCTGCAAGATATCAAGAGCATACCTACGCTGGCAGAGAGAGATCGAGTCTTCAGAACGGGAGACCTCGATGCCAAGAAAGTAAGTCAGGGGACCAAGATCTTTGGTATGAAAGTTTTGGTGAAGGTGCGCCTTGAGGCTGACGATCCCTCTGGAGTCGCTTCCTGTGATGATGATATCATCAACATATACCACGAGCAAGATACAGCCGTGCGGTGTCGTACGGAAGAAGACGGTGTGGTCCTTCAGACTCCGGGAGAGGCCAAAGGCTGTGACGACAGTGCTGAAACGGCCAAACCAAGCTCGAGGAGACTGCTTGAGGCCATAGAGGGACCGACGGAGGCGGCAGACATGGGAGTCGGCACCAGAGGCAGAAAAACCAGGGGGCTGCTTCAGGTAGACTTCTTCCTCAAGAACGCCATGGAGAAAGGCATTCTTGACATCTATCTGATGAAGTGGCCAGTGATGATGAGTAGCCAGAGAGATGAACATGCGGACAGAGGCCATCTTGGCGACCGGAGAGTAGGTCTCAAAGTAGTCGATGCCATATGTCTGAGCAAACCCCTTCGCCACCGGCCGAGCTTTGAGGCGACAAAGAGATCCGTCGGGATTGAGACGGATCGTATAAATCCATTTGCTTCCCACTGCCTGTTTGCCGGCTGGAAGGGGGACAAGATCCCAAGTATGGTTTTCCTCTAGAGCCTGCAATTCATCCCGCATTGCAGCTAACCACCTGGGGTGAGATTTGGCTTCACCAACTGTGCGAGGTATAGAAACTGTCTCCAGAGCGGACAGACCCCTGTATGAAGAGACAAAAAGAGTACTCTGGCAGGAGCGAGTACCTTTCCGGAGGGCAATGGGCACGTCCTCGGGTGGCGGAGCAGGAGCAGCGGACGAAGCGGGAGCATCAGTGTCACGGGCCGGAACGGGGGATACAGTCGAAGGACGGCGGGAGTAGACCTGACCAAAATGGGTGTCAACAGGGGTTGACGCCGGTGGAGGAAGGATGATGAGGGGAAGACAGTTATCAATAGCAGAGTCAGGAGGAGGAGAGGGAAAAGAGAATGGAGAACCCTCAACAAAGGAGACATCCGCGGAGATGACATACCGGCGAAGGTCCGGGGAGAAGCAGCGGTATCCGCGCTGAGTGCGGGAATAACCAGCGGAGGGATTTGGGAGAGAGTTTGGTGCGGCTAGGGCGAGTGTCACGAACATAACACAAGCAGCCAAACACTCGAAGAGGGAGGGAATGAAGAGGGAGAGTGGGGAAAAGAGCCCGAAAGGGAGTCTCCCCCTTAAGGATAGAAGAAGGAAGGCGATTGATGAGGTATGTAGCAGTGAGAATGACATCTCCCCAAAAAAGGAGAGGCACCTGACGGTGGAAGATGAGGGCACGGGCAGTCTCCAGAATATGTCTGTGTTTCCGCTCGACCACGCCGTTCTGCTGGGGTGTATCAGGACAGGAGGTCTGATGAAGGATACCATTTGTCTGGAGAAACTGCCGAAAGGAAGTGGAGAGATACTCGCGCCCATTATCCGAGCGGAGACATTTGACAGAGATAGAAAAACGGGTCTTACTTTCATTGAAAAAGGTTTGGAAGGTGGAAAACACTTCGGAGCGTTCTCGAAGAAGGTAAAGCCACGTCATGCGCGAATAGTCATCAATGAAAGAGATATAGTATTTATATCCCAAGTGACTCGGAATGGTACACAGACCCCAAACATCTGAATGAACCAGATCAAAGGGGTGGGAGGCCCGTGTATCCTTGCGAGGAATGTAGGAAGAGCGATGATGTTTCGCAAAAGAACAGGACTCACAATGAAAAGTAGGAGTCCGATGGAAGTCCGGAAACATCTGATGAATGGTGGATGCAGGCGGGTGGCCCAATCGGGAATGAAGATCTAATGCCCGAGAAGAGGTAGACGTGCAAGCAATGGGTGCTGGTCCCTCGAACATGCAGACCCCGTCTCGAAGTCGGCCTCGACCAAGTTCCCGGTTCGTAGTCTGCTCCTGAAACACAACACCAGAAGATGTAAATATGGCCGCACAGTTATAATCCTTAGTCAGTTTACTGATGGAAAGCAGATTAAAGGGATTGCGGGGCACATGTGCCACAGAGGGTAGGTGAATCAATGGAGTCAGGGAGCATGCGCCGAAGCCCGCTATGGGGATAGTGGAGCCATCAGCGACGGTGATGGCGGAAGAGCCGACATAAGTGCAGTAAGACGTCAGCATACCAGTATCACCGGTGAGGTGGTCGGAGGCACCTGAGTCCAGCAGCCATGCAGGGGAGCAATGGCTGACCAAGGCAGTGGGGCAAACAGTACGGGCCAGAGAAGCCGAGGAGGGAGCGGGGCGGACAGAGGCCGGTGGATCATGAGGCCGCCTGAGGTCGGCCATAGACAGGGCCAGAGACGGGAAAAGAGAGGCGACAGTCGAGGACACGTCCCGGACCGCGGGCTGTCCCTGCCGCGGGTGCTGAGATGGTCGGCCATGCAGGACCCAACATCGGGCGATCAGGTGGCCAAACTTGCCACAATGGTGACAGAAGGGACGTGGACAACGTGAAGCACGACCACGTCCCGAGGAGTCCGCCATGGAAGCGTCGGGAGCTGATGCAGCGGGCCAACGGGATGATCGGGCGCAGGACGTGCGCGTGCTGGAAGGGCCGCCGGAACGAGGGCGCTCTGCCGGGATGAGGGCGTGCTGCCGGGAGAAGGGCGCTCTGCCGGGAGGGTCCGCCGGGACAGAGGCCGAGGGCGCGTGCTAGGGTGAAGGCGGCGGAAAGGGAGGGGGGGCCGCAGGGCGAGAGCAGCGGGGGCGCTCGGGAGGCGCGGGGCAGCGGGAGGCGCTGGAGGCGCTGGAGCTGCGGGAGGCGCCGAGCGAGGGTTGCCGGGAGCGCGCCAGGCGAGGGTGAGGGTGCCGGGGCGAAGCGGGGCGAAGCGGGGTGAAGCGGGGCGAGTCGCCGAGAGCGGGACGACGAGGGCGGAGCGCCGGGGCGAGTCGCCGAGGGCGAGGCGTCGAGGGCGGGATGCGCCGCAGCGAGGCACCGGGGCGAGGCGCCGGGAGCCGGGGAGCCGGGAGCCGGGACGTCGGGGCGTGCCGGAGACGCCGGGGAGCCGGGACGTCGGGGCGAGCCGGGAGCCGGGGAGCCGGGAGCGCGCGGGAGCAGCGGGAGGCGCCGGGAGCAGCGGGAGGCGCGAGAGGCCGTCGGGGCTTGGACGCCGACGGGAAGAACCGCGCCGGGAGGATGGAGGGCCGCCGGGAGGTGAGCCGCAGGGGCTGGGCGCGCGCACGATGGGGCTGGCCGGGAGCGCCGCTTGGAGGGGGGGCCTGCCGGGAATGGCTAGGGCAGCAGGGAGAGAGGCGGGGCCGGGAGGACGCCGGGAAGCCGCAGAGGAGGGAGGGTTCGGGAAAAAAATCCCTCTGATACCATGTTGATGGGTGAATTCCCCTTACCTCAATGTGAGGTGAGGATGTTCTTTTATAGATGAGTAAAACAAAATACAGAGAGGGTAAGTCCGATGTGGGACTCAGAAATACCCAATTAAATGAAATGGGGTCCAACAGTGACAATAAACCCTTACGTTGTTCCCGATTCGCTTTGTGCATGCGACTAACTTCTTGAATAATCAAATTTTGTTTATTAGATTCTTTCTAAGGAACCTTATTCATCTATCTTTCATTTAACATATACCATTTATTATCATATGTTATTTTTTTATTATATAGTTTTTGCTTATGTTTGTGTGAAAATTAAATCGGTGTCAGCTTATTTTGGTAATTTTAGCGATCAAAGATGATATTTTAATAATTAGTTAAATACTTAATATAACCTTTTCAGAACCATAAATTTTATAGCATTGTTCAAGTATGTGGTCAAACCAACCTAAACATGAACATGCTATATCTCGATGTGTGAGTATGACTAAGAAAGTATATAATATTATTATAACAGAAGAATAATGATATTATTTATATGTTTTTAAGTTGCTGAATCAGATTTGATGTGGTTTGGATAAAAAAAGAAAATCAAGATGAAAAACGAATACGTTACTTCGTGGAGGTGATATTCCGCACAACGCACGGTTAACGTTCTTTTGTTTTTCTAAGTGGATGAAAGTGAATAAATAAAGGTTGTTCCATTAATATAATAACATTTCAGTATAATAATGATACTAAAATTATCATATTACTATGGTAAAGATAGGTTTGGAAGTGAAAGATTAAAAAGAAAATGTTAAGGATTAAGTAATACTCATGTTGGGACATTGAACTTTCTTTTGAAAGTCTTATTGGAAATGAAGAGCTTAGACTAACTAATTGAGACTAGAGACTTATGAATTTGAGAGAGACTTCCACGAGGAGCAAAATGACATAGTTTCAGAAAAGAATTCAAAAGAATGAGTGTGGCATGAAGGGGTGAAATTGTCCCTTTTTATAAGTGAAGGAAAAAGAACTTTTGTCAACACATTATTTTTCAATATTATAATGACACTATTCAAGGGTCAAAGGGTCCAAAATTGAGAAATAATGGAGTGTGAGGTGAGATAAGGTTGAGTAAGCCTTCACCACCCATTTTCCCACATGTTTTAAACATGTTTCAAGCTTTTTAACACTTGATTTTTACATTTTACCATTTTGGTTTTATCTTGGTAATTAGATTTTACCCTAATAGTTTATATTTTTTTTAAAAAATATAAGGTAACCCTGACAATCAAATTTGGGTGTGGTGAAACTAAATTTAATCTTCATTTAATCTAATTCAATTTCTAATTAAGGGAGAATTAACATTTAAATTAAATCATTTTATATATAGAAAAACTATTTTGTAGAAAAATGATTTCATCGTTAATTGTCCTTAATATTTTTCAGTATTGATTACCAATTGAATTAATGATTGTTAGAGTCTGTATCCCACATCGGACTTGTGGTCCGATGTGGAGTTTATCAATCATTATAAAAGAACGCCTCCTCCTCACTTTGAGGTAACGAGGCGAGGGGGTTTCCTCATTTTACATGGTATCAGAGGGATTTACTCCCGACCCTCCCTCTTGATTTTTTTTTTCCCTTCCTTTAGGGTTTCCCCGTCCGGGGGGCGGCGGCTCCAATCCACATAGCCGCCGCCCCCCCTCCCTCCGTTGCTCCTGCCGGTTATCCCTCCCCCGACGTCCCTCCCCTGCTGCGCACGCCGACCTTCTCCCCCGGCGCGGCTCCCCTCCCGGCGGTCTTTCCGGATCCCGTAACTGCTGGCGCGACTCCTCCTGTGCGCGCGACACCTCCCAGCGGCCTCCTCTGTGCACGACGTGCTCCGCGCCTCCCGCTGCTGCCCGCGACGCTTCCCGTCGCGCCTCCTGTCACCCCTCGCGGTCCCGCCGCACGCTCATACGGCAAGGCTCCTCCGTCGCGCAACTGCCTTTCTCCCGGCGACTCCTCCCAGGCGCGACCCTCCATCGCGGCTCCCGGCTCCCGCTCCTCCCGCGCCTCTGCCTGGCGCGGCTCCCGGCTCCCGATCTCGCCCGGCGCCTCCCGCTGCTCCAGCGCCTCCCGCTACTCCAGCGCCTCCCGACGGGTCTCCCCTCCCTCCTGAGCACCGCTCGGCCTACTGCTCTCCGGCGTCCAGATCCGACGACCCCTCTTTTTTTTTTTTGGCGTTTCTCCCGCAAGCGACTCTCCAGCGGCTCTTTTTTATTTTCTGGCAGCTTCTCCTGCCCGGCGGTTCTACCCCCCTGCCGACCATCCCTTCCTGGCGGCCTCCTTTCCTGCCGGCGATTTCGACAGCCGGCCTCCAGCAACCGGCCTCCACCTTGCCGGCCCCTCCACACCGACGGCCTCCTCCGGCTTCCAGCGCCGCCTCCCGCTGTCCTGCTCCCTCGCCGGCCTCCTCCTGCGCCCCTCTTCCGGCAGCCAGCGGGCTCCGGTTTCTCTCTGTGGCTGCCCAACTTCAAGTTTCGGCTCTCCGGCACCTCCTGCGGCATCCCCGCCTCACCGGCATCTCCCGACGACTCCCGACAGCCGCATCTCTATTCGCCGGCACGCCCATTCGCTGGCGCAGCAGCTCGACCACCTAGGATTTGGGTCCGTTGGCATCGCCAGATCCCGCAACGATTTATGCGGAGTCCCCGCCTCCCGTCGCCGGCCCCGCAAGTGCGGTTTTCCCGGTGCTAGTTTGGATTTCCCGGCGTTTCATCGACCGGCCCCACTAGTGCGGCATTCCCGGCGTTCTGTCAACCAACCCGGTCTCTGTGTGGTTCATCTGCTGCGCCCGCAACATCATCCATCCATCATCCTGCGGGGGAGCTTCGATCGTGAGGGGGAGCAGCAGCCTTTGGAGCGTTCTTTTTTATTTCGTATGGTTTTGTAATCAAGCTGGGTCTTTCCAGCTTGAGGGGGAGTGTTCGCGTCTGTTTTTTGTTGATTTCTTTTCATTATGTGTCCAAGCTAGGTACACCTAGCTTGAGGGGGAGTGTTAGAGTCTGTATCCCACATCGGACTTGTGGTCCAATGTGGAGTTTATCAATCATTATAAAAGAACGCCTCCTCCTCACTTTGAGGTAAGGAGGTGAGGGGGTTCGGTTCCTCTCATTTTTCTATTCCACAATGATAATTTATTTAAATATAGTCTTAAACATTATATTAAAGTCACTTTTGTGAAGAGATTAATTTATTTGATTAGATAAAAATTACACTATTAATAAAACATTTTTTTTGAAAAATAACAATTTTACCATTATCATAGTGCAGTGACTTGGGTTTTGATTTGTAAGACTGTAATATTTCTAAGAATATTTCCGAAACCAGGTGCTGAGTTGGCGCGGGATTTCGGGGCTTGGAGAACCTCAGTGCGGTGATATTAAAAATATTAAAAATATTTTATCTCGCGCGCGCATTTTCTTTAGGAACATGAAATAACTCGCGTGCAGAATCTCAGATGGGGAATCTGAGGCCGCGATTGAGTTCAGAACGTCGTGTTTACCCTAAGTGCGACATAAAATTTGTCAGTGCTGGGTGTTTGAATGAAGTCGAGTTGGCGGAGAGTTAAATGAGAGTTATTGATTTAATGAAATTAAATCAATAACCTTCCCCCCTCCCTCTTTGGCGCGCACGATAGAGGAGGCGCAACCCTCTCATCCCCCTTTGGTGCAGCGGATGAAACCGATGCGGATCTAAGGAGAAGAGACGTCGTTTATCTCTGATCTTGACGCCGATAATCGTAGTGCAACGGCTTCAGAGCGTGAATCTGCGCTCGAAGCTTCGACGTTTCGTTACAAGGTAGTCAGATTTGAGTTTTAAGTCCCGATCACCTTCGTTATGCGTTGTTTTAAGGTTTTACAGCCCTTATACGACTGTTGGAGATCCCTTCTAGGTCGATCTGTAGGTTTCGGGGAAAACCGGAGTGATCCAGGCGGCTCGCAAGGGAATTCCCGTCGGAATTCTCGTTTACACGACGTGTGGTTCAGTGGAACGTGCCTTGTGTTCTTCCTGTTTGAGGAACATGACTTTTGGGGACTACACGCTGTGTACCGGGGTTGCACGCCGTGTAGTGACCCCAGGTCGTGTAGCCAAAGGACATGACCATGGAATCTGTGTGATGGTACATGACCGCGTGGAAGTACACGACCAAAGTACACGGACACGGAGTGCCGAACACGGGCACGAGCAAGTGACACAACCAAGTGAATGGGTCGTTGGGACATGCCGTGTACCAGGGGGTACACGCCGTGTGTGAGACACGGCTGACCGAACTGTGTGGAGGAGAGACACGGCTGGGGGCCAGGGTTCGGCCAGACACGTCGTGTACCGCGTGTACACGTCGTGTATGCCCACATGGCCAGCCAAACTGTGCAGTAGATGACGTGACCAGGTGCTCGGGCGGGTGCACACGCTGTGTGGACCCCAGTGCACATGCTGTGTGGTCCCCGGTGCACGCTGTGTACTTTTCTTGGGATCTTCGTGGAATCTTCTGCCTACCGTATCTCCTTCTCTGGAACTCAGATTCAGGCTTGCGGGTAGCCTATCCTGAGTGGTTTTTCGCGTAGAACGCGATGATGATCTCCGTAGTGGTCTGCGAGATACGATGTGGCATGTTTCAAGCACAACACTGCAGAAGTGGTGCTAGACCTTGGGTAGTGATCAGAGTGGATCATTGGGTTGACGTCGGGGTCGGTACCCTTCCTTAACATCTCAGGATGTGGGTACCCTAGACTCTTTAGGCTGGTAGAGCGGTGCTCCCCTGTTGTATCAGGGTGCGGGTGTAACATCCCCAAATGATAAAGGGTTAAATGACTAAATGATATGACTCATGTCAACAAGGTGCACCTTCCTTTTCGGGAGCCTGTCTGATTAGAACTCTACGGTTTAGCGTGCTTGGCCTGGAGTAGTGATCAGGATGGGTGACCTCCTGGGAAGTTTCCCAGGGTGTGTGTGTGTGAGGACAAAGCACACTGGAAAGGACATGTGTTGGCCTGTGGGGACAATCATTAGTCAGATGATCTGTTCGGGCACGTTGGTGGACCCTAGGGTGGGCCCCACGTGTCTGCGGGGCAACTGGTGGGCGGGGCCCAGTTGTTACATTTGGTATCAGAGGAGGAACCCAACCTTAAGTGCGGTGCACTGTCTGACCTTCCTTTTCGGGAGCCTGTCTGATTAGAACTCCACAGTTAAGCGTGCTTGACCTGGAGTAGTGATCATGATGGGTGACCCTCTGGAAAGTTTTCCTAGAGTGTGTGTGAGTGAGAACAAAGCACATTGGAAAGGACATGTGTTGGCATGTGGGGAATGTCATTAGTCAGATGACCTGTTCAGGGAACCTGGGGTGGGCCCCACGTGTCTGCGGGGCAACTGGTGGTACCTGGCGGGCCAGGACCCGACGACCATGTTAAGGCGGGGTGTCTGTGCTGTCACCGGGACCCAGTTGTCACATTTGGTATCAGAGGAGGAACCCAGCCTTAAGTGCGCGGTGCACTGCCTGAAGTAGTGATGAGGATGGGTGACCTTCTGGGAAGTTTCCCAGGGTGTTTGTGAGTGAGGGCAAAACACACTGGAAAGGACATGTGTTGGCCTGTGGGGACAATCATTAGTCAGATGATCCGTTCGGGCACGTTGGTGGATCCTAGGGTGGGCCCACGTGTCTGCGGGGCAACTGGTGGGCGGGGCCCAGTTGTTACATTTGGTATCAGAGGAGGAACCCAACCTTAAGTGCGGTGCACTGCCTGGGTTGAGATGTAGGGCCCACAACGAGGGCGTTGTGCTCTAAAGGGGGGGGTGATTGTAACATCCCCAAATGATAAAGGGTTAAATGACTAAATGATATGACTCATGTCAACAAGGTGCACCTTCCTTTTCGGGAGCCTGTCTGATTAGAACTTCACAGTTAAGCGTGCTTGGCCTGGAGTAGTGATCAGGATGGGTGACCCTCTGGAAAGTTTCTCAGGGTGTGTGTGAGTGAGGACAAAGCACACTGGAAAGGACATGTGTTGGCATGTGGAGAATGTCATTAGTCAGATGACCCGTTCAAGGAACTTGGGGTGGGCCCCACGTGTCTGCGGGGCAACTGGTGGTACCTGGCGGGCCAGGACCCGACGGCCATGTTAAGGCGGGGTGTCTGTGCTGTCACCGGGACCCAGTTGTCACATTTGGTATCAGAGGAGGAATCCAGCCTTAAGTGCGCGGTGCACTGCCTGGGTTGATATATAGGGCCCACAACGAGGGCGTTGTGCTCTAAAGGGGGGGGTGATTGTAACATCCCCAAATGATAAAGGGTTAAATGACTAAATGATATGACTCATGTCAACAAGGTGCACCTTCCTTTTCGGGAGCCTGTCTGATTAGAACTCCACGGTTAAGCGTGCTTGGTCTGGAGTAGTGATCAGGATGGGTGACCTCTTGAGAAGTTTCCCAGGGTGTGTGTGAGTGAGGACAAAGCACACTGGAAAGGACATGTGTTGGCCTGTGAGGACAATCATTAGTCAGATGATCTGTTCGGGCACGTTGGTGGACCCTAGGGTGGGCCCCACGTGTCTGCGGGGCAACTGGTGGTACCTGGTGGGCCAGAACTCGACGACCATGTTAAGACGGGGTGGTTGTGCTGTCACCGGGACCCAGTTGTCACATTTGGTATCAGAGGAGGAACCCAGCCTTAAGTGCGCGGTGCACTGCCTGGGTTGATATATAGGGCCCACAACGAGGGCGTTGTGCTCTAAAGGGGGGGTGATTGTAACATCCCCAAATGATAAAAGGTTAAATGACTAAATGATATGACTCATGTCAACAAGGTGCACCTTCATTTTCGGGAGCCTGTCTGATTAGAACTCCACGGTTAAGCGTGCTTGGCCTGGAGTAGTGATCAGGATGGGTGACCTCCTGGGAAGTTTCCCAGGGTGTGTGTGAGTGAGGATAAAGCACACTGGAAATGACATGTGTTGGCCTGTTGGGACAATCATTAGTCAGATGATACGTTCGGGCACGTTGGTGGACCCTAGGGTGGGCCCCACGTGTCTGCGGGGCAACTGGTGGGCGGGGCCCAGTTGTTACAGCGGGTCCCCTACCCGTGGCAGTGTGGCGACATGCCTGTGGGGACAATCATTAGTCAGATGATACGTTCGGGCACGTTGGTGGACCCTAGGGTGGGCCCCACGTGTCTGCGGGGCAACTGGTGGGCGGGGCCCAGTTGTTACAGCGGGTCCCCTACCCGTGGCAGTGTGGCGACATGAGGTATGACGAGCGTGACTCTCCTTTTAGCAGCGCTTGACCGATGTTGGAGATCAATGTGAATCGTTTAGGGAGACGCTGAGATTGAAACTCCCCTGTCGTCTCAGGGCGTTGGTTTCCCTTACCTCTCAAATCAGTAGAGACAGAACTCCCCCACAGTGGGCACGGGTTCTCTATCCACAGAGTAGTTCTTCAGGGGTTGGAAGTCCTCTCTTGGAACAGGGCGTGGGTTCCCTGTATCGTCCGTATAAATGGACAGAGCTCTCCTGTCGTATCAAGGTGCGGACCCTCCATACTCGTTGGCCAGATAGAGTAGGTACTCCCCTGTCGCACCAAGGAGCGGGTCCTCTATCTATGGAGTTGGGTTCCCCTGCTGGGTCAGGGTGCAGGTCCTCCATATGTGACGTATAGATAGAGTGGGTACTCCCCTGTCGTTCCAGGGCGCGAGTCCTCTATCCTTGGAGTCGGAACTCCCCTGTTGTTCAAGGGTGTGTGTCCTCTATACGTATTGTTCCGACAGAGTTGGTACCCCCTATCGTCTTAGGGAGTGGGCCCTCTAGCTCGGTGTCAGTACTCCCTTGTCTTGTTAGGGTGTGGGTCCACCATAGCGATCGTGCTGGTAGAGTGGTACTCCCCTGTCGTACCTGTGTGCGGGTCCTCTAGCCACAAAGTGGTACTCTCATTTCCTTCCAGGGTGTGGGTCCTCTATCTATTGAGTGGTACTCCCCTGTCGTGCCAAGGTGTGAGTCCTCATATGCGGAGTAGTACTCCCCTGTCGTGTCAGGGTGTGAGTCCTCTATCTATGGAGTTGTACTCTCCCGTCTTCGAGTAACGACGAGGAGCGGGTCCTCCATTGGAGTCGGAGCTCCCTCGGTTAAGGAGCACTGTTACGAGGAGCGAGCCCTTCCACTTGTTATGCACGATACTTGGGTAGGAGTTAGTGCTCCCTTGATGCGGTGAGGTGCGAGCCTCTTCCTACGGGTTCTTTAGTGGTTTCGCGAGATGGTTAGGAGCTAGTACTCCCTCGGCTGCGGGGCAATGGCGAGGTGCAGGTCCCTAGGGTGGGCCCCACGTGTCTGCGAGGCAACTGGTGGGCGGGGCCCAGTTGTTACAGCGGGTCCCCTACCCGTGGCAGTGTGGCGACATGAGGTATGACGAGCGCGACTCTCCTTTTAGCAGCGCTTGACCGATGTTGGAGATCAATGTGAATCGTTTAGAGAGACGTTGAGATTGAAACTCCCCTGTCGTCTCAGAGCGTTGGTTTCCCTTACCTCTCAAATCAGTAGAGACAGAACTCCCCCACAGTGGGCACGGGTTCTCTATCCACAGAGTAGTTCTTCAGGGGTTGGAAGTCCTCTCTTGGAACAGGGCGCGGGTTCCCTGTATCGTCCGTATAAATGGACAGAGCCCTCCTGTCGTATCAAGGTGCGGACCCTCCATACTCGTTGGCCAGATAGAGTAGGTACTCCCCTGTCGCACCAAGGAGCGGGTCCTCTATCTATGGAGTTGGGTTCCCCTGCTGGGTCAGGGTGCAGGTCCTCCATATGTGACGTATAGATAGAGTGGGTACTCCCCTGTCGTTCCAGGGCGCGAGTCCTCTATCCTTGGAGTCGGAACTCCCCTGTTGTTCAAGGGTGTGTGTCCTCTATACGTATTGTTCCGACAGAGTTGGTACCCCCCTATCGTCTTAGGGAGTGGGCCCTCTAGCTCGGTGTCAGTACTCCCTTGTCTTGTCAGGGTGTGGGTCCACCATAGCGATCGTGCTGGTAGAGTGGTACTCCCCTGTCGTACCTGTGTGCGGGTCCTCTAGCCACAAAGTGGTACTCTCATTTCCTTCCAGGGTGTGGGTCCTCTATCTATTGAGTGGTACTCCCCTGTCGTGCCAAGGTGTGAGTCCTCATATGCGGAGTAGTACTCCCCTGTCGTGTCAGGGTGTGAGTCCTCTATCTATGGAGTTGTACTCCCCCGTCTTCGAGTAACGACGAGGAGCGGGTCCTCCATTGGAGTCGGAGCTCCCTCGGTTAAGGAGCACTGTTACGAGGAGCGAGCCCTTCCACTTGTTATGCACGATACCTGGGTAGGAGTTAGTGCTCCCTTGATGCGGTGAGGTGCAAGCCTCTTCCTACGGGTTCTTTAGTGGTTTCGCGAGATGGTTAGGAGCTAGTACTCCCTCGGCTGCGGGGCAATGGCGAGGTGCAGGTCCCTTCTCTCTCACTCTCTTTCTTTAGAGAGGATGCACATGGTGCATGGTCTGGAGCAGTGCTCCCTCAACTGTATGCAACAGTGAGGGGCGGACCTCTCCACTTGGGTTCCTATGAGCTTGCGCAGGGCGCGGGACAGTGATGTTAGGACCTCTGGTGCTCAACACTAAAGTTGTGTTGCGAAAACGGTGAGAGCAATGAAGCGACATACGATTCACAGAAAAGTAAAAGAGAAAAAGATAAGAGCGAGAAAAATATTTTGAGACACAGAGATTTACGTGGTTTGAGAATAATCCCTACGTTCACGGAGAAATAAAATTTCACTAGTTTCAGAAGCACAAAATATAGGGAGATTTCAAAGTTCCACACACATAAACCTTAGCTCAAAATAGGCTAATAAAGAAGATGAAGTACTGTGCCACCAACCACACAGAAAGTCCGCACTGCTATAGTGAACGATGACTGAAAGTCCACACCGCTACAGTGCGACGACCATCCAAGTCTAAGCTGCTACAGTGGCCGGCTACTGAAAGTTCGCGAAGTTGCAGTACTGTTGTCTCTAAAGTCCGATTTGCTACGGTAGCCATGTCAAAAGTTCACACTGCTACAGTGTCGTGTCGGTGTCATCCGGTCAACTCCGCTACAGTTGTCAGAGTGCTACCGTGCCCAAAAAAAATTGGGTCGGGGCCTTCGACCCCCAGAACAGGGGCGCGTTGCCCCCTATAACCCCCAATGAGCTCACCGTGAAGCTCAATCTGCGGAGTGCGCAATATGGGCCGCAAGCATTTGGCTCAACATCATCCAAAATGGATCGGACTACATCAATCCAACAATCTCCCACTTGGAGCCTGATCCGCTTCGTTGACCTGCTTCGATGCCACTGATTTAGACAACTTACATAATTCGAGTTCCTCCTCTTCTTCACTCACCAGTGCGTGCTTCCATTCACAACTTCAATTTCAAGTTGACGGTTCATGAAATACCAGTTGTTTTCTCTTTTGTGCTCTCATGGTGTCCTCCTATATTCTGCCTCTTATCCTCCATTCATCAGTGAAGACCAACAGAGGCACAACAGTGCCTCAACTTCTGTATTACCATCGGCTTCGTCAACATATCTGCTGGATTGTTTTTCCCAAAAATCTTCTGCAATGTCAACAACCCATCTAGTATTAAGTCTCTGATAAAATGGTACTTCAGCTGATTGTGTTTCGTCTCGGCATGAAACACTGGGTTCTTTGCAATATGTATAACACTCTAACTGTCACAGTGCAATACATTTTCCTCTCGCTTTCTACCCAACTCATCTAAGAAGTTCTTCACCCAAACCTTTTCCTTTTCAGCTTCTGTTACAACAATGTATTCTGCCTCTATGGTGGATAAATCCACCACCTTATGCAATTGTGATATCCAGCTTATTGTAGTTCCTCCATAAGTAAATACATAACCTGTGGTACTTCTCCTGCTGTCGACGTCACCTCCAAGGTTTGCATCCATATACCTCTGCAATGAATTTCCTTTCTTAAAAAACATTGATGTTTCCTTGCTGCCCTTCAAATACCTGAGTATCCACTTCATAGCTTCCTTTCTAGGGTTAGCCATGTACCTGCTCACAACTCCCACTGCATGAGCAGTGTTAGGTCGAGTACAGACCATGACATGCATCGGGTTTCCAATAGCTGATGCGTATGGAACCTTTGCCACTTTTGCCCTGTACTCAATCTCTTCAACCGTTTTCGGTGATTGCTCCTTTGATAGTTTGAAATGACCCGCTAGGAGAATAAAGACTGGCTTTGCTTCCAACATACTGATTCTTCTTAGAACGTTTCTAATATAGTCAGCTTGTGATAACATCAAGGTTCCAGCTGCACGATTTCTCTTGATCTTTATCCCCAAAATCTTGTCTGCTTCTTCAAGATCATTCATTTCGAACTCCTTAGCCAATTGCCCTTTCACCTCATCAATTCTCTACATACATGATCCTGCAATAAACATGTCATTCACATATAGAAGCAGTATAATATATTCATCACCAAAAGATTTGATGTAACGACATTGATCCATACCACATCGTTTGTATACATTTTTAGTTATGAATGTATCAAAATTTTTATTCCACTGTCTGGGTGCTTGCTTTAACTCATACAAGCTCTTCTGGAGTTTGCACACCAGTTATTCCTTTCCAGACTCAACATATCCCTCTGGCTGCTGCATATAGATGTCCTCTTCTAGATCTCCATGAAGGAAAACCGTCTTCAAATCAAGCTGCTCAAGATACAAGTTTTCAAATGCCACAATGCTGAGAACCCCCAGATGATGGTAAACTTCACTACAGGTGAGAAAATTTCAGTGAAATCCACTCCCTCCCGTTGAAAGCCTTTCACCACCAGCCTTGCCTTGAACCTGCTCTTTCCATCATGTTCTTCCTTGACCCGGTATACCCATTTTATAAAGGTGTTCGCCTTTCACTGTAGCGACACGGACTTCCTATTCGGAACAGTGGATCGTCTTCTTCATATGTAGCCCATTTCGGGCTAGAGTTTCTTACCTGAAAAAAAACTCTGTAATTGTGCTCCCGGATTATAGTGAATATTTTGCCTCTCCGTGGACGTAGGGATTATTCCCGAACCACGTAAATCGTTGTGTCCTTTGTTCTTTTTTCTTTCCCTTTTACTCTTCTGTTTTATCGTCATTTCTGTCGCTCCAACTCCCGGCGTTTCCGCAACAGTAAGGATGGTGAATACCTCTGCACAAGCCTTCTCACCCTTGTTGATCTCCTCAACTCCACTGGTTCTCGTGTCTCATGCTCAGGTACACCTTTAAGCTCCACTTGCTCTTTGCACTCCGATTCTTTGTTTCCATTTTCATCTTCAGCTGTATATCGATCCTTGTACGTGACACCTTCATTAAATACTACGTTCTAGTTTCTGATGACTATCTTGTTGAGATCATTCCAAAAGTGGTAACCGAACTCCTCAACACCATAGTCAGTAAAGAAACATGGCTTGGACTTGACATCAAACTTGTCCCTTGCATCAACATCAATATGTATATACGCCAAACAACCACTGACTCGTAAATGTGAGAGTTTTACATCCTTACTAGACTAGAGCTCCTCGGGTAGACATTCTCCCATGTTGTGGAATCGTCGGGAGTCGCAATGACAGAAACGAGAAACGAAAGAAAAATGCAGGAGAAAAGAAAGCACGCAGAATACACAAATTTACATGGTTCGGGAAAAATCCCTACGTCCACGGAGATGCAGAATTCTCACTAAAAAACGGGGGCACAAATTACATAATTTTTTCCAGATTAGAAACCGTAGCCCGAAATGGGCTACATATGAAGAAGACGGTCCACTGTTTCGAACAGGAAGTCCGCGTTGCTACAGTGAACGACGACCACCTTTGTCAAAAGTGCTACAGTGACTGCCGGCTGGAAGTCAAAAGTGCAACAGTATAGTTGACTTCGAAGTCCGCACTGCTACAATTCCTGTCGGTGTTGGTCGGTCAACTCTGCTACAGTGGTCAGAGATGCTACAGTGCCGAAAAATTGGGCCAGGGGCTTTCGGCCCCCGGGCCCCCAGAGCAGTGGCGCGTTGCCCCCTGCAACCTCTAACGAGCTCACCGCGGAGCTCGACCCGCGACAGTTGCGGGCCACAAGCATTCGGCCCAACCGGATCGGGCTACACCAATCCAACATCCCATTGGTATAGATGGATTCCTGTTGATGAGATATGCTACCATGTTCACTGCATCAGCCCATAGGGTCTTGAGTAACCCTGAATGCAGTCTTATGATCCTGAAACGTTCATTCAGTGTTCTATTCATCCTTTCAGCTACACCATTCTGCTGTGGTGTTCCTGGAATAGTCTTGTCCCATCGAATTTCACTATTTGAACAGAATTCTCTGAACTCATTTCTGCCGTACTCTCCACCGTTGTTTGATCTCTAACATTTCAACTTTGTTCCCGTCTCATTCTCCACCATGATTTTCCACTTTCGAAACACTTTAAATACATCAGATTTTCTTTTCAGAAAATAAACCCATACCTTTCTTGTTGAGTCTTCGATAAATGTCACATAATATTGTGACCCTCCAAGAGAATGTGCTGGTGTTGGCCTCCAATCATCAGTGTGCACCAAGACCAGCTTCCCGACCTTCGGTGTTTTGCCTCTTTTTGCAAAAGACACATTCTTCTGCTTTCCGATGATACAATCTTCACATAGGCCAACATTCACTGACTTCAGCTCTAGTAACAATCTTTTTGTTGCCAGCACCTTCATCCCCTTCTCACTCATGTGGCCTAGTCTGTAGTGTCATAGTTGTGACTCTCCGACAACTTTTATTGAAACAACCATGTCCATGCAAGTTTCTGTCATGTTGTACAGGGTACCATTCTTTGCTCCCTGAGCTATGACCATAACTTCTTTGGTGATCTTCCATGCACCACTAGTGAACGTGTTACTAAAACCTGCATTATTAAGCTGTCCGACAGAAATAAGATTTCTTCTCAAACCAAAGATATACCTCACATAACAAACTCTCACTGTTGGTCTTGATTTGTGCATCTCTTTTCCCCACAATCTGTAAGGGTTCATCATCAGCAAGATGTACCTTGCCGAAATTTCCAAAAACAAAATTGTTCAGGAAGCCCTTCTCCAAAGTGAAATGGAAAGATGCCCCTGAATCTAAAATCCAAGACTCCATAGGGCTATCCACGCTCAACAACAACACATCATCAGTTCTTTCAGTCGCCGTGTTTGCTCTATTGGCTTCAGGTGCTTTTCGTTTTTCTCAGCACTTTTTCTTGACGTGTCATTTCTTCCTGCAAATCCAGTAGGTAGGATCATTCCCCTTTGCCTTGTCTTTGCTCTTTCCTCTTGACTTTGATCGTCTTTTATGATTGTCTTGCTGCGCATATATTCCTATTCCTTTTACATTCAAAACAGAACCAGAGAATTTGCTTGATTCTCTTCTTCTAATATTCTCACCGAGGATCAGGTACCGCACATACTTCAAAACTAACTTGTTATTCCCTGAAGAACTGCTTACAGTTATTACAGTCGCTTCCCAACTGTCAGGTAATGAAGACAGTAAAACCAGTGCACATACCTTATCGTCAAACGCAATTTCCACCGATGTTAACTGATTTATGATGATGTTGAATTTGTTGACGTGATCTGCGACAATTCTCCCTTTAACAATTTTCAGATTGAACAATCGTCGCATCAAGTGCACTTTGTTTGACGCAGAAGACTTCTCATACATATTCACAAGAGTTTTTATCAGCCCAATCGTCGTTTTCTCCTCTTTGATGTTGAACGCCACGTTTTTGGCCAACATAAAGCGCACAACTCCCAGAACCTGTCGATCCAGTAGCTTCTGTTGGGCGGAGAAAAACGGGAAGGATGGCAAGAGGGGGGGTGAATTGCCTTTTAAAAAAAATGATTAATAAAATAAAATCAAAGTTGAAAGTGCAGCGGAAATAAAAGAGGCAAGACACAAGAATTGATAACGGAGTTCGGCCAAAAACCCGGCCTACGTCTCCGCTCCCAACTAAACCGTTGAGAGATTCTACCGCTTGCTTTTCAATGGTTTTAGCAAGAAACCCACTAGGCTTTGAGGTAGCACTAGGACCTATTACAGCTTGCTTTTGAATTGGTTTAGCAAGAACCCACTTGCTTTTAATGGTTGAGCAAGAACCCACTAGCCTTCTTACAGGTGAAGGCTAGCTCACCTTTGACACAAGCCTTTTAAAAGGAAAGGCTTGAAGAAACCTCTTCACACCTTAGTGGTGATGTGAAACCCAAAAGAAAGAGGGATGAGAAAAGGTGTTGGGGTTTGTAGGCACAAACCCAAATTTAAAGCTCAAAATAAATATACAATAAAAACCGTATATGAGAAGAAGCCTTGGACGCCTTTGAATGATTGGAGATGTTGAAGGCCGCTTCCAAGCTTCTTTGGTGGAGCTCCTTGGATGTGGAAGTTGTTGGAGCACTTGAGGTTCCTTTGAAGGAAGTCGCCGAAGGTTGGCCAATTGATACAAAATATGTCCGTTGGCTTCGTATATGATCCGGTTGGTGTCCGGGGCTTCCTTGACCTTTATTTATAGGCATGAAACCCTTGGGGAGTCTTCGGAGCCGTTGTAAAGGGCCTCGGAGCCGTTGGAGGCCAAATGGGAGTTGACTGGTCAAAGCCAACGGCTAGTTTGACTGGGCTACCGGCTGGCCGGTGCAGGGCCACCGGCTGGCCGGTGCCTTGGATGTTGAGAAGGCCTTCTGCCCAGGCAGCACCGGCTGACCGGTGACAGATCCACCGGCTGGCCGGTGGTGAGGCAGTAGCCATCACTGTTGCATCAGGTTGCCACCGGCTGGCCGGTGACAGAGCCACCGGCCGACCGGTGGAACCTGGCAGTGGGCAATGCCTTTGCCAGGTCCACCGGCTGGCCGGTGCTATCACACCGGTTGGCCGGTGGACTGAAATTCAGTCCACTTCTTGATTCTTTCTTGGGCCATTTTCTTGGCAACCTTGTGCCTATCATTCAAAAACACTTCAAACAATATTAGACAAATAATAAGGTGATTGTGATCATGAAAATCAAACAACGAGGGGAACGAGAGGTACAACAATCTCCCCCTATTTTGATGATCACAATCACCAAAACAATTAAAGTAAAAACAAAAATTAAAGGCATGCTTTTAATGAATAAATTGAAAATAAATGCTAAGCATGATCAAAAGGTTTCTCCCCCAATCAATCAAGAAATTCTCCCCCTTTGTGATTATCAAAATAGCACGGGGCATAAAACTTGATTGAGGGAAGGGGTTTGAAAAACTAGATATGAGAATTGAAAAATCAATTGAGATTTTTGAATTTGAAATGAAAATTTGAATAACAGTTTGAATTGAAAGTTTTGAATCAAAAACCAATTGAAATTTGAAATTTGAAACCAAATGAAATTTTTGAAATTAAGAGTTTTGAATAAATGAATTTAAATTGAAAAATGAATCGAAAGAGATTTTTGAATTTAAGAAAATTTCTCCCCCTAAATAAAACAAAAGATCATCGGGGAAACGAAACTATTTTTGGCCCGGAGAGACTCGCCAAAAGGGATTTTTCAATCCAAATTTGTTTCATGGCGGGTTTTCTCCTATAAAACTCGTCCGAATAAAAAATAGATTTGGGTTGACCGTACCGGGCATTTTTGCAATCACACTCATAAATGAGGTGCCCGGGTTTCTTACAATAATTACAAAATTTAAAACTAGAGCTCCCCCTTACAAAAACAGTGGGTGCATGGGAGGAGGAAGCTATATTGGTGTAGCCAAGTCCATTGGTGGTTCTAGATACTCGTTGAGAACCTAAGAGTTTGGACAAATTTTGTTCACCTTGGGTGAACTTGGCTAGGGATTCCCTAAGGTCCTTAATGGTTGATTCCAAAGAATCAACATTGGGGAAATTTTGGATTTTTAGGGAGAGTTCCTCCTTCTCTTTGAGAAGTTGTTCCTTTTCGAAGGAAAGTTTTTTGAAATTCTTTTTCAAAGAAACAAATTTAGAAGAAAGTTCATGAAAACCATTTTCTAATTGGTCTCTAGCATGTTGGAGTTCTTCATATGATAAATGATTAAAAGAATTAGAAGAACTAGAGGAGGAAGAAGAGGAAGAGGATGATGATACCTCATGTTTTGCCATTAGGCATTTTGTACCTTGGTCGCTCGAGGAGGAGGAGGAGGAGGATGATGAGGAGGTGTCACTCCATGTCGCCTTGAGGACCTTTTTCTTTCCTTTTTCCTTAGCCCGTTTCTTGTTGAGTGGGCAATCGGGCTTGTAATGCCCTTTTTGGCCGCACCCGTAGCATTTTACCTTGGGCTCGGATCTTGCGGTGGGTTCTTGCTTTCGCGCCTTGCGAGATTTCTTCTTCTTCTTGTGCTTCTTCATAAATTTGTGCATTTGGCGGGCGAGATTCTCCATTTCCGAGTCGCCGCTTGATGATGAAGAAGATGAAGATGATGATGAGGAGGAGGAGCTTACTTCTTTTTGTACCTTGAGGGCGATGTTCTTTGGTGTCTTGATTGGTGTGCCCTCCTTTTGAGCTTGCCTCCTCATCGTGATCTCGTAGGTCATTAGGGATCCAATGAGCTCCTCGACCGGCATGTTTTTGACATCCTTAGCTTCTTGGATTGCCGTCACTTTAGGTGCCCATGAGCTCGGAAGAACCCATAGAATCTTCTTGACCATTGCTTCAGCTGAAACATCATCACCAAGAGATTTTCTACCATTGCAAACGTCAGTGAAGCGTGTAAACATTTCAGAAATAGACTCATTTGGATGCATTGAAAAAGATTCAAAGTCTTGTCTATACATATCTAATCTAGTATCTTTGACTTTATTAGTGCCTTCATGGGTAACCTCCAAAAGTTTCCAGATTTCGTGTGAGGTGGTGCAAGTGGACACTCGATTGAATTCATTTCGGTCAAGGCCGCAATGTAGAGCGTTCATGGCTTTGCCATCAAGCTCGAAATTCTTAATATCGGCGGGGGTCCATTTGGATTCGTCGGGGGAAGACAAAGAATAACCTTGCATGACAATTTTGTAAATAGGATATCCTATGCTTCTTAAAAAAGTGGTCATGCGGGTTTTCCAATAATTATAGTCGGTCCCATCAAAAAATGGAGCACGACCCAAAGAAAAGCCTTCGGGGGCGAAAGAGGTTGAAGCCATCAAAAAAGATCTTGAATTTGAAACCGGTTAGGGTATTACTCAAATTTTTCCTCTGATACCAATTGTTGGGCGGAGAAAAACGGGAAGGATGGCAAGAGGGGGGGTGAATTGCCTTTAAAAAAAAATGATTAATAAAATAAAATCAAAGTTGAAAGTGCATCGGAAATAAAAGAGGCAAGACACAAGAATTGATAACGGAGTTCGGCCAAAAACCCGGCCTACGTCTCCGCTCCCAACTAAACCGTTGAGAGATTCTACTGCTTGCTTTTCAATGGTTTTAGCAAGAAACCCACTAGGCTTTGAGGTAGCACTAGGACCTATTACAGCTTGCTTTTGAATTGGTTTAGCAAGAACCCACTTGCTTTTAATGGTTGAGCAAGAACCCACTAGCCTTCTTACAGGTGAAGGCTAGCTCACCTTTGACACAAGCCTTTTAAAAGGAAAGGCTTGAAGAAACCTCTTCACACCTTAGTGGTGATGTGAAACCCAAAAGAAAGAGGGATGAGAAAAGGTGTTGGGGTTTGTAGGCACAAACCCAAATTTAAAGCTCAAAATAAATATACAATAAAAACCGTATATGAGAAGAAGCCTTGGGCGCCTTTGAATGATTGGAGATGTTGAAGGCCGCTTCCAAGCTTCTTTGGTGGAGCTCCTTGGATGTGGAAGTTGTTGGAGCACTTGAGGTTCCTTTGAAGGAAGTCGCCGGAGGTTGGCCAATTGATACAAAATATGTCCGTTGGCTTCGTATATGATCCGGTTGGTGTCCGGGGCTTCCTTGGCCTTTATTTATAGGCATGGAACCCTTGGGGAGTCTTCGGAGCCGTTGTAAAGGGCCTCGGAGCCGTTGGAGGCCAAATGGGAGTTGACTGGTCAAAGCCAACGGCTAGTTTGACTGGGCTACCGGCTGGCCGGTGCAGGGCCACCGGCTGGCCGGTGCCTTGGATGTTGAGAAGGCCTTCTGCCCAGGCAGCACCGGCTGACCGGTGACAGATCCACCGGCTGGCCGGTGGTGAGGCAGTAGCCATCACTGTTGCATCAGGTTGCCACCGGCTGACCGGTGACAGAGCCACCGTCCGACCGGTGGAACCTGGCAGTGGGCAATGCCTCTGCCAGGTCCACCGGCTGGCCGGTGCTATCACACCGGTTGGCCGGTGGACTGAAATTCAGTCCACTTCTCGATTCTTTCTTGGGCCATTTTCTTGGCAACCTTGTGCCTATCATTCAAAAACACTTCAAACAATATTAGACAAATAATAAGGTGATTGTAATCATGAAAATCAAACAACGAGGGGAACGAGAGGTACAACAGCTTCCTCTCTGACTGCTCCATGTTCGTTCACTTTAAACCCAGAAGCAACAAATGCATTTTTTCTGGTAAAGATAGCATTCGATCTGCATCCTCCAGTAGCATAAGTCAGTTCCATCGAAGCAATCAATCTTCACCTTGCCTTCTTCCATAATCATCGTACAATTCGAGAAATCCGAACCTCCTTTGATATCAGTTGTTGCGGAAAACAGTGCGAGCAATGAAGCGACAGATGATTCACATAATACTAAAAGGAAAAAACAAATGAGCGAGAAGAAGATCTCGGGACATAGAGATTTACGTGGTTCGGGAATAATCCCTATGTCCACGAAGAGGTAGAATTTCACTAGTTTTGAGAGCACAAAATACAGGGAGATCTCAAAGTTTCACACACAAAAACCCTAACCCGAAATGGGCTAATAAAGAAGATGAAGTACTGTGCCACCAACTGCACATAAAGTTCGCACTGTTATAGTGAATGGTGGCTGAAAGTCCACATCGCTACAGTGCTGCGGCCACCCAAGTCCAAGCTGCTATAGTGGCCGACAACTGGAAGTCTGCCGAGTTACAGTACCGTTGTCTTCAAAGTCCGACCTGCTACAGTAGCCGTGCCAAAAGTCCGCACTGCTATATTGCCCTGTCGGCGTCGTCCGGTCAGCTTTGCTATAGTACCCTAAAATTTGGGTCGGGGACCTTCGGCCCCCGGACCCTTGGAGCTGGGGCGCATTTGTTGGATTGGTGTTGCCCGATTCGGTTGGGCCGAATGCTTGTGGCCCGCAACTGTCGCGGGTCGAGCTCCGCGGTGAGCTCGTTGGAGGTTGCAGGGGGCAACGCGCCCCTGCTTCGGGGGTCCGGGGGCCGAAGGGCTCCGGCCCAATTTTTCGGCACTGTAGCAATGCTGACCACTGTAGCGGAGCTGACCGACACCGACAGGCACTGTAGCGGTGCGGACTTCGGGGTCAACTTCACTGTAGCGCTTTTGACTTCCAGCCGGCAGACACTGTAGCACTTTTGACAAAGTGAGCTGCCGATCACTGTTGCAACACAGACTACTATTCGGAACAGTGGACCGTCTTCTTCATATGTAGCCCATTTCGGGCTAGGGTTTTACTACTGAAATCCTCTGTAATTTCGTGCTCCTGAATCATAGTGAAATTCTGCCTCTCTCGTGGACGTAGAGATTTTTCCCGAACCACGTAAATCGTTTTGTCCTTTGCTTTCTTTCTTTTCGTTTTTCTTCGTTTCTATCGTTGTGTCTCCCGGCGATTCCGCAACAGCGTTGCCCTCTACAACTCCAACAAACTCACCGCGAAGCTCAATCGATGAAGTTGCGGCCTGGTGAGCAATATGGGCCGCAAGCATTCAGCCCCACATCATCCAAAACAGATTGGGCAACACCAATCCAATAAGTTAGACCTGGGTAGCTGTTCCCAATGGAGCGCATTCTCTCAAACGAACCATCAAGGTTGGTAGAGTTGTTTCCGATGGAGTGTATCTTTCGGACGAGTGCCATCTGAGATGACTGAGCTCATGGAGTGTTCTCCTGGATGCGTGTTACCTTCGAACCTCGAGTAGAATCCTGTAGCTAGCTTTGAGGTTGGAACCTCATGTGACTGGGAGTCTGAGACAAGTATATCTGGGTTGTTTTTGGGAGTCCTTGCGGTGTTGTCACATCTTGGTTGATACCCCATGTGGACTGAGTTGACTAGTCATGTGTAGCCGAAGATGGTTCGAGATGAAGTTTCTCTTTCGTTGGGATTTCCCTTTGACTGGGTCGAGCGGACTATTGCCTTTCAGTTGCTTCTTTTTCTTTTGTGTTTTTTGGGCACCTACTGAGTATTGTTATACTCATCTTTGTACAGGCTTTGCCCGTACATGTTGTGTTTTGTGCAGATCACAGACCTATCGACAGAGTCCTCAGAGGACTCGGAGCAGGTAAAGTTGAGTGGACTAGACCGACCGAGGTGTTTACCGGAGCTTGGCTGATGAGCTTTCCGGGAGTTGCATTTGACAACGATCTCCTCCTAAGCAGGTTGGACGCTTTTAGAATTTTTGTTGGGTGTGTATTTTTTCATTTTTACGCTTTTCGTATTATTGTTCTACTCTGGTTTGGGATAGATTTATGCATGCATTTTAATTTTCAGCTTTTTATATCTCTGCATTGTTGCATGAAGGTGTTTGTAGGTGCATGCGTACAGGTACCTTATGTTGGATTGGTGCAGCCCGATCCGTTTTAGATGGTGTTTGAGCAGAATGCTTGTGGCTCGTACTGCGCACCAGACCGCAACTGTAAGGTCCCATATTTTCTTAAAGTATGTTTTCGTTAAGTGTTGGCTTGGATCTCTCCTTTGCGACTAGATAAGTGTTTCCCAAGTTCAGGTGGGGGCTCGGGGGTGCCCCAGGGGGGCTTGGGGCGCGAAGAGAGGAGCAATCAGGCCAAGCAGTGCAAGACGCACGGTCTGCGCACGGTTAAGGGAAACCGTGCGGGTAAACCGTGCAGACTAGCCATCCTCGGACAGTAGCCTTCGCACGGTCTGCGCACGGTTTACCCGCACGGTTATGGAAAATCGTGTGGGATCCCCAGGAAACCGTGCGGGCCGACCTCTTGCGGACAGTAGTTGTTGCACGGTTTGCGCACGGTTTGGCAAACCGTGCGGCCCAGAAAAGTTGGAAAAAATTACAAAAATGCCACTCCGACATTTTAAGACCCAACTCGGGTTTTTCCTTTTTCCTCTTCCTTGGAACCCTAGGAACGAACCAAAGCTCCCAAGAGCTCTCAAGGATGGATCTCCTTCGATTCTTGGGCGTTTTGAGTGGTGTTAAGTGCGGATTGAAGATCTGGGTAGGCATAATCCTCCTCTTGTTTCTCTTTTTTGTTTAGAGTTTGTATCTTCCTCTCTTCTCCATCCGAAACCCTAAAACCCTCATTTTCGGATGAGATCTAGGTGGAGGCTTCAAGGAGTGCTTGAATCCGGATCTAAGGCCATGATTAAGAGTGTGTTCATCAACATATACGAGGTAGGTGGTCTACAAGTATTATCCCATAGTTTTATTTTGAATTTGTACATGGAAGTTGGTGTTCTTGTTTTCCCCTTTTTGTGTTCTTGGTTCCGTTGAAGTGTGTGATAAAAATGGGTGTCTAAGTGACCAAATTGAAACCCTCACGATCCCTATGGGATGCGTTGAGGATGACTTGACGATTTTAGAGCCACCCATGGGGTGCGTCGGAAATTCCGAACCTAGAGAGTGGTAGAGTTAAGTGGGATTGCCGAGTAAAGTGTGAAGCCCATGTAGAACACGTTCAATGGTTGATTAGGTTGTAAATGGAATGATGATAAATATGCCTAGGGTGATAAGGGCATGAGATGTTGTTGGAATGACATGAAAATGAATAATTGAGTTGAAAGAGATTATGTTGATTGTTTCATGAATTTTGGTTAGAAATGCCTAAGGGGATTAGGGCATATTAAATGGTGAACTTGCAATTGGGTAATGGAATGGGAAATGGGGAATATGTTAATGGGATGCTACAAGGGAATGGATGAATTTGTGGAATGGGTTAATACATGAGAATTAGGCGGTAAACCTAATTGATTGAATGTAATAAAGGGGTCGTGCTATGTGATATGAGAATTGTGCTTGAAATGCATAAGTGGGTGAATGCTTAGGAAATGATAAATGGGCTAAATGGGTTAATGAATGGTCAATGTTGAATTTGGCTAGGGCATAGGGGCTGTTGAATAAACTTAAGGGGTTAAGGCACGAGAATGAGAATTTGGCTAAATGGATATGAATTGTATATGGTAAATGTATTAATGGGTTATGACATAATATTAATTCCCATGTTGTTATGAATTGTGATAACCAATGACATTGAATATGCTTGGTTGTGTTATGGTATGGTTGTGGTGATTTGATAAATAAGCACGTGCATATGGCTTGGTAGAGTGGGGTATTGACTTGAGGTTCTACGCCCACGGGTTGAGTTAGATTGAGGCTCTAAACTCCACCCCAAAATGCACGGGTTAGGGAAGGGGACGGAGGCTCTATTCCCCTAACGATTGCATTTCACCCAGACTGAGGCTTCAAGGTGAGGATAATGTGTTGATGTGATATGTTGATCCCTAGTGAGATAAAGACTTGATTTGTTTCCCTATGCATTGTGATAGATTGCCTTAGACTCATGTGTAGATGATATTTATGCCTAACCCAAGGAACATGTGATTAAATGGATTGAGTAATGAAGATGGTATAAGGAATGTAATTGGAATAAATGCTAGGAATAAATTAAATGAACTTGTTAACTTATGGCACCCGAACTGTCCCTTGTTTACTTACCATTTATTTTTGTATTTGCATGCACTATCTGTTAGACTGGATGTTTTGTAGACACCGTTGGTGGCTGCTTACTGAGTTTTGTACTCACACCCTGCTCGGGCCGCCGTTGGGTACCCGAGCAGATCTCTTGGTTGCAGGTCAGGACGAGGGCAAAGACCCTACACTAAGATGTTGAGTTGGGCTTGGGATGTACACGGAGAAGGATCCAGACTTAGAGTCGGGACCCGTTTGGAGTTATGGCCGTTTGTTTTATTTTTGGGTTTTATTCACTCGCACTACTGTGTGGCATGACATTGTTGTATTTTGATTTGTGTTATACCCGTTTGGGAAATGTTTGGTTATGCATGTTTATTGGTTGTTTTATATTGCTTCCGTTATATTCTTTGTGTTCTGCTGTGACTTACTCTGGTAAAGAGGGTATAGTCTCCCCACGTGACTTATTAGAACCGCTAGTCGGCAACCTCTGACGTACGGGAAGGCGCGCTTGGGCTCATGTGACGACCCGACTCGGAGCACCGATTTAGTGGCTTTCGGATCGGGGATGTTACAACAACCTTTGCGGATCGAGCTCCGTGAAATTTTTTTGGGGAATTGTAGCAAGTCTGACCACTGTAACAGAGTTGACCAACCGACACCGACAAGACATTGCAGCAGGTCGGACTTTGGAGTCAACAATATTGTAGCTCCTTGGACTTCCAACCATCAGACACTGTAGCACTTTTGACTCGAGTGGTCACCTTTAATTGTAGCGATGTGGACTTCCAGCCGCCTTTCAATGTAGAACAACGGACTTTCTGACGGTTGGTGGAATAATGCTTATCCTTCTTATTAGCCCATTTCGGGCTAGGGTTTCGTTGTTAGAAATTCTGATTCTCTCCTTGTAATTGTGCTCTCGACATAAAGTGAAACTTCCGCCTCTTTGTGGACGTAGAGATCATTTCTCGAACCATGTAAATCTATGTGTCCATGTTCTTTTGTTTTTCCCTTTTACTCTTTTGTGAATCTTTCTTTTTGTTGTTGCGACTCCCAACGTTTTCACATTAACTGGTATTAAAGGTTCAGTTCGGGATTCTCCAACGATGACTATGGAAGAAGGTAAGGTGAATATCGATCGTTTCGATGAAACTGACTTCAGTTACTAGAGGATGCAGATTGAGGATTATCTTTATAAAAAAAAAATACACTTGTCGCTTTTGGGTCTCAAGCCAACGAACATAGAGCAATTGGAGTGGGAGCTGCTGGATCAGCAGGTTCTGGGAGTTGTGCGCCTTACGTTGGCAAAAAACGTGGTGTTCAACATTAGAGAGGAGAAGATGACGATTGGGCTGATGAATGCTCTCGTAAATATGTACGAGAAGCCTTCTTCGGCAAATAAGGTGCACTTGATGCAACGATTGTTCAATCTGAAAATGGTTGAAGGAAGAGTTGTTGCAGATCACGACAACGAATTCAACACCATCATAAGTCAATTGATATCGGTGGATATTGCACTTGGTGATGAGGTATGTGCTCTGGTTCTACTGTCTTCTTTACCTGACAGTTGGGAAGCAACTGTAACAGCTGTGAGCAGTTTTTCTGGAAATACAAAGTTGGTTTTAAAGGATGTACGGGACCTGATCCTCAGTGGGGATATCCGAAGAAGAGAGTCGGGTAGATTCTCTGGTTCTGCTCTGAATGTAGAAGGAAGAGGAATATACCCACAATGAGACAATCGTAGAGAGTGATCAAAATCAAGAGGGAAAAGCTGAGACAAGGCAAAGAGGGTTGGTCTTACCTGCTGGACTTGTGGGAAGAAAGGTCATGTCATGGAGTGCAGAGATAAATAGAAGGTGATTGAAACCAGTGGAGCAAACACGACGGCTAAAGGAACTGATGATGTGCTGCTGCTGAGCGTGGATAACCCAATGGAGTCTTGGATTTTAGACTCAGGGGCGTCTTTCTATTCCACATCGAAGAAGGGTTTCTTGAAAAATTTTGTTTCTGAAAGTTTCGGCAAGGTACATCTTTCTGATGATGAACCCTTGTAAATTATGGGGAATGGTGATGCACGGATCAAGACCAACAGTGCGAGTCTCCTGGTTCTGGAAAATGTGAGGTATATCCCTGGCTTGAGAATAAATCTTATTTCTGTCGGACAACTTGATGATGCAGGGTTGAGTACCACGTTCATTGGTGGTGCCTGGAATATTACCAAGGGAGCCATGATCATAGCTTGGGGAGCAAAAAATGGTACTCTACAACATGACAGAGACTTGCATGAACATGGTGACATCAGTAAATGCTACCGGGGATTCTCAATTGTGGCACTACAGGCTAGGCTGCATGAGTGAGAAGGGGATGAAGGTGCTGACAACAAAAGAGCTGCTACCAGAGTTGAAGTCGGTGGAAGTTGGCTTATGTGAAGATTGCATCCTTGGAAAGCAGAAGAAGATATCATTTGCAAAAGGAGACAGAACACCGAAGACTGGGAAGCTGGACTTGGTGCGCATTGATGTTTGGGGGCCTGCACCAGTACATTCCTTTGGAGGGTCACAATATTATGTGACATTTACTGACGACTCAACAAGGAAGATATGAGTTTACTTTCTGAAAAGAAAATCTGATGTGTTTAAGATGTTTCAGAAGTAGAAGGTCATGGTGGAAAATGAGTCAGAAGCAAAGCTGAAATGCTTGAGCTCTGACAATGATGGAGAGTGCGACAATAACGAGTTCAGAGAATTCTGTGCAAATAAGTGAATTCGGTGGGAGAAAACTATCCCAAGAACACCACAGCAGAATGATGTAGCTGGAAGGATGAATATGACACTGAATGAACGTGCTGGGAGCATGAGGGTGCATTCAGGGTTACCCAAGACCTTCTGGGCTGATGCAATGAACATGACAGCATATCTCATTAATAGGAGTCCATCTGTACTAATGAGAGAATGTCTACCCGAGGAGCTATGGTTTGATAAGGAGGTAAGACTCACATGTATGAGTCTTTAGTAGTTTGACTTACGTACATATTGATGCTAACGCAAGGGATAAGCTTAATGCTAAGTCCAAACAATGTTTCTTTATTGGCTATGTTGTTGAGGAGTTTGGTTATTGCTTTTGGGATGATCTCAACATGATGGTCATCAAGAGCCAGAACGTGGTATTCAATGAAGGTGTCACGTACAAGGATCACCATGCAGTTGAAGATGAAAATGGGAACAAAGAATCAGAGTTCAAAGATCAAGTTGAGCTTGAAGGTGTACCTAAGCATGAGACATCGGAACCAGTTGAGCCTAGTCCTCAAGTGGAGTTGAGGAGATCAACAAGCGTGAGAAGACCTGTGCAGAGGTATTCACCATCATTACACTATTTGTTATTGATTGACAATGGAGAACCAAAATGTTTTGAAGAGGCAATGCAGTTGAAGGAGTCGAACAAGTGGGAGCTGGCCATGAAGGAAGAAGTTTCTTCACTACATGACAACAATACTTGAGAGTTGACACATATGCCACAAGGGAAGAAAGCATTGCAGAACAAATGGGTATACCGGGTCAAGGAAGAACATGATAGAAAAAGGAGGTACAAGGCAAGACTGGCGGTGAAAGACTTCCAACAAAAGAAAGGTGTGGACTTCACTGAAATCTTTTCGCCTGTAGTGAAGCTTACCACCATCCAGGTGGTTCTCAGTATTGTTGCATCAAATGATTTATACCTTGAGCACCTTGATGTCAAGACTATTTTCCTTCATGGAGATTTGGAGGAGGACATCTATATGTAGCAGCCTGAGGGATATATTGAGTATGGGAAAGAAGACCTGGTGTGCAAACTCCAGAAGAGCTTATATGGATTGAAGCAGACACCCAGACAACGAAACAAAAAGTTTGATTCATTTATGTCTAAAAATGAATATAAACAATGTGGCATGGATCAGTGTTGCTACATCAAGTCTTTTGGTGATGAATATATTATATTGCTTCTGTATGCGGATGACATGCTCATTGCAGGATCATGTATGAAGAGGATTGATGAGTTGAAAAGACAGTTGGTTGAGGAGTTCGAGATGAAATATCTTGGAGAAGTTGACAAGATTTTGGGGATGAAGATCAAGAGAGACCGCGCAGCTGGAACGTTGATGTTATCACAGGTTGATTACATTGGGAAGGTTCTAACAAGATTCAGTATGCTGGAAGCAAAAACAATCTCTATTCCCCTGGCGGGCCATTTCAAACTATCAAAGGAGCAATCATTGAAGACGACAGAAGAGGTGGAGTACATGACAAAGGTTCCATACGCATCAGCTATTGTAAGCCTGATGTATGCCATGGTCTGCACTCAACCTGACATCGCTCATGTAGTGGGAGTTGTGAGCATGTATATGGCTAACCCTGAGAAACAACATTGGGAAGCTGTGAAGTGGATATTGAGGTATTTGAAGGGCAACAATGAGGTATCCCTATGCTTTGGAAAAAGAAATTAATTACAGGGGTATGTGGATGCTGACCTTGGAGGCGACGTCGATAGCAAGAGTACCACAAGTTATGTATTCACCTGTGGAGGAACTGCAGTAATCTGAATATCACAATTGCAGAAGGTGGCGGCTTTATCCACCGCAGAGACAAAATACATTGCTGTAACAAAAGCTGGTGAGGAGATGGTTTGATTGAAGAAATTTTTGGATGAGTTGGGAAGAAAGCGAGAGGAGAATGTATTGCACTGCGACAATCAGAGTGTTATACATCTTGCAAAGAACCCAGTGTTTCATGCCCGAACAAAACACATTCAGTTGAAGTATCATTTCATCAAAGGTTTGATACAGGATGAGTTGCCGACAATGCAAAAGATTTGTGGAACCAACAATCCGGCAAACATGTTGACGAAACCGATGGTAATACAGAAGTTGAGGCACTGTTGTGCCTCTGTTGGTCTCCACTGATGAACGGAGGATGGGAGGAAAAATGAGGACACAATGAGAGCATAAAGGAAAATAACTGGTATTTCATGAATTGTCAGCTTGAAATTGAAGTTGTGAATGGAAAGCACGACGCTGGTAAGTGAAGAAGAAGAGGAGCTCAGATTAAGTAAGTTGTCTTAGTCAGTGACATCAAAGCAGGTCAGCATAGCAAATCAGGCTCCAAGTGAGAGATTGTTGGATTGGTGCAGTCCGATCCGTTTTGGATGATGTTTGGGCCGAATGCTTGTGGCCCGTACTGCGCACCAGACCGCAAACTTCGCGGGTCGAGCTCCGCGGTGTGCTCGTTGGGGGTTGTAGGGGCAACGCGCCCCCCGCTCTGGGGGTTCGGGGGCCGAAGGTTCCCAGCCCAAATTTTTGGGACACTATAGCAAGTTTGACCACTGTAACAGAGCTGACCGACCGACACCGATAGAGCACTGTACCAGGTCAAAATTTGGAGTGAACAATACTGTAGCTCCTTGGACTTCCAGCTGTTGGCCACTGTGACACTTTTGACTTGGGTGACCACCTTTCATTGTAGCGATGCAGACTTCTAGCCGCCTTTCACTATATCACAACGAACTTTCTGACGGTTGGTGGAATAGTGCTTCGTCCTCCTTATTAGCCCATTTCGGGCTAGGGTTTCATTGTTAGAAACACTGATTCTCTCATTGTAATTGTGCTCCCGACATATACTGAAACTTCTACTTCTCCGTGGACGTAGGGATCATTTTCCGAACCACGTAAATTTGTGTCCAAGTTCTTTTTTTATTTTTCCATTTTACTTTTCTGTGAATCGTTTCTTTTTGTCGCTGCGACTCCCGACATTTTCGCATCACCTTAGGCTAAGACCTCCCATCTGTGTGATATGCCTTCTTGGCACTAGGTGCCAGACCCTGGCCTATTGGAGGTGAGCTTGGGGTGGTCGTGACTCGAGCCCCGTTGGGTCGGGTCGTGACAAAGTGGTATCAGAGCGGGTTCCACTTTGGGACCTCAGTATCGTGAGCTTGGTTTGAGTTGCATAGTGACAGTGTTAGGGTGTTTCAAGTTCGACTTTCAGGCCAAAGATTCCAGTGTTGCTGCAATGATCGACGTATCCATTCACAAGAACTCTGATAACCCGCTTTTCGACTCGGTATATTAGGACACTGGTCGCAGGGAAATTTTGGTACATGCATCATATAGGACTGGGTTGTGTTTTTTTCTAACCTTCTTGAGTCAGCTCTAGATATACTTTTTGATCGTGGTGCGTCTTGATTCTATTTCAGGATGCCACCACGACGGGATTGTGATGACGATCCATCCTGAGATGAGTCTTCAGTGTAGGGCACTGGTTGTGAGGCTGTACCTCTGGGTGGTCCGCCAGTTGAGCCACCACCCGTTGAGCAGCAGGTTGTGCCGACAGTGCAGATCGAGGATGCGCGCAGGCTGAGTGCGCTGCACGAGTTTCAGAGGCAGCGGCCTCTGAGGTATCGGGGTGATCCAGACCCTCAAGCAACCGGTGAATTGTTTGAGGCAGTCATGCGCGTTTTCCGCCTTGTGAGGACACCTCTCGATCAGATGGTGGTCCTAGCGGCAAGTCTTCTGCAGGGCTTGACTGGGCGATGGTGGAGTCTGGTGACGCAGACCTATCACGAGGCGAGGCTCGCTTGGGTGAAGTTTGAGTGATTTTTCAGGGAAGACTTCTATCGAACCACGTTGAGATTGATGCGTATCCATGAGCTTCTACAGCTTCAGCAGGGTAAAATGTATGTGACAGAGTACTTGGCGAGGTTTACAGACCTGTCGTGATACTTCCTAGATATAGCTCGGGATCCGTTTTTCAGAGCACGAATCTTAGAGCAGGGCCTCTGTAGAGACGTCCGAGCAGGTGTGGTCTCCTTGTGCCTTTTTATGCGGGGGTACTGGAGCGAGCTCTGGTGGTAGAGAGCTTTCTGACGGAGGGCCGGGCGGATGTGGCCGGCAGTGGTGGTCACGAGGCTGAGACGTCTGCAATGGCTGATAGATGACAATTGACAGGATTGTGATGCATAAGGCATACCCATGCCTAGGCTCGGACACGTGGGCCTGTAGCGCAGGAGCCACGCCGAAGATATGGTCAGCCGCAGGAGAGGCGGTGCTACGTTTGTGACGACTAGAGACATCTTGATAGAGACTGTCCGATCCGCCGTGCTATTGAAAGGGAGACGGTCGATGGACCGCCCTGATAGTGACAACGTTTGGAGCTGGGAGTTCTGCATGATGGTGGACGTGGCGGAGGAGTGGGTAGAGCAGCAGGAGGTGGCAGACGATTCGAGGTGTTGCCACCACCATCCCCAGGTGATCCGCCCCAGGCTCAGGGAGCTGGAGGATGAGGGCGTAAACGAGAGGTCCTGTCATAGTTATTTACGGCGCATGGCGCACAACGGCGACAAGAGCCCCCGGCGCAAAAGCGCACGGCGCGGCGCACGGCGCATGACAATATTAACTTGCGGCGCACAAGAGGTGTATACATATATCAACAATAACAAATAATAAATTATACAATTTATATATAAAAAACAAAGATTTATGTCAATAATTCATATTCTATACATCAAAAAACAAATGAAGTCAACAATGACACCTACAATTAAATATTAAAAACTATATATCTCAAAAAATCATATATATCAATTCCTGAAATATGTTAAAAACCATATATCTCAAAAAACCAAGATGGGAGTAAAAAACCATATATCTCAAAAAAACAACAGGAGTAATTCGAAAAAAAATAAGGGGCGAGCAACATAAATAAAATTGAATTAAAAACAAAAAAAAGTTACTGATTCGCACAGAAGGTGCGCCTGCTCTGGACAACATTGCGTATTTAAGTCGCGGTGGTTGAGGGAGCTCGGCTAAGTCGTGGTCGACTGGGTCACGGCGGTCGAGGGATCTCGGTTTGGTCGTGGCGGTCAATATGGTCCAACACCGGCTGGATCGCTACGCTCACAGGAAGAGTGTTGCGTAGAGTCGAAAGGGGAGGTCGTTGTTTGACCTCAAAAGAGGTATTTTCAATCGAGGCGTAAGAGTTGGCAGGTTAAAAAAATACAAAAAAAAAAATCAAAAAGGCTCAATGGCGCGCGCCATTGGCGCAACATGGCGCGCGCCATTGCGCAATATGGCGCCCGCCACAGTGAGCCATCTTAAATGAGCCATGGCGCGGCACACCACTCCTTGGCGCTAGCCATGGCGCAATGGCGCGCCATGGCGCGCGCCATTAATAACTATGGGTCCTGTTGTGTTGGCGTTGTCTGCCCCAGTTGCGTCCGATCAAGGTAGAGTTCGTGTCAATTGGTCCGAACGTACCAGGACCGCCTGCGTTAGGTGTGACTGTTGCATCCGCTTCTTCAGGCGTAGCTCTCCCGTGTAGCTCAACGAGAGCATCAATTGATAGGTGTTGAAAAGTGTAACTGAGGAATTCTTTTAAAATCTTCTATTACAGAGTACGAAAATACATCAAAATCGGCCATTGCGGGAGCAGGAGAAAAAAAGAGAAAAATAAAAGTATAATGGAAGAGGAGATCCCTGAGAGGCACTGCTTCCTGGGCCGATGGCCTAACCCACCCTCTCAGCGGCTGCTGAAGACTCAAGTCAACAAATCGTCCTCTCCCCTAACCGTTGGTCCTTACCTTTATAATATTCCTCAACAACTTCCTAACAGCTCAACAACTCTCATAACTCAGGAATTACCTCCCTACCCTTTGCAGTTGAGGAATATGCTCCCCATACAGCTGCAGACCAACCCCTTTGTAGCTCATGATCCTATCAGAAGCTTTCCAAAACTCCTCTGACGTAGACACATCATTGGCACCAATCCATTGCTATTTTCTTCTAGAATGTTGCTACCTTATAGGTCTTTTCAGCACATAAAGCATTTTATTCACCTTCTAAATCCATGTACGTTGCAAATTCTAGCAGAAGCACGCACACAAAGATTTTCTCAATTTGTTCTGAGAAAAATTTCCAAAACTGCTCTGATGTAGACACAGCATAGGCACCAATCCATTGCAATTTTCTTCTCGAACGGTGTTACCTTTTTTGGTCATATCCACATAAAATTCTCAAATAAAGTAAAAAATAACTTATCACTCTATATCAAACATCTTGCTACCTTAATGTTTAAACCTAGTATATTTTGAATTCCCAATATATTGTTTTCATCTAAAACAAATTTGAAACTACACTGATTTAATTCCTTATCATGAGATATAAGGGTGGTTTTGTTGACTCAATCATTTAAGCATACCAGATGCCCTTTTCATTTCTTAATTGTGAATCTGAATAAAAATTAGAACCTACATAAAGTTTCCATCATTGATTTTTTTCCTAGTTATTAATTAGAATTCGTCATTGTTCTTGCTCATGTCAGTCCTATTTTTTGATTTAATTAATCTTGATTCATTCGAATCTTTGAAATTGAAATCCTTGCTATCAAAGTGTAACCTTAGAGTACGATATATTTTTTGGTATTGTTTTCTTGCATGCTTTTTTTTTGAGCAATTTGTTCTTTCTCCTCTTATGAAGTCTCTTTCTCAGCCATAATCTAAACAACTTGAGCCTTAGTAAACATATCTTGAGTTTGTGTTTATCAAATGTTGATGAAGCACTTGTTTGTTTAATGTGGCTTGTTAACATCGAGTCTCGTTCTTAGCACATATTTTGAAACATGATGCGACTGTTAAACAGTTCATGTCAACTAGGGTTTGAATAATTTTAAACTTTTGTGTTATAGGTGGGTGCATGCTTGGTCAGTCAAGGCGGTATAATACTTGGTAAGAAAATTTAATGCGGGCATGTTGCTTCAGTTTCTTGATTTATGAAAACATTTGTATATAACCAGAATCTCTGTCACCTGCACCTTTGTATGTTTTTGCTAATAGGTCTGCCAAAAAATTCAAAGACTTTTTTCACCCTTTCTCTTGTTGTTGTGGAGGTTGTCTTGAGTTGAAATTTTATAGTAAATATTTTACCAGGAATTCAATCATGGATAACTGTCAATATGTAACTTTTTATGCCTAGTGAATAATGTTGTTTTATGTTGGCTTGTGAGATGGTTAACTTCTCTATTCAAGTTGATGGATTCATTTTTTTTCTCAACATGGTTCTTTGGAAGAATCTACAATGAATTGTCGAGCTTTTGATAAGACTTTGAAACGAGATCCTGGCATTCCATATACTATACAAAAGCAACTTTTTAAAATTACTCCATTCTCGAGGAGTTTTTAGAAACAAATTCTCACCGCCTAGAAAACTCTTCCGCCTCTTCAGCTCTACAATGTTGGATTTAAGTTGCAATGTTTGGCTCTTTGCTATTCCAAATTCCGGGGCATCTCAGATCCTTAGTTGAACTCAACATATGTATAGCCATACGTTCTTACAGTCTGACTAATATATATATATATATATATATATATATATATATATATATAGTTAAAATGATAGGTTTGCTTGTTTGATTTTTGTTTTCCTTTATTCAATAAAGTGATAGGATTGGTTTTTTTTTATGTTGCCGAATAGGCCCTTGAGATGCATGTCATTAATTTCAAAAGTAAAAAAAGCCTAAAATGTGTAGCATGCAATTGGGTGGAAAGGTAGCTTGAGCGCTGCCAAACTCATCATTTGACGAGTTTGGCAAGAATAAAGACATTGTGAGACACCAAGTCGCATGGCTTGCAACACAATAAAACAATGTTGCAGAACAAATAAACCAAACACTATTACAAAATTGGAGCCATGTGCAACGACCTAAATTTTTCCTGATTGGGACTTAGCTCGTTTTTTAGTTTCAAAGTTCGGGGTCCCTCTAAAGTGGGTAAAATGGTAAATTTACCATGGCGGACGACCTCGGAAATTTTTTCCAATGATTTTGTTGATCTCTAGGCACGGTGTTTACCCTATGAGTTGAGTTTTGATGAATTTCCGAGCACAATGAATTTGAGGGGATATTTAATATCTATTAAATAAATAAATAATTATCCCACAAGCATGGATGGTAGTATCTCCTAAACGGAAGCTCGAATGGAAATTCCGACACTGAGGTTGCATCCAGAATATGGGGTTTACCTCAAGGGTGGTCTAATCTTGGTTTGCAATCCGGGTCCCCGGTCGGGCCCGCTGCTGGTGTATCTAATAAATTAAATAATTAATTAAATCCCGTGAAACCCTAATTTGCCCTACATATTCATCCTTAACCTCTCTAATGTGGGCTAGTTGGTATAAACCCTATGTTAGAGAGAGGGAGGGCTTGAGACAAGTGGGAGATCCAGAGATTGGCGGGCTGTTTCTTCAGGGAGATTGACAACGAAACCCGACGCGAATGCGATCTTTCTCAACTGGTGATCCTAAATCGAGGTAGAACTTGTTATTTTCGGTTTTCTGCTTCGTTCTTTGTGAATCCCGTGTCGATTTCTTGTTTGGAATATAATTCTAGATTTATTGGCTTGATTAAATATCCATGCAATTCTATTTGTTCTACTTTTGCCCGCATACGGATTTTTCTCACGTTCTTTGTCATTGGTGAATCTGTGCCTAACAATCGGTGGTCGGTCCTTTGCACTGGTCGCCAGCTATTTTTGTCTATAGGTTTTTCTTCTTGTTCTTCCTCCTTTTTCTTTGTGTATTTGTTGCCGGCCTTCTCTAGGCATGCAAAATGAGTATGCTGAGCCTAAACGTTGTTGGATTGGTGTTGCCCAATCCGTTTGGATGATGTTAAGTCGAATGTTTGTGGCTCACATTTTGTACCAGGCCGCAACTCTCGTGGATCGAGCTCTTTGGTGAGCTCGTTGGGGGTTACAGGAGGCAACGTGCCCCTGCTTTGGGGGCCGAAGGCTCCCAGTCCAAGGGGAACTGTAGCAACTCTGACCAATATAGTAGGGCTGACCAGATGACATCGAAAAGACACTGTAGCTCCGCGGACTTCTTGCCACCGGCCACTGTAACGATTTGGGCTTGGGTGACCACAACACTGTAGCAGTGCGGACTTGGGTGACCGCAACACTGTGGCCGACGATTGGAAGTCCACATAGCTACAGTACCAGTGTCACCAAAGTCAAACCTGCTACAGTAGTCGTGACAAAGTCCGCACTGCTACAATGCCCCTGTCGGTGTGAGCCGATCAGCTCTGCTATAGTCGGTCAGAGATGCTACGGTGCCTTAAAATTTGGGCCGGGGCCTTCGGCCCTCGGACCCCCGGAGCAGGGGCGCGTTGTCCCCTGCAACCCCCAACAAGCTCACCACGGGGCTCAACCTGCGGAGTTGCGGTCTGGTGCGCAGTATGGGCCGGAAACATTCGGCCCAACTATAATTCAGAACAGATCGGGCTACACCAATCCAACAAAGAGGAGTAGGTCGAATCAAGGCATTTTAGGGAGTGTTGAGGAGCATCTCGAACCATGGTATTCCAGGGGTGGGTGTTGGGGTGGTATAAGGGCGCAACTCAAAATGTCGTCGACCCGGTCTGAAAAGTTCACGGTGCGATTCTCCATTTTTCATGGAGGTTATGTTGCGAAAACGTCGGGAGCAACGAAACAAAGAACAGATCACAGAAGAGTAAAAGGGGAAAAAAAAGAACAAAAACACAAGGATTTACGTGGTTCGGGAATAATCTCTACGTCCACGGAGAGACAAAATATTCACTATAATTTGGGAGCACAATTACAGAGTTTTTCAGTAAGAAACCTTAGCCCAAAATGGGCTACAAATGGAGAAGACGATCCACTGTTGCACAGGAAGTACGCATCATTACAGTGAAAGGCGGTCACCGAAGTCAAAAGTGCTACAGTGGCTGCCGGCTGGAAGTCCAAAATGCTACAATAAAGTTGACTCCAAAGTCCACACTACTACAGTACCTGTCGGTGTCGATCGGTTAGCTCTGCTACAGTGTCATCATTGCTACAGTTGCCCCAAAATTTGGGTCAGGAACCTTCGGCCCCCGGAGCAGGGGCGCATTGCCCCCTGCAACCCCCAACGAGTTCACCGCGGAGCTTGACCCGCGAAAGTTGCGGGCCGCAAGCATTCGGCCCAATCGAATTGGGTTATACCTATCCAATAGGTCAGTGACAGTAGCGAAGAGACTGGGTCAGAGGCCCGGGATTGCAGCCCGACACTGATTCCGAGTGGGGGTGTGAGGGCGGTGCCCCCGCAGTATGGACCAACAGGCACGTGTCTGAACACTATTGTGCGCAAGAATGGGGCAACTCAGTACTGTTGCGCGGAAGAATAGGCAACTTGGCAATGCTGCGCGCAAGTATTGGCCGCTTGGCACTGTTGCGAGCAAGGAGGTGCGCGGAAGATTGAACTTTGCGCGCGAAGATGATTGCACAAAAGATGGGACTTTGCGCGCGAAGATGGTTGCGCGAATGACAACGGCTAAGGAGTCATTTCACCCAGATTGTGGTAGCCGAAAGGATGCAGTGTAACAGAACATCGGAATTCTAGATCACCGGATGATACGCTGAATTTCATATCTAGTGAAATCTTCAGATTGGGAACAGTACATCGGCATAGTCGGTTGAGGCGGTGAGAGTCTTTGATTACATGGTGGTTTTTCCGTGAAGTTAGGCTAAGGTGGACGGTGACCTGAGAGGATCAGATGGTGGCGGCGACCGGAAGCACTGGCTGGACGCTCCTATATAATGTAGGCTGCGATCACATTGTTGTTATGTACCGAGTACTTAGCATTGTAATCATCCTTTTCTTCTATAAGTAATAGTAAAGCAACATTCCCTCGTGGATTAGGGCGCAAGTCTGAACCACGTTATCTTTGTTGTTCTTTTGCCTTGTTTTATTTTCAATCGTTGCATTTGTTAGTCTTGTTTATGTTCTGGTGGTTGTACGTTGTGGTGTGGTGGCTTCGGCACCGTTGTCTTCCAGGTTCCGGACGTCGTACCGTGGGGTTCATTCTGGAGCTTTTGATTCCGCGCGTGAACTTCTGAGGGAGTATCTTCTGGTGGGTTTACCAGAAGGTGGCCGTGGACTTAACAGATTCGGATCTCGTTATATGATGTTCATGTGTTCTTTGTTTTGTTTTTTTGCTTGTTTATGGTCTTGTGTTTCACGTACTGTAGTTGTTATATCAATATTGCATAAAATTTTGGATTAATATTTTTCTCCAAAATTTTGGATTAATATTTTTCTCCAAGATTGAATTTTTAATTTTCAGTTTTTGTGTTTTTTGGAAGTTTTTCTGGATATTCGCTTCCTGCATTCTGTCTATTCTAAACTTTCCCAAGATGCAAATGGGTATTCAAAAAAATAGAAGGTACTCACGACTACAGTCAAAAGTAAAGTTTTTCTTGAAGCTCCATTTAAATAATAAAAAGGGGAAATTTTCCAGAAGTTTTTCAATTTTATAGTGAAAAGGGGTCTTTCCTTGAAAGTTTTCCATGACCATAATCAAAGGGAGTTTTTTTTTAAAGGTTTGCAATGCAACAGCCCAATGAGAAGATTTTCTATTTTACGGCGTGTCACACAACCCAATAGGGCTGCTCATGTTTTCTGTAAATCTTGATCATCCATTCTCCTCATTTGAAATCTGTGCAATTAAACCCTTTTTTCTCCAGCGTTGTCACCATTTCACACAGAGATTTTGTTCATCATGAAGGGGGGGGGGGGGATGATTGCCGTCTTATATTGTGTATTCACTGATATATTGTGAAATTATTCTCCTGATGTTTGTGGATGGATATCACATTGATAGAACCATATAAATCCCTGCATTTTTTTTTGCTTTGTTCGTTTGTTTTTAGCTTTGTTTTGCTTTAATTGGCCCTGATCATGCCCGCCATTTTTCATATCCAAAATATGGTTCTGTTTTGGGCATTGATGATCTTCAATATTTGTTCTATCTGTTACTGTATTTTATGCAGTATTTTTATCTGCATCCCAATGCGAAGCTGTTCAAAGGGTTTTTTTTATGTTCTGTACTTCGGCATTAGCCTTGCTGTCTCTTTGTCATAATGGTTAAATTTAGAGCTAACTTTTCAGCATCCATTGATTGCTTCTTTAGTTACTAGTATTATTCCCATGTTCTGATTTTTTTTAAGGGCACCTTGTCCGGGGACTCTGGTATTGCTGTCTTTGTCAAATGTTAATGGTCTTAATTGGTTGGGGGAATAGTAGGATCGTCTAATATCCGACTGACCTTCTTTCAGTCCATACCTCTGCTTATTCCACGGTTCGATGGCCTGGTTTTGATATCAGGAACCGAGGGTGTAAAAATAGTCCAACGGTCTGGGCGCAGCTTGAGTCTGGCCCGATCCGATCATTATAACGAATTCATTAATTTTTTTATAATATTATATTTTAGTTTTAAAATTTACTTTTATTTTGATACTGTGGATGCAGGCATTGGGTACAATGGGTTCCCACGTGGTTGTTCAGATGACAAGCTGCCCTGGGCAAAGGTCTGTTTCAATTTTTTCATATCAGCATAGATTGGAAGGTTGTAACTCGGTTACTATTTTTCAGAAATCCAGAAGTGGGGATCTTTTAGAGACAAAGTATCCGTAAGTGATTCTATGCTATCAGCTTGATTAGCAGCCCATTAATGATAAATCCAGATTTACCTTACATAAAGTTTTTATTTTAAATTATTAATTGTAGATGACTTAAAATGCAACTAATAAAAAAAGTATCAGTGCAAATTACAGGGTGTCTAAATTTATCTTCATCAATTTGGCATTGCAATGGATAATTGATGGTTTTTATTTGCAAAGTTAATATTTTTAATAGTGAAGCTTTTAGTTTCTGTTGTTTCATATTTATAACAATGAGGGATGAGAAATATAATGAAATGTGATCATCGGTAAATGCATCATCTAGAGAAGATAATTTTGATAACTATTGATGACACCTCATTCTGATGTTTGTTATGAAATTTCAACAATTTTTTGATGATGAGTGGGCAGTGAAGGAAAAATTGTCATGAACTTTTGAAATTTTATTATCCAGCCTTTTAAAATGACTGAAGTTTGAAGCATGTTTCTTGCTTTTATTTTAAAAAATGTGAAAAATATGAAAATTACAAAAAGAAAACACACGAGGCCTAAATTTAGATTTTTTTATTCGCAACATCTTAAACAACAAACGAGTTTAAACCCAATTTAATGGGGTCAACTATATGGATCAAATATCGCCAATTAGGTCTATTGAAGATCATATTTTAATTGAAACCATTTAGAATAAGATCATTTTGAATGATTTGTTTAAGGGTCTTTTTAGGTCTACCTCTACCTCTACCTCTTTTAATAAATGAATTTGTCATTAAGTTTACCTTATTAACAGGTGCATCCCTAGGTCTTCTTCCAACATGTTCAAACCATCTTGATCTAGTCTCAGTCATTTTCTCATTAATCAAAGTCACTCCAATTTTCTCTTGAACATATTCATTGTTGGATTTGGTGTAGCCCGATCCCCTTCGGATGTTGTTGGGCTGAATGCTTTTGACCCATACTGCGCACCAGGGTATCAACTCCGCGGTGAGTTTGTTGGGGGTTGTAGGGGGCCGAAGGCCCCCGACCAAAATTTTGGGTGACTGAAGCAACTCTGACCGCCGTAGTAGAGTTGACCGATTGACACCGACAGAGCACTACAGCAATGCAGAGTTTGGCACGACTACTGTCGCGGGTCGGACTTTGGAGTCAACAGTACTGTAGCTCATTGGACCTTCCAGATGTCGGCCACTGTATCACTTTTGACTTCGGTGATCGTGATACTTTAGCGACACGGACTTCCAGCCACCTTTCATTGTAGCGATGCGGACTTTCTGTACGGTTGTTGGAACAGTGAATTGTTTTCCTCCTTTTGTAGCCCATTTCAGGGTAGGGTTTTTGTGTGTTAGAAACTTTGATTTTCTCATTGTAATTGTGCTCCCGACCATAGTAGTCAATCTCGGATCGCGGCGTGACGCGGCGGAATCCTATAGTGGGATAGCGATGACGCGGATCGCGTCGCGATTGCTTTTTTATCCAAATGCCGTCCAATTAATATAATTTAAATTATATAATTCTGAACATATATATATGCTGAAAAATTAAAATATGATAAATAAAATATAAAATAGGATAAAAATAATACATATATAATAACAAAAGAAATAATAACTAAAAAAAGGGTTGCAAGTGGAAAATTTTAACTCACACATAAAATAAAAAAACAAAAAACAAAAATGGAGTGGTAGTGGCGCACCAAACCAGGGGCGCAACAGATAAAATAGAAAAAAATAAGGCAGGATGGACCAAATAGAAAAAAAATAATAATAAAGGATGTGGGGTCGGAGGGAAGTTCCGACCACGGCGGTGATCATCGTCGCAGCGGTGGCGGCGCAGGCAAGCAAACAGGATGCAGGGGGGGTTGTCGTTGGTGTCCAGGGGTCACGACGGCGATGGCACATGCAAGCAAACATGATGCGGGGGGTCATCATCATCGTTGAGGGGTCGCGGCGGCGGCGGTTGAGCATGCACACAAACAGGATGTAAGAACCAGAGGCGAGGGGGGTTGGACGAGTTGCAAGGCCAAAAAAAAAGACTACTTTTGGCACCAAAACGAGGCGCGACCGCTCCTGGCGGGATCGTGGCGGGTCCGCGACATCCATGATCGCAAAAGAGGTGGCGCAATCGCGTTCCATTCGCGATCCAACCAAAAGACGCAGTGGGTCGCCGCATTGCATTGCGCAGGCGCGATCGCGGCCGCTACCCCGCTATTTGACAACTATGCTCCCGACATATAGTGAAATTTCTGCCTCTCCGTGGACGTAAAGATCATTTTCCGAACCACATAAATCTCTATGTCCAAGATCTTATTCTTTTGTTTTTTCTCTTTTACTCTTCTGTAAATCGTTTCTTTCTGTCGTTGCGACTCCTGACGTTTCCGCATCATTCATTTATAATTTTATCCATCTTAGTATGTTCACATGTCAATCTTAACATTTTCATTTATGCTATCCTTATTTTTTGTTCAAGATGTCCCGTCAGAGGCAAACACTCACTACCATATAGAATAGTTGGTCTAATAACAGTCTTATAAAATTCACCCTTCAATTTGAAGAAATTTTACGATCACAAAGCACCCCAAAAGCTTTTTTCCATTTTATCCATCCAGTTTGAATCTTATGAGTGCCATTTGCATTAATATCTCATCAAATTTCCAAAATGGGCCTAAATATCGAAAATGAACAACTTTTGAAATAAAGTGGTCTCCCAATCTCACATCTATAATTTCACTAGACAATCCTTTGCTAAAACGACACTCCATATATTCCGTCTTATCCCTATTAAGACGAAAACCTTTTGATTCTAAAGTCTCTCTTTAAAGCTCTAACTTTAAATTGATAGTCTCTTTGAATTCTGTAACGAGAAGTATATAATCCGCAAAAAACATGCAACTAGGTATTTCATCTTGAATATGGTTTGTAAGTTCATCTAAGACCAAAGAAAAAAGGTATGGACTTAAAGTCGAACCTTGATGCAGTCCTATCGAGGTAACGAAGTTTGTAGTGTCACTTACTAGAGTTCTAACTCGAGTCAAACTCCTTTCATACATGTCTTGGATGAGTTTGATTTACGCCACCTGCACCTATTTCCTTTCAAGAGCTTTCCATAAAACCCATTCTAGGAACTTTATTATATGTCTTCCAAATTAATGAAAATTATATGCAAATCTTGAGCTTTTTGTCGATAATACTCCAGCCTCTAATCAAATAAATTGCTTTTATTGTTGAACGTCGAGACATAAAACCAAATTGATTATCTGAAACTGTAGTTTTCTTTCAATTCTTCTATTCAATCACTCTTTCCCAAAGTTTCATGGTATGACTCGTAATCTTAATGAGTCATAATCTCATTAAATAACCCAGCGAGCCAATTAATACTCAACTCTCTTGAATATTTCCACACTTCAATGCAGATGTTATCTAACCCAACTGAGATTATCGAAGTCTAATCCACACATCCGCTCTTCATTGAAGAGATTATTAAAGTATCATTCCCATTTTTTTTTATTTCTTCATCCTTAAAAAGTGTACATGCTTCGAATTTGATCTAAATCTCTAAATTTTCACTCTCTACCTCTAGCTAAACTATAGATTTTTCTTTCACCATTCTTAGTATGTAATGAATGGTATAATTCTTCAAAAATTTGAGATTTAGACTCACTAACTGGTTTCTTAGACTCTCTACGAGGTTCACAATATCGAACCCAAGTATCTTCATCACTACAAAAGTGTAAAGTTTTAAAACACTTGTTTCACTATAATTTTTAATTGAACATTCTCATTCCATCATCACGATTCTTTTCCTTACAAAACCCTTTTGATACTCCTAGAATAGAGTAGCTATATTGTGAACACTTTTAGCCACCTCATCCCACATGTAGTCGGCGGTTCCTTGAACTTCCTAATCCACTTCTTACAAAAGTTCTTAAATTCCATTATAAGGTTATCCTTTAGGCACCACCATCTAATTCTCAGATTCCTTTATTGTTTCATATTTCTCTTATAATTCTTAACTTGCAGGTCTGAAACTAATAAACGATGTTGGGTGGTTAGATTTTCACCGGGTATAACCTTACGATCCTTAATAAACCTTTTATTTGACCTTTTTACCAAGAAATAATCAATTTGAGATCTTGTGACTCTGTTTTTATTAGTAATAAGATGTTCCTCTCGTTTCCTAAAGAGTGTATTTGCTATCATAAAATCACAACTATAGACAAAGTCTAAGATAGCTGATCCTTCATCATTTACTACACCCAAACCAAACCCTCCATGACATCTTAGATGATGAGATTTTATTGGTGCATGACCAGAATTTTTTTTTTAATGGTTATTTTTGACATAAATCTAATGATTTGTAAGATACAGAATTTAGAATATGTTTTAGGTATATCAACCTTTATTTTTTTTGGCCCATCACAGGCAGTTTCCAATGAATCAGTTTTATTCTTTTTTATTTTAATGCGTTCAGCACATGCAATATGTTCAAAGGCAGCAGGAGTGGCAAGGGTATTATTTTCATTGTTTAAAGTTGTTGTCAAGGAATTGTTTCAACTTAAAATGATCACTAAAAGTCCTCAAGCTCATCTTATATGTTAAAATTTGTTCTTAAAAATTTAAGAAATATTTGTGGTAAATAACTCAAATGGTATACAGTGAAGACCAACAGATCTGATCTACATTCTTTTGAGAACAAGCCAAAATTTTGGTGAGATTTGTCTCCTCTTAGGCTGTGCTTGATGACACTTATTATTAAGTGTTTATAGTAATTTTCATTTATTATAATTGATTTGGAAAAAATGAGTACCATTTGTTTTCTTTTTGAAAAAAAAGAAAATTATTTATATAAGTATCATATTTTTTTTAATAAGCAATTTAGAAACACTAGCACAATAACACTTGCTATATCTTAAAACAATGGTGAATTTTTTTTGGAAGTACCTAGCTTAAATCTGAATACTTAGATTCAGGTACAACATTGATCCCAGTTTTTTTTTTTGCAAATGGGCATTATTTTTATGACCTTACTGCTTCGTTTGCAGTTATGTTTGCCATGCTGAAGTTAATGCTATCTTGAACACTAATCATGCATCTGCGGCAGGCCAGGTTAACCCAAAGGCTTTATATGCTCTCTCTCTCTCTCTCTCTCATATACTAAGACCTTGTTTGGTTGCCTACTGTCTAGGGGAAAAGAAAGGAAAATGGGCCGATTTTCCTGCCTCCGTCCTGTTTGGTTGGCAACTAAGATTTTCATGGAATCCCCAGTTTTCCCTCTTAGAGGGGTACCTGTTTCTTCCCATATATTGGAGGAAATGCATGGAAACCCTAGAAATTCATAATAAAAAATAAAATAAACATTTTTATTAATTTTTTGATTTTATGATTTATAATAATATTTATTATGCATTTTTATTAATTATAATTTATTTTTTATTATCATATTATTACTTAAATTATATTAAATTATTTTGCTTTCCATCCCGAACCAGACATTCTCTGTTAAGTTTCTTTCTTTTTGATTCTTCTCTTTTCCTTTCATTCAATTTACCTTTGTCAACCGAACATGCCTAAAAGAATGTGTGAATGGGATTATTCTCTTTTTTGACCTATCATGCCCTTTGGATCGGTGCAGAGGCTATACGTTACCATGTTCCCTTGCAACGAGTGCGCCAAGATAATTATTCAGGTCACACCAACACTCTCCTGCTGTTTTTATTATACGCCTCAGAATTTCAGTTAAATTTCAGCTACAGTGTCATGATGTATGTTCAACGATTAATTCATTCGGAGGCTGAGGATGATGACGATGTTTAGTAATTAGGTGCTTCAGTGTTTGGTGAGCATTTGATAGCTAAGTAGCTCCAAACCTTGGATAGCTTAGTTTGTGTTTGGTTTTGAAAAATATTTTCAGTTTTCATTTTTCAAAAATGTAATTGATCACGTAAATGATTTTTTTTTAGAAAATGTAAACGGAAATGATAATTTTTTTTTTGAAAAAAATTGTTTTTATGTTTTCAAGAAAATAAAACACTTGGAAAGATGGTCACACTTTTTTTATTCCCCCTTCCAAAACATTTTCTAACATGTTTTCTAATACATATCTGGAAAGTGAAAATTGTTGTGTCCATGATGAGATGTTCTCATGGTTGAGAGGATGAAATTGAAGCCATGGTTATGTTGTATTTGTTGTCAGCTGATGGTGAATTGTCAATAGAAAAAGTACGCTAAGAATTTGATAGAGTGTCGGTGAGTTTTGAAAGGAAGTATCTGTGATGTGGTGTGATGGGATTGTAGGTACTTGAAGAGGAATTTGGTAAAGATTCCTGTTAGCAGAGGACGATATTACAGCAGAAACACTGATCGTTCCAGAAGAAGAGAACAATCAGAAGAAGAAGTAAGAAAATGGAGAAAAGAAGAAACTCCTTGGGGCAGACGCACCCCAAGGCTCCCTTCAGCTACAGCTGAAACCAACAAATGATATCCCTCCCCTCAACTACTCCCAACAGCCGACATTTATTATCCCCAACCCACCACCCAACAACCCCAACCTATTAGCTATAGAAAAGGACAAGACTGCCCCTAGCAGTAAACAACCCACTACCTATCACTGATAGCCCACAGCATACATTTCCGCCCACTTTGAAAATTCACCTTGTCCTCAAGATGAAAAATCTGAATGTTGGCATAGTCAGACCAACCCCTTCTCTCCATCTTCAAAACAGAAACAAATTGCCGCACCAAAAGTTGTGGTTGTTGAAGGATAGCTAACTCCATGTCATCCGGCTGCTCACTGTACACAAGCTTTTCCATGTTGCTGCTCAAAACAGGCACCCCCAAAAAAATGCAACTGAAACATCCACCCAAACAAACCACATTGCTGTACTTTTAAGAGTTTGCTTTTGTACAGCCTTGCAGCTAAGAAATAAGCTTTCATCTGCTCCAAGCATGCTGTTAGGACTTCGACTTTTCTTTTTGTTTCTACGCTGACTGACTTCATGTCACACTCCACTGATCCAAGGAATGGTTTCCAAAACCCATACTCAGCAATTTCCACCGGTGAAGACGCTGCATGAGGTGGTGTGAAACCAAAATCATAAGCCAATTCAAATGCAGAAATTGCTAGTTGAGGGCACTTCATGCTGTGTGTCGGTGGAAAAAATTCTAAAACATGAGAAGCATACACAGAAACTTCTAGGTAGCAACTCCCTCCGTGAGTGCTAACGAAAAATGACTGCGAATTGAATAGATCTTGACCAGCCTGTCCCATAGGGAGATTAAGAAATGCAGCAATAGCCGACACTTCTTCCATAGAAATAATATTAGGAATATGGTGGGACTCTTTCGGGTGTGGTGGTTTTTGATCCTCCAAGTCTTCAACTCAGAACCCAGCATTTCTCATCCCACCATTTGAGTGGCTGCTAGCAGCCGCTTGTAGCTCCCTATTGTAGCTGGTTGATCTGCTCGTTTTCCGTCAGTGCCTGTTTTGAGCTGGTCACTCAGCAAGTATGAAGCCATAATCTCTGGCTTCTTCCTCAACGTAGCCACTGTATGTGATAGGCATTTGGAGGAGTCTAGCTTGGTATTTCGGTTAGAAGGCAGTTGGGCTTGGTCTCCAGAGAAGTTCTCTCTTCTCTGGTGAATTGTAATTCCAGAAACTTCTTTTGTAACAAACTACTTCTAGTTCTTCTACCTTCTGTTTTGGAAGCTCTATCACTTGGTGCTTTCATTGGGAGAAGGAAAACCTTGGATCGATTAGAGCTTCTTGAAGATCGCGAATGACAACACACATGGAGAGTAGGATTTTTGATTTGGAAACGTCTGTAGAAGAGCTGAAATCAGGACTCCCAACGACAGGAAAAACTGGAGACTGACGTAATATCAATTCAACAACACAACAAATGCTAGATGTATCTGTGACTTTGAGCCAACTCAACAGTTTCATAAGACATCAAGCAGTGCAAACCAGTAGCAGAAAAGAGAAGGACAAATTGTCACTAGCAGAAGAAGGCGTTAGTAAACTGCATTCGGAAGTTGTAGCACAGGAACAAAGGTATGACACAGCAGCAGTAGACCGTGGTACGCAAAATGTAATTGGTGAGGAACTGTGCATAAATTCTCGACATGTGGAGATGCCAATCTTTTCCATAGAAGATCTAATTCTTAGATAACCCGAGCAGAGACGTATTTCTTAATTCACCAAACACGCGAAGAGCTGAAAGTTCCACTGACACAATTGAGCATGGACGATTTGGTCCAATATTGGATGATTTCATTGAAATCTATCAGAGCAGGAATCACATGGTCACAACTCAAAGAGGAGTTGCTTGGTCGGTATGGAAGCGTTGAGGAGGAAGATATGGCAATATTCCTTAAGCAATTTCGGCAGACTGGTTCTGCGGATGTTTATATCGACGAATTTAAGAGGGTGGCTATGCGAGTACTAGATTTTACAAAAAAATGGTACATGAGTTTGTTTATTAGAGGATTGAGGCCGAAAATTGGAAGTTCAGTAATGACACATGAACCGCATAATAAGGTGCGGTTATTGACCTTGACAAGAAGAATAGAAAGAGAATTGATTATTAAGGGAACTATTAAACAAACTGAAGTACGATCTAAGAGTATTTTGTCTGGACAGCAAGGTAGGAGTTGGAACACAAATCCAGTGAGGGTGGCTTCGACAGAGGAATTGAATGAAAGAAGAGGTGGAAACGTGCCGAGGTGGAAAGGTACCAGAAATTTATCCAAAGAAGAATTTGAGGAGAGGAAGGCTAAGGGATTGTGTTACTCATGTTGACAAAAATTTGGCCCTGCACACAGATGTGAGGAAAAGGGGTATAAACTGATGGTTTGGGAATGTATTGAACCCCAAGGAGTGGATGATTTTGTAGTGGACGGTTTTGAAAAAAAATCAAAGCGGGAGAAGAGGTTGTTGAGATGAAGATGCTTGGAAGTACTGCTTTTGGAGTGGATTCGGCACAAACAGAACGTGTCAAATCTATGTTAATGGAGGGCGGTATTGGGGGAGTACCTTTACTAATCCTTGTGAATAGTGGGGCAAGTCACAATTTTATTTCCAAGCGTTTGGTTAAGTTTCTATCTTTACAGGTAACCAAAACTAAACCATTTCGAATTCGGCTTGGGGATTGACATCAGGTGGATTCTGAAGGAATGTGTCAGAATCTGGAAATTATGCTTGGAACTGAAGAATTTGTAGTAGATGCTTATGTCTTTGATACCACCGGGCCAGACTTAGTTTTGAGAATATCGTGGTTGGAGACTTTGGGTAATGTCACAACTCATTGGATGAAAATGACTGCGGAATTAGAGAGAAATGTTAAGAAAGTTACCTTACAGGGGGTGAGACCTTCTAAGGAGATATCTGGAGCATTACTTGAGTTCCTGAGAATTGGGAAACTGGGAAAACTATGGGGTACTGGAATGACAGAAATTGGTTTGGAATTGGAAGGCAGTCAGCAATTGCAAATGTAGGAGATACTGAAGTAATTTTGGACAGTTTTTGAAGCTCCACTGGAGCTTCCATCAAAAAGGGAAACTGACCATGCAATTAATCTGAAGGAAGGGGCAGAACCGATCAATATACGACCATATAAGCATGCTTATTTTATGAAGAATGAGATACAAAGACAAATAGAAGAGCTTTGGGGACAACAGTTTATTAGACATAGTACAAGTCCATATTCTAACCCTATTATCTTGGTAAAAAGGAAAGATGGTGGATGGAGAATGTGTGTGGATTATAGGGCTTTGAATAGTTTGACAATTCCGGACAGGTACCCTATTCCAATTATAGATGAGTTTATGAACGAATTACATGGGGCATAATTTTTCACTAAGGTTGACTTAAAATCAGGTTTCCATCAGGTGTGGGTAAAGTAAAAAGATATGGAAAAAACAACTTTTAAAACTCATGAGGACACTACGAGTACTTTGCAATGGCTTTTGGCCTAATAAATGCGCCAGCCACGTTTCAGGCAACCATGAATTCAGTGTTCAGGGAATTTTTAAGAAAGTGTGTGTTGGTATTTTTCGACGAAATTCTGGTTTACAACCGGAATTGGAAAGAGCATTTAAATTCAATTCAGAAAATTCTTCAGTTAATGTCAGAGAACAAGCTATTTGCTAATGTTAAAAAATGTACCTTCGGTAGTCGAACTGTGGAATACTTGGGGCATATTATATCAGTACAGGGGGTGGTTATGGACCCAGAGAAGTTTGAGGCTGTTAAATTGTGGCCGAAACCAAGGAATGTTAAAGAAGTGAGGGGATTTTTGGGGATGACAGGATATTACGAGAAATTTGTCAAGGATTATGGAAAAATAGCAAGACCACTCACAACTTTGACCAAAAAAGAAGGGTATACGTGGACCCCTGAAACTCAGGAGGCGTTTGAATTGTTGAAGGAAAAATGACTACTGCTCCTGTCTTAGGTATGCTTGATTTTTGTAAGGGATTTTCTGTAGAATGTAATGCTTTTGGATTTGGTATAGGGGCTGTTCTGATTCAAGCTGTCGGCTGTTATGGAACAACTATTGCAAGGCAGAATGATAAAACTAGGATATTCAATCCAGAATGGGTTGTTATTCTATAAGAATTGATTGGTTTTACCCAGAGAATTTTCTTTGATTTCGAAATTATTACAACATTACCATTCTTCTCCAGCAGGAGGGCATTTAGGGTACTTGAAAACCCATAAACGTCTGGCAGGGGGTTTGTTCTGGTCTGGTATGACACGCAGAGTTTTGCAGTTTGTTCGTGAATGTGAAATTTGCCAAAAAAGTAAACATGAGGTCTAAGCCCTGCATGACTACTACAGCCGCTCCCTATTCCCAGTTTAATATGAGAAGAAGTTTCAATGGATTTTATATCCGGATTACCAAAATCACTGGGTTATGAAGTAGTATTTGTGGTGGTAGATAAACATAGTAAATATGCACATTTTATTCCCCTTAAACATCTTTACACAGTGAAAACAGTGGCTGAAGTATTTCTAAGGGAGGCTGTGTGTTTACATGGGATTCCTTAAACAATAGTAAGTGACAGGGATCTTTTGTTCACCAGTCTGTTTAGGCGGGAATTGTTCAGACTATAGGGGACAACGCTTAAAATGAGCTCTTTGTTATCACCTACAAAGCGATGGACAAACGGAAGTTGTGAACAGATGCTTGAAGGTTTATTTATGATGTTTTTCTTCAGACAAACCCAAACAATGGGCATTTTGGTTAGCTTGGGCAGAATACATTTACAACACATCATATCACACATCTTCTGGGAAAACTCCTTTCGAGGTTGTGTATGGTCGCAAACCACCACATATTTTGCATTATACCCAAGGGGAGGGTGCTGTAGAAGCTGTGGCTTCAACTTTGGTTGCTTGGGATGACACCTTGAAACAACTTCAGGTTAATTTGCACAGGGCACAACTCATGGTAAAATATGCTAACAAACATCGGAGGGAAGTGATTTATCAGGTTGGAGACTTGGTTTGGGTTAAAATAAAACTAAATAATCCCGGTAGTGTGACCAGGGTAAATTCAAAGCTCGCAGCCCGGTATTTTGGACCATATCCAATTGTTGAGAAGGTTGGAACAGTTGCCTACAGACTACGACTTCCCGAGAAAAGTAGGGTACATCCAGTTTTCCATGTTTCTCAATTAAAATCTGCAGTTGGAAGCACCCAAACAGAAGAATTATTACCGGAAGAATTTGTGGAAGAAGGTGATTACCCAGTGGTGATTTTGGCAGAAAAGATTCAAGGCGGGATCTTGTTTTGGCTTATCCAATGGCATGGCAGAGCCGCGGAAGAGACAACTTGGGAGGATGCTCAGGTGATAAAGGCCCAATTTCCTGATGTCCACCTTGAGGACAAGGTGGTTTTTCAAGGGGTTGGTATTGATAGGCATTTGGAGGAGTCTAGTGGCCGGTCCAGGCCACCAGTACATTTTACTTATCATAGAAGGGGGTCACGATAGGGGCAATATTGTAATTGCTTTCTTTTTTAATAAGTCTGTCGTGAGGAGGTTATAAATAGGGGAGAGGTTAGTCTGTTGGGGGTAGCATTGTATTTCGGTTAGAAGGCAGTTGGCCTTGGTCTCCATAGAAGTTCTCTCTTCTATGGTGAATTGTAATTCCAGAAACTTCTTTTGTAACAAACTATTTCTAGTTCTTATACCTTCTGTTTTCGAAGCTCTATCAGTATGTAATTCGACGCACTCAGGCAAACTAGAATACAAACCAGAATTTACCTTTTCCGACCGAACTGGTGTGAAAACTAACTGTTGTACCGGAAAAACCTGCCAAATTGACAAGTCAGTGATAGCCTTTGGCTGCTCCTGCAACACAACTTGCAACTCACACTGTTGCTTCGGACCGGACGCCTCATGCATAAGTTTCAATAATCCAAGAGTAGATTGTTGAACAGAGATTCCAGGGCTGGACACTTCGGTCCAGTCTGCCGAACTGCCCCGATTTGTACTGCGGGCGTTGCTCCCTGCTTTGGCCTTGCTTCAAACTCTTGGAAATTGAGAAACCTAAGCTAGGACATCCTTCTCTCTAAATTCTTCATGACTTGAGCTTGGAAAGGTGAGGCGATTTTCTATCAGTTGCTAATGCTGAGCAACTGGTAGAACTCTAGGTTGTGTTTCTTCTGCAGTTGGAGGTTCTTCAAAGCTTTGACGCCTCTCTGAATGTCGAAGTGCATCGGCCGTCAGTGTTTCCACTTGCTCTTTATTGTGTCATCAAAACTTGAACTAGGATCAGACTTCTCTGCTTGCTTCATCTGTTCCGGAACGGCTTGTCGTACCAAGAGCACAACAAACACCTTCTCTTGTTCGTGCAGCTTCCTTGTGAGGATTTCTAGAGTTGTTTGAAACTTCTGTTTGTGACCTTTATGCCTCTTCCATCTCTCGTACTCAGGTCCTGTTGGATTGGTGTAGCCCGATTCGGTTGGGCCGAATGCTTGTGGTCCGCAACTATATTGTTGCAGTGCGGACTTCGGAGTTGTGGGGGCCACTCCCTATTTGGGAGTCTCCTTTGTCGGCAGGAGACTTCTCCCTTGGTTGGCAGCCAACCCCGCAGGTACAGCAGACTTCATGGACCTGCAGCAGGCGGCGGGAGGAAGTCTTCGGGGTAGATGAACCACCCCACCAACCGGAGAAAACCCTGCTGTTGATTCCTCTATTTAAACGGGATCAAATCCCATCGTTTGTAATGGGTGTAATCCTTGTGTATTGGTGATCCTCCGACGAGAACCGGAGAGAAGAGAATAGAGAAACGTTTCTCCCGTGGACGTAGGCTTCAAAGCCGAACCACGTTAAATTTTTGTGTTTCTCCGTTTTGATCCTCGTTTTGTGTGTTTGAGGTACCACGCACCTTCGCTGCGCCCCAACAAGTGGTATCAGAGAGGATTCAGAGTGAACGGAGGTGAACCGGCGAGGCGAAGACGATTTTTTCCGGTGGCCGGAAAATTGAAAGTGGTCGGAAAAATTTTCCGAGGCCAGATTCGTGAAGAGGACGGCGAGACGATTCCAACGGCGCAAGCGGCGATGAAAACGGAGTTGAAACGAGCCCGGTAAGCTCGGTCAAAGTTTGGTCAAACTCGCGGGTGAGCAGTACCCCGTGCCGGAGAAGACGATACTGTTCACGCCGCCGGTGAAGATTCCGGCAGGAACTCCTGCGTGCCACGTCAGCGCCACATCAGCAGGCGATCTGGACCGTTGAACGTGTTTTGACCATATCTCAGTCAATTGGTGTCCGATTTCGGCGATCTAGGAGTCGATTCTGACTATTTCGACTATTCCGGACGCAACCGTACGATTAGTTTTTCACAATTCGCACTCTATCAGGTGGTTTCAGAAGGGTACGACATCGACGGTGGTGATCGCGTTTTGTGACGACGACGATGACTGGTGGCAGAGTACTACCAAGATTTGATATCGAGAAGTTCGATGGTCGAAATAATTTCGGCTTGTGGCAAAGCACGGTGAAAGATCTTTTGGTGTAGCAGGGTATGATCAGACCGTTGATCGGAGAAAAGCCTGAGGGAACCAGTAAAGATAATTGGGAAGAGCTCGAGATGCGGTTTGTCAGCACAATTCGGCTATGTCTGGCGGATGAGGTAAAATACTTGGTGTTGAACGAGACCTCACTGAAGGAGATCTGGAAGAAGTTGGAGCAGTGGTATATGGCGAAATCGCTCACCAACAAGTTGTTCTTAAAGAAGAAACTGTACCAGTTGCGTATGGACGAGGGAACGAATTTGTTGGATCATACCAATGAATTCAACAAAATCCTGACACAGTTATTGGGGCTCGGTGTGAAGGTTGGAGAGGAAGACAAAACGATTTTGCTTTTATCATCGCTACCAAGCTCATTTAATGGGCTTGTGACTCCATTGCTCGTAGGGAAGGAGACATTGAAGTTGGACGAGTTGATGACGTCACTTCAAGATTCAGAGGCATTCCGAAGACCTACGACACATTCAAGCGAGCAAATCATGGTGATGCGAGATGATCAGTGTGGGAGGAGCCGACATCGGAAGTCAGAAGGTAAAGAATGGCGGCCAAAATCCAGGGGGCGTGATCCTAGAGAAATCACGTGTTTCTGGTGCGAGAAGAAGGGTCACTATAAAAGTGATTGTGGAGAGCGCAAACGGTACGTTGCTGGGAAGAAGAAAGTTGAAGAGGAGGATGTGAACATCATATGATTATCAGCAGATGATGAAATCTGCGCGACAACGGGAAGCTTGCACTCAGATGAGCGCGTTGAACAAGGAGAAGTGCAGTGTCATTACTGCAAAAGATTCGGGCACATGAAGCGGGAATGCCGATTTCTGAGAAGGAAGAACGAGCGGGCTCAAAATCCAAAGGAAGACGGATGAGTTCTAGATTCGGGGAGCTCGACACACATGTACGACAAGAGGTACATTTGATACTTTTCAGCAGGTGCGAGACTCGGTGAGACTCGGTGATGGGTCAACATGCGAGGTTCGAGGAGTCGGGACGGTGAAATTGAAGACACCCGATGGAGGAGTTCGTAAATTGACTGACGTGAAATTCGTTCCGAGGATGAGGCGGAACTTGATATCATTAAGTAAGCTCGATGCGAAAAGGTTCAAGATTTCCATAGCAGGTGGAGTGTTGGAAGGCTCACGTGGGGATGCAGCGAAATTTACTGGGAAGGAGTCCCAAGGGTTGTATCATTTGATGGGGACCGCAGTCAGCCCGAGATCGAGTGAAGATGGTGGAAGTGCCACGTCATCTGGCGTGAAGAAGCGTGTACGATTTGCTGATGAAGTTTTCAACACCTGTAAGGAGACCGCAGGTCAAGCTTCGACCCCAAATTGGTCGTGAGGGGGAGATTTGTGGGGGCCACTCCCTATTTGGGAGTCTCCTTTGTCGGCAGGAGACTTCTCCCTTGGTTGGCAGCCAACCCCGCAGGTACAACAGGCTTCATGGACCTGCAGTAGGCGGCGGGAGGAAGTCTTGGGGGTAGATGAACCACCCCACCAACCGGAGAAAACCCTGCTGTTGATTCCTCTATTTAAACGGGATCAAATCCCATCGTTTGTAATGGGTGTAATCCTTGTGTATTGGTGATCCTCCGACGAGAACCGGAGAGAAGAGAATAGAGAAACGTTTCTCCTGTGGACGTAGGCTTCAAAGCCGAACCACGTTAAAAATTCTTGTGTTTCTCCGTTTTGATCCTCGTTTTGTGTGTTTGAGGTACCACGCACCTCCGCTGCGCCCCAACAGGAGTGAACTATACTGTAGCAGTGCGGATTTCGGAGTCAACTATACTATTGCACTTTTGACTTCCAGCCGACAGCCACTGTAGCATTTTTGACAAAGGTGGTCGCCTTTTACTGTAGCGACGCGGACTTTCTGTTCGGAACAGTGGGCCGTATTCTCTATATGTAGCCCATTTCGGGGTAGGGTTTTTTACCTGAAAAAACTCTATAATTTGTGCTCCCGAAATAGTGAGGTTCTGCCTCTCTGTGGACGTAGGGATTATTCCCGAACCACATAAATTTGTGTGTCCCGTGTGTTTTCCTTTTTTCTGCATTTTATTTCGTATCTCGTTTCTGTCGTTGCGACTCCCGACGCTTCCGCAACAGGCTCGGCCTGAGGGCAAGCCCAGCGAGCCCCTGGCCTAGGGCAACCAATTAGAAAGCACCAACCACCGCCCCTCCGCCAGTTCTCATTGCTCCCTCTTCGGATCTCAATCCGAGTATACTAGCGGTGGCTGATTCCCTGCGTGCCTCCACCGCCGCACCTCTCCGCCTGCCCGCCTCACCTCCTCCCACCCAACGCAATCCTCGCCTTGCCTTCTCCGCAACTTCATCCTTGTCCGACGACGCAGACCTGTACACTGACTTCAACGGTGGGGTGGAGGATTCTATGATTCTGATGGTCTGAAGAAGCCCGCCATCCTCCTGCTATTCCAGAATGGTAAATCTTCTATTTTTGTTTGCGTTTTTGACTTCAATCTCGATTTTTTTATCCTTCATTTGTTTGTTTGGCTCATGAAAACACTGAGTGAGAATGTGATGGAGTCGTGTGAGATGACTGGGGAATTTTTAGTAATGTTTCCTGTTGTGAAAAAATGCTGATTGGGTCGCCTGCAACAACTGCTCCAAACCAGCACTCATAGCATTTACCGAAGTTACTTGCGACTCCAGCCCGGTTGTCATCAGCAGCAGCTCCGATGTTCCTCAACTCGACAACAATCCTCTCACTCAAGCGGTGAAACCTCTTAATGAATGCACCAATTGATAGGATCTAAGGTGATTGAAGAGGAATTTGTTATAGATTTCTATTAGCAGAGAACGGGATTACAGCAGAAACACTGATCGTTCCCGAGGAAGAGAACAATTCATAAGAAGAAAGAAAATTGAGAAGAAAGAAACTTAGCTCCCTTCGACTACAGCTGAAACCAACAAATGACATCCCTCCCCTCAGCTACTCCCAACAAACAACATTTATTTTCCCCAACCCACTACCTAACAACCCCAACCTACTAACTATAAAAATGGACAACACTGCCCCTGGCGGTAGACAACCCTCTACCTGTCACTGACGGAATAATGGTTTTTGTATAGTATCATTGAAGTCGGCTAGACGCGCAGTGCAAAATTGAGTATTTGTATATTAGAGTTGAAGTTTATCAAATGCATCACAACATAAGTGAGTCTATCCGATCCAAAATCCAGATAGACTATAATACGCGGTATAACTCAAGTGAAACTACTAGACACAACACAAGCCTATCAAATACAGAACTGGTGAAGTCTAAGGTTAGTGTCATAGGTTTTGCAGTCTCTAATCATGATTTTCTACGCTGTCTAAAATATTCTGTCTCTTAGCTAGAGCTTTATTTTTGCAAAATTGCTACCTTAATATGACTTTCCATATATATATGTGTGTATATAATATATATTCAGTCAGGTGTGTCTGAAGTGATCTATTTCATTGAAAAGAGGCTGAATAGCTCAGAAACTGCATACATTGCTTCTCACAGGTTATTATCCTTGGCTGGTATAAAGGTAAACAAATACTTCCAGTCCAAAACTTTTTTTTTTCATGAATTCCAGTATGCCATCTGTGGGTTTTATGTTGTACTACCAAAACGGTAATTTGTAAAAAAGTGGGAAACGGTGGGAAATTCGTAAATATTTAAAGTTTAGGGACAATTTTATGATTATTATAACAGGATTTTTTTGTAATCACCAATATTTTATACATGATAATATTTTTCCTATGATATCAGTATCATATAAACATATTTATTATTAGCCCCTTATAATAAATAATAAAAAATATATTTTTTTCATAAATAAACTAATTGCAAATGGAGGCTGAGTTGTCTGAACAAAAAATAAAAAAATACCAGGAAACATTTTTACACTCCCAAAACGGTTTCCGATTTTTTTTTTTTTCTTTCAATTCTGAAACGCCTCTATTTTTTTTTTCGTAAGTCTCAAAACGCTTCTGAATTGCGGAAGCTGTTCCATTGTTCTGTGTAACTGAGCCATAAAAATAATACCTTAAGATTACTTGGTACTCCATTTGACGGCAATAAAAAAAAAAAAAAAAAAAAAATATATATATATATATATATAAACCCTTATCATTGCTAACAATTGTTTCTGCGCTGATTATTGGAAGTGTTTATGCTGCTTACGCTTGATGAATTTTGGTAAAGGGTAGCCAAGTCCTGGCGGGGTGAAAGGAATTGAAAGATGAAATAGTTTTCTAATATTTAGTTTTTAAAACCAATTGTCATAAATAATGCGTTGCAATTACTTTTTCAGTAAGTTTTAAATGCCGCAGAAGGTTTCTTTAAACAGATGGCGAGGGATGTGTTTAGAATCAGAATTCTTTTGTTGTAATTGCAGGTCAGGAAACATCAGCCCCGAATGGATCAAATCCTAATTAACTTCAAGGACCTATAGAAGATTATTTTTGTGTGGGCAGCATAGGTTTCTTTATGATTACGATGCGGAAGGTTAGCAACCAACTTGAATCAGTCTAAATTTAAGATGCATTCCATGATAGTTTTTTAGCGAATGGATTGTCTTCCTGATTTAATGGTGGCATGTGTTCAAAAGATGAATGAGGTTCAGTAAATTAAATTTTACTTGGTTCATGTTTAACTGTCCAGAAAGAGAATAACGACCGTATTTTTTTGTGATGATCGAGCAGAGAGGTGATCATGACAGGGCCTATAGGGGACATCTATAATAAGACCGTAAGCACCCGGATGGTGTATCGTCCATGGCGTCAACAAGTTTACCATCTCGCCCTACCCATCCGTGCACATTGCATTTAAATGCTCGAAGTAACTCACAACATGACAACCCGACAAGCACGCACAAAACAAACGCATAGGGTGCACCTATTATAAAAAAATTTGAAATTGGGCAGACATTTTTTAGTGCTAAAAAATCTGTTTTGAAAGGTTCGTGATTTCTCATTGTTATAAACATGGTGCAATGAAAAGATAATATATGTCCTAGTGATTATATTTCATTACAAAAGGAGTATGGTCCACTAAAAAACGCCCTAAGTGAGACGTGTTTTAATACGAGAAAAATGAATCAATTAGGTCAAAAATTGTATGGTTCTTTCTACATGACACAAATAAAAGAATTCAAGATTAAAAACACATGCTATAAATGCTTCTCAATGGAATAAAATTGGCCAAAGAGTATCCCAAATTTGAAAACAAAACATGAGATCTCTTATATATGACATGGATCCTTATGATGTGTAAACACTCATAGTACATGACTGATTATATTGATAAATTAGATGTCACAACTCGATTCCATTTGAACCCTTCCTGGAGCGGTAGTGAGGTCAATAGTGAAACTAAATGTGACCCTCAAAGTCCACCTTCAATAGGTCATGAGTAGGCGATTAACACCAGGGGTATATAAAGTATATATTAAAAAATTCATATGATGTCACACAACTCATAATGATCCAATTAACTCTAAAATTACATTTGATTAACAAAAAATGTCTAAATAAAGCAATGGAAACTCCAATGGTGTTCGCCTTGTCCACCATTTCCATGAGCTAGTAAAATCTAGCTCGATCATCGGTGCAATCTCTAATCCTAAAAAATAGTACATGAATGTAGTGATGAGCATACAAGTATACTTGATAGGTTTCTTTCTAGAGACTTGTTGTGTTATTGTAAAATAAATGTACTAAAACTCTAGTGAGTAAACAATGGAATTGATACGTGATCCCATCCCAAGGTCTCTAACCCATCACACTGCAAGCACACTCTTTAAATAACAAATATAAATAATATATCACACTAAAAATATAACAAGACCCCTAACCAAATCCCACCAACCCCATCATTGATAATCCCAACACGTCACATCATGAAAGGCATCAACCTCGTGCTCACATGATCACTTAAACCTCATAGACACATAATAAAGGACATCAACCTCATACTCTCTTGATCGTCTCAACCACATCTTCATCGCAACCACATCAATAAGTAGGGGGAACTAGGTCTACTAGTTGGCTATCACACTACCCTACTTTCTCAGTGTATTGGGTCCCACATGAAAAAGCTGCCCCAAGTGGTGGTCGCATAATAATGGTGAGTGTCACACTATCCCATGCTGAAATTACATTAAAATAAAATGATATAATATAACTCACAAACCCAAGAAACTAAGGTCAAAACCTACTAAGTCCACCCATCACCATGTGCATTGCATATATTGTTAGGTTTTAGCTATGTGTGTGAAAAGCATTTTCAAGTTCTTGAACATAGTCAAATAGAAGGGGATATTTCGGAAGGCTGATTTCTAGAACTCTGATGGAAATGGTGGAGCAACAGCTTTGAAGTCCGTGTCACAAACCAACTCGAGTACTCTGGTAACCCGATAAACAAGCCGCTCCTAACAAAGCCTGAAGGACGTTCCCAATCCTCACAGGTCGACTACTAGCACCTGGTATCATACAAAATGAAAGTGAGAACGATTTTTCCACTAACAATGCGTAAGTAAAAGAGACAAGTCAATAATGTATACAAAGGAAACTCCACTGGGAGAACTGTACCAGAAGTCAAACAGGAAAAACAGTCCAAAGTACTACAACCAAGTACCAGATAATAGGAAAAATTGCCCAAGTCCCAAAGGGCGCTACTCACCAAGTCCACAGATCAACAACTAGAACCACCCCCAAGTGGTGCTTTACCCCCGCTCGAATCTGGAAGAAGATAATCTACAAACACTCGAAGACACAGGTAGGGTGTGAGCTAAAAAGCCTAGGAGGGTCTCACCAAGGATTCAATAACAGATGTCAATATTAATTTAACCAAAGAGAGCTTTTAATTTAAAACAAACAGGTTTGACATTTCATATGTATAATTAAAACAATTCATGCTTTACATTTCAAAAGATGGAAATACTTTAAGCAAAAGCTTTACTTTTCAATTGATGAAATATTTCTAAAACAATGACACTTTTCACAAATGGCTTAAATAAACACTTTTATATAAAACAATTTATATAAATCAAAAGGCATGTAAAACAGTTTATAACAATGACATAATTTCATTCGAAATACAAACAAGCGAGCAACATGGTCATATGCCTAAGAAGGTATGATAGTTTGATGCTATAGGGACTCCACACTCAAGGTGACATGACAATATGTACACACGCCCCTTTGAACTCAAGCCAAAGATAACTCATCACCATCGTCTAAGGAATGCGATTTGCTGTATTTATGTTTTGAAACACTGTAAAGCGTAAAGTTCCGTTCAAATAACTCACTAACTACCCAAGTCTTGCATGCGTTCTAGTACAAAACAATGATGGACAATGTATTTCAAGAAAACTTAAAATATAATTAATCACATTCTCCATTTCAAATATGTCAATTTTCCATTTAAAAACGAAAACACGTTTTTAATAAAAACACGCCTTTTTTATGATAAAACCCAAACATTTCTATCAAAATCATTTTAAGCCATTTTCATCAAATACAATTTGAAATCAATTTGAACAAACCAATTTCACAAATCAATTTTCACAAATTAAATTCAACAATCGATTTTTTCACAAGATTCCATCAATTTCACAATAAACCCCCAATTCAATGGAATTGGGGTTTTTCACAATTTCCCATCAATTCCATTTCCACAATCAAATTCAAGAATTTAACTGAAACAATTTTCATCAAATCCACAATTTAAATTAAAAAATTTAAATTTCACAAATTTCCACACACCCCAATTCAATGGAATTGGGGGTTTTCCAATTTCATGTCAAAAACCCATTTTTAAAACCCCAATTCAATGGAATTGGGTTTTTTCAACAAACCAATTGAAACCAATTTAATCAAAATCATGCAATTGCATTTAATTTAAACAATTGAAATTAAATAAAGAAATTCAGGGTTAACAAAAATCGGGCATCGTAACGGAACCACCTACCTCGGGATCACGGGATCTCGAATCACAAAGGCATACACAGAAAAATCCAATGAAGAATGATGACATCAAGGATCTATGAATCAAACCTAAGTTTAGATCTAAAATAGTGGGCATTAGATCCACAAATCAACACGGGGATTCACGGAACCCTAGGGAGGAGAAGAGAGATCACGGGAGAACGAGAACGAGAAGAGGAAACTAATCGTGAGAAGATCAAAAGGAATTACTCAAGCTTCAAATCACTTTTGGGAGGGATCTGTGGGGCCAAGAACTCTTATTGGGAGCTCCAAGGAAAGTAGAAATCGCTTATGGGTCATTCTGGTTCATCAGGGATCTAAAAGGGGGTTCGGGAATTTTTAATCAAAATTCGGATTAATTAAAAACCCGTACGCATGGTTTCCTAGGCAGAGCCACATGATTTGACAAACTGTGTGGACTAATTGTGCGCCTGTTTTAAATGGGCTGCATGATTTCTCCTAAGAGGGCGCGCTATCTGACAAATCGTGCGCCAACCGTGCCAAACCTCACAGCCTGAGTTTTCACGGTTTGGCTTGAGAGGGTGTACGGTTTAGGATAACCGTGCGCCAACCGTGCAAAAGCCCAGAAACTTCCAAAACTTTCAAAATTTCAACCTGAACACTCCCAAACAAAACCCAACCAAAGCAAGATCTAAAAGAGGGGTTCAGGAATACCTGAAAACAGTAATATGATTTTACAGTTTGGGAGACCGACAATTACATTGGTAGGAAGGTACAATTAGAAGATGGAAATCTGATGTTACCCCTCAACTCAGTCTAATGGAAGCAATGTGGAAAACAAAAAGGACCTGCATAAGTTTTTCCCGATCAAAGAGTATGTAAGTTTTTCCTCTTGGAGGATTTTAGCAAAAGGAATACGTAAGTTTCTTTAGGGAGAAAATCTAAGGTTTTACTCATGAGAGTTTTGTAATGTGCACAGTATACCGGTTAGAGGAGTTGAGGTGTGAGCCTTTGATTGAATGAATATATAATCATGAAGATAGGAGCTACATGGATGCACTCCTTGTGGAGATCAAAAGATATGGTGACCGGTTGAACCGACTGGATTGTACTATATTTAGTGTTATGGATCATTTGATCGGATCATCGTGCAATTGTAATCATCTTCTGATTCATCGAATAAAAGTAAAGTAGTGTTTCCCCCATGGAGTAGGGCTCACGTTCGAACTGCATAAATCCGTCTTGTTGTTTTTGCTTTCCTTTCTTTCAATCGTTGTTTACCGATACTCTTATTTGTGTTTTTTGAAGTGATTTTTGCATTGCGGTGTAGTGATTTAGGTGCGTTGCCTTTTAAGATCCAAACATCATAGTGCGGGCTTAACCACCAGTACTTTCTTTTTGCCTAAGTAAGTTTCGGTGGTCTTCCAAAAGATACCCGTGAGCCCAATAAATGATATCAAAGCTTCAGTTGGAGGATCTTTGGATGGTTAGACCCTGGTGAAAGTTTTTCAAAGCTCGATTCAATAGCATCATTATGCCCTTTTCCTTATAGGAGAGTTTTCGGTAAGCAGTTCCTGATAACAATTATGTGTTCCTGAATTTACTGAGAGTTCATTTATTTCCGGAAATGGCATTGGATGAGGGTAAGGTCTAGGTGGAGAAGTTCGACACAATGGATTTTGGGTTCTAGAGAATGAAGATGGATGATTTTCTACTATAGAAGGATCTTGATATACCATTGATGGATACCATGTTGGAAGCGATGAAGGAGGAATGGGAAAAGCTGGATAAGAAAGCATTGACGTTGATACACATGTCATTAGCCCAAAACATGACTTGTATTATCCAGGAATTGAAAACCGCTTCAAAACATATGAAGACTCTCACCGACATGTATGAGAATCTAAAAACAATTAACAAGGTGTTCCTCTTGTGGAGGTTATTTGGATTGAGGATGTCAGAAGGTAAACCAATGATAGATCACATCAACGACTTCAACATGATCTGGTGTCACTTAGATTCAATGAATGTCAACTTTGGAGATCTAGAGTGGGCACTGTAACATCCCATTACTGTTTTAGGTATTCCTAAACATTCTTGTGTTAAATTGTTATTACGTTAAATGGGAAAAAATAGTTTATCAGTGAAAAGTTGCGTTTTTGTTAAACACGTCGCGGAATGGTAAAACACCCAATTAATACTATGGAATATTCAATTAAATATTTTCTGAATTAAACACTGAGTAAGTATGAGTTTTCAAGGTTTGAAAAGTCTCGGTGAGGACGGAATAAAAATATTAAATATATTATTTTAAGCATGGACAATTTATTCAAAATAATTGAATAACTCCAAAACGGTCTGCCGTATGAGAAATCTGAGCATACTATTATGTCTGAAATGTGGTGTTTACCCTAGGAGGGGTATAACATTCGAAAGTGCCGGACTTTTGGGAACCTCGTTCGTGAGGTAAAGTTATTAAATAATATTTAATATATTATTTATTAAAAATAATTAAATATCTCCCAAACAGTGCATTTTATGGGAAATCCTAGACCACCGATGGGTCCGGAATGAGGGGTTTACCCCAGACAAGGTATAACATTTGTTAATGCTCGCAAAAATAACCCTTTTTATTTTAATTAATTATTTATTCCGATTTTTAATTAATAAATCATTAATATCTCTCAAACGGTGCATCCTATGAGAAATCTAAGACCACCGTTGGATCCAAAACGAGCTTTTTACCCTAGAAGGGGTATAAATTTAATGTGCAATGGATGTTTGGTGTCATTTAATTTTTAAGTTAAATAATTGATTAAATTGATTAATAAAAAAAATATCAATTACTTTGACGCCGCTTCTTCTTCTCCAGACGTAAAACCTCCATTGTTGACCAATTCATTTTCTATAAGCTTCGATTTTTAACCGTTTGACCCCGTTTCAGTTAGAAACACATTAAATGAGTGAAATTAATGACTCCATTTAATTTCTTGGTTGAAACCGTAGAATAAATTGAGGGTTTGAGTTTACCAAACATTTATGCATTTTGGGTTTTTAAAATATCCAAATCGTTTGGTTCTTGGTTTGGATAGATCATGATGAGTCTCATGGACTCGGGATCTACCCTACGTTTGATCAATCGGTTCGGTCTCCTTGGGTCGATCTCATTTTACCTTGGTCAGAACATATCTAGGTTTGTTCCTTATTTATTAATTTAATTTAATTTAATTTTATTTCATTATTTCTTCTAATCGTCTAATTTCAATAACTTTTTTGTTATTGATTGGAATTGTGCGCCGTCGGTACTGTTGAATTCGTCTTAACGAGCAGAATCAAAATAATACTTTTGTTTCGAAGGCAATAAGGTTTTGATTAATATGCTTTTTCACATTTTAAATGGGTTATTTTAAATAAATAATTACGTGTATTATCAAAAGATTATTATTTCAAATTGTCGAATAATAATGATGAAAAATCACCAAATGATAATTTCCTCTTTTTGTTGAAAGGATAATTATAAATAATTATCAAATGATAATTACAATGAATAATTGTGAGATTGCCAAATGATAATTATTAAAAGAATTTATTGAAGGATATTTATTTAAATTATATATGAATAATTATAAAGGGCTACCACATGTGTTATCGTTTTATTTTAAAGATATTATAATATCGAATGTGGTTTATAATTATTCTGAGGAAAATATTGTGAACATATTCATTGACATAAAATGATAATTTGGAATTTTATCAAGGAGGTTGGAACAAATATCACATGTGATAATCAAAATGATAATTTGAGAATTATCCATGAGAGATAAAATAATATTATTGCATGTAATATTTTAATCCATAATTGGAAAATTATTTAGGAGAGAGAAACTATCATCGCATGTGATAATCAAAATGATAATTTGAGAATTATCCATGATAGATAAAATAATATTACCGCATGTAATATTTTAATCCATAATTGGAAAATTATTCAGGAGAGAGAAACTATAATCACATGTGATATTTTATTTTCTTTTGAAATAAAATAACTGGAATTGGTTCTAGGAACCCTTGATGAACGTCGAATATTAGTGTGTCGACGCTTACGATAATACAGTTACAAGGAGGGGTATTGAACCACACGGGGTGGTTTATCATTATCGCTAACACCGATGACCTTGAGGTAGGTGGTTCCGACCCGATTAGCCAAATTGATTAACTTTGAATTACTTGATTTATTTCAATAGTTGATTTAAATTCAGTTGCTTAAACTTGCTTTCAATTGATGTAATAAAATCTGATTCCAGTGAATTGATAGATTTGAAATGGTTTTGGCATGAGATTTGGAAAACCCCCCAATTCCATTAAATTGGGCCGTGTTTATGGAAATTGACTGATTTAAATTGTTGATTTTAAATTGTGAATTTGATGGAAATGTTTTCAATTAAATTGTTGAATTTAATTGTGGAAATGAATTGTGAAATGATGGAATTGGTTTTGAATGGACTTCAAACTGTGGGAAATGGATTAAAATGACCTGATAGAAACCCAGTGGTTTTATCTTGTGAAAAAAACATGTTTTTGAATAAAACCTATTTTGGTTTCAAACGGAAGGAAATTGACACTTTTGAAATAGAAGAATGGGATTGATCATATTTTTAAGCATTATTAAAATAGTTCATCCATCATGTAAGAGCACATGCAATCTTTAGGTAGTTAGTGAGTTATTTGGATACACTCTACACTACGACAATGTTTTAAAACAAACTTGCAGTGGGTCACATCCTTGACGGGTTAATGACGAGTCTCCTTTGGCCAGTGTCATAGGGACGTGTGTATACACATTTTTTTGAGTTCACATAGAGAGTGTGGAATCCTATAGCTGGTTAATACTATCATACCTTTTGGCAGCTGACCATGTTGCTCGCTTGTTTATTTATATTTGAGATATAAATGTATGCCAGTACTTTTGAATTGCTTTACATGCCTGCTGATTTTACTAAAACTATTTTATATAACTGTTTTATTTAAGTCATTGTTTTAGAAATATTCCATTATTTTGTAAAGTCTTTGCTTAAAGTATTTTTCCATCATTTGAATTGTATAGCATGATTTGTTTAATTATTCTTTAAAATGCCAAACCTGTTTATCTTTAAAAATTAAAAGCATTCTTTTGGTTAATTAATTGTTGGCATCTATTATGGAATCCGTGGTGAGAACCTACTAGGATTTTTTGCTCACACCCTACTTTTACCTCCGGGTGTTTGTAGACTTTCTCCTTCCAGGTCCGAGCAAGGGGAAATGATCTCCTGGAGGTGGATCTAGCTGTTGAGTGTTGGGCTTGGTGAGTTGTGTTCCACGAGACCTTGGGATGTTTTCCCTATTTTGGTACTTTGGTTATAGTGCTTTGGGCTGGTTTATGCCTTGTTGACTTCTGGTACATTACTACCAATGGAGTTTCTTTTGTTATGCATACTTCCTTATTTCTTTGCTTCCGCATTGTTGGTGGAAAAATTGTTCCCACTTTCATGTTGTGTGATGCCAGGTGCTAGTCACCGACACGTGGGGATCAGGAATGCCCTTCGGGCTATGTCAGGACTGGATCGGTTATCGGCTTACTAGGGTACCCAGGTTGGTTCATGACAGACACTATTGTTGTTGTCATCCTTTCCTGAGTTGTGGGATGTGATGGTTACCATCATGAGTAACTCAAACAGAAAGACTGAAATGATCTTTGCGCACATATGATATATGATCTTGAATGAGGAACTTTGTCAGAAGGAGATCTAGGCATCTTACAGAAATGCCTGCAGTTCGGAAGGAAGATGGTAGCCCACAACATGGAAAAGTTAGAGGAAAATAAAAGGAAGAAGAAGTTGAAGATGGAGTAGCACGGTGAAAGGTGGCCCGAAGTGCTGGAATTGTTAGAAGAAAAGTCACCTGAAGAAAGATTGCAATGAGAAAAGCGTGAATTTTAGAAGATACACTTTCAGAAGTTGATCTGTGAATACTTTATTGGGAGATAAGTGTGGTCTATTGTTGAGTGCCGCCAGCTCTCTTGAGTCTTGGATTATAGACTCCAGAGCTTTATTTCACTAAACATCCAAGAGGGGGAGTATGAAGAAATATAATTTTGGAAGATACGATAAGGTTTATCTTGAAAATAATCTGTCTCTAGATATTGTTGAAAAAGGTGACATCTCCGTCCGGACATGGAATGAAAGTATGCTGGAGTTGAAGGGTGTGCGACACATATCGAGATTAAGGAAAAACTTAATTTCTATTGGACAGTTAGATGATGCAAGTTTTTGTACTACATTCATGGATGATGCTTGTAATATTTCACAAGGTTCCATGGTTGTGGCCCAAGGAGTGGACGAGACATTGCACCTCACAGGAGTATTGAAAGGTACAATGCATTCCAGAAAAATAACTTCTGCCAAATTATGGCATGACTGTCTGAGTCATTAAAGTGAGAAAGGGATAAAAATAATCACCGTTAAAGGTATGCTGAAGATCAGAAGCATAAAGTATGGGACACATGAAGATTGTATCTTTAGAAAATAGTGAAAGATGTCCTTCCAAACTGAATGTAAAGCACTGAAGGACCAAAAGTTAGAGATGGTGCATATGAACGTATGGGGGCCAACTTTGATTCCTTCACATAGAGGGTCATTGTTATATGTGACATTCATAGATGATGCGACATGGAAAGTGTGGGTGTTCTTTCTCAAACAAAAGTATGAGGTATTCAGAACCTTTTTCCAGTGGAGATCCATGGTATAAAAGGAGACTGGTTGCAAACTTAAGTGTATGAGGTCTAATAATGTTGGGGATTAAGGAAGCAGGGAGTTCCAAAGGTTCTGTTTGTGGAAGGGAATATAGTTCAAGAAAACATACTAGGTACTCCATAACATAACAGAGTCACAATGAGGATAAATTAGAAATTAGTTGAAAATTCAAGGAGTATAATGATTCATGCAGGGTTCCCTAATGTATTTTGTGTGAAGGTAGTGATTTGTGTGACAAACTTGATTCACATGAGTCCCTCTTCCCTGTTGGGTAAAGAACTAATAGAAGTCAGTTGGTTTGGAAGGAAGTTTGATTTCACACATCTAAAAGTCTTTGGAGCACTCTCCTATATCTACGTTAATGAAAAGGAGAGGGACAAATTTGAAGCTAAGTCTCAAGTGCGTTACTTCATTGAATACAATGACAAAGAGTTTAGTTTTCGACTTCAGGACAACAACCTTCATAAAAAAGTCAGAAGTCAAAATTTCATCTTCAATGAAGATATCTTGTGGAAGGATCAGAACTCAACTAAGGTTGCTGATGAGAGAAAAGTACCATAAAAGGACGATTCTCAACTGAATGGATGTACAGAAGTTACAGATGTTCCGAATAATTCAATAAGTATGTAAATACTAAGAACACCATACTTTCCAAAAGTTACAAAGAACAAGATTCAAGTTCTAATGGTGTTGCCAAGGCTGAAAGTACCAAAATGCTTGAGGAATATGAAAACTCGGGGAAGAGTTTTGGAATAAAGAGCTCCAAAAGATAGAACTTTGGAATTTGTAGTGCTGGAAGGAGTTGAGCTGTGGATGAGTTGCAGAGATCTACCAAAGTAAGGTGCCAAGTGCATAGGTACATGAGTGATCTCCACTACTTTCTTATTACGGATGATGGAGAACCTGAGAACCCATAAGAGGCTAGAAATATGAAATACTCGAATAAGTTAGAGTTTTCCATGAGGGATGAGATTGATTCCCTCCATGTGTTTGGAACATGTGATCTAACAGAGAGGTCTCTTGGGTAATTTCATTCAGAACAAATGAGCGTATCAGATGAAAGAGGAAGATAATGGTAGACAAAGGTAAAAGGTGTGACTAGTCATGAAAGAGTTTCAACAAATGAAATATTTGGATTCCTATGATACATTTCATTGGTAGTTAAACATATGACTATTTGGACAATACTTAATATGGTTTCCATGAAGGGATTACACCTGGAACAATTGTATGTGAATAAAACATTCCTTCATGGGGACTTAGATGAAGAAATCTACCTGGAGCAGCCGGTTAATTTTGTGGAGCATTAGAACTAGGACCTTGTGTGCAAGATAAAATGAAGCCTTTATAGTTTTAATAAGACATCAAGGAAGTGGAATCATAATTTAAACACCTTTATGACTGAGTGAAAGTTTATCTGAAGAAATTATGATCATTTCTGTTACCAAAAGGTGTTTGATGATAAGAGTTTCATTATCTTGCTTCTCTATGTTGATGAAATGAGTATTTCCGATTCAGTAAAGGAAAGGGTTGATGAGCCAAAGATTGAATTGTCTAGAAGTTTCAAGATGAAGGGTCTTAGACTGACTAAAAAATATTAGGGATGAGGATTGTGAGAGACTTAATTTCTAGTACTTTGTACTTATCTCAGTTAGATTACATCCGAAAGGTGGAGGAGCATTTAAACATGGGTGAGGTGAAACTTGTAACCACTCCCTTGTCTGTACATTTCAAATTGAGAAAGGAGAAGGCACCATGACTGAAATATGAGATAGAGTACATGATAAATATTTCCTATACATCAGTAGTTGGAAGCCTAATGTATTCAATAGTTTGTATTCAACTGGAAATTGCACAAGCAATGGGTGTTGTAAGCAAATACATGTCAAATCCCAAAAGAAAACACCATGAGGCTGTAAAGTAGAGGGTTCCAGAACCTTGAAATTTTACTTCATAATAGAATATTCATTAGAGGGGTTTGTTGAATCATAATTTGGGGGAGATATAGACACTTTAAAGGTCACCACTAGATATGTGTTTAATTTCAAAGGGAAATTATGAGTTGTATGTTGAAGATTCAACCAGTAGTTTCACTCTCAACAATAGAAGTAGAGTATGTTGCTTTAATGGAAGCTGGGAATGATTTGATTTGGATGAAGGGACAATTTGAAGATATCAAAAGAAGATAAGATGATGAGATTCTATTTTGTGACTCATAAAGTGTGATTCAGTTAGCAAAAAAATCGACTTTTCATTCCAGGATGAAGCACATTCAGCTGAAGTACCACTTCATCTGAAAGTTTTTAGAGGACAAAGTGTTAGATCTATGGAAGATAAAAGAGACTCAAAATCTAGAAAATATGTTGAAAAAGGTTGTAGTCCAGGATGTGCTGAGGTAGTGTCGCATCTTAGTCGTGCTGGGATGGACAAAATCATGGTGGGGGAACTGTAAAATTGTAAACAAAGTTTAAAGAATAGAATAGGTTTTTAGAAGCTAATAGAGGACTCATGGTGAATCCTAAAAAATGATTCTAAAGTAGATTATTAGGTTTCATCCATGTGTGAAAATCATTTTCAGGTTCTAGAACATAGCCGAATGAAATGAGAAATTATAGAAGGACAATTTTTGGAACTCTGATGGAAATGGTGGAGCGGTAGTTGTGATGTTTGGGAAATTGGAAGTTACGTTGACTAGAAGGTGCAATCAAAAAATGGAAATTAGATGTTACCCTTCAACTTAGTTTGATGAAAACAGTGCAGAAAATGATAATTACTTGCATAAGTTTTTCCTTTTTGGTGAATTTTAGAAAAAGGAATGTGTAAGTTTCTTTAGGGAGAAAACAAAATGTTTTACTAATGAGAGTTTCAGAATGCACATAGTGTACCGATTGGAGGAGTTAAGGTAGTGGAAGCCTTTAACTGAAAGAAGATATAGTTGTGAAGATGAGAGCTATGTGGATGCACTCCTTATAGAGATTGGAAGACATAACGACTGATTGCACCAACTGAATTATACTATATTTAGTGGGATGAATCATTTGATTGGTTCATCATGAAATTGCAATTATCTTTTGATTCCTAGAATAAAATCAAAGAAACGCTCCCCCTATAGAGTAGGGATCACTTTCGAACCACATGAATCCTTATTATTCTTTTTTCCTTTATTTTGATATTTGTATTTTGATATTTATGTCTGTGTTTGTTTGAAGTGATTCGTGTGTTGCATTTCGGTAATTTAGATGCGTTGTCTTCTAAGTTTCAAACACTGTAGCACAAGATCAACTGTTGGTACTTTGTTTCCACCTAAGTTTCAGTGGATATCTTCCAATGGTCTTACAAAAGATAGTTGTGATCTCAACATATATTGGTCCTCGTACCGCACAAACTCCTCATCTAACCACACAATACAAGATTCCAAAACAATCACACAAACACAAGTCATCAAATTACCGTGTTTCTCTTATGATCTTTCATACATTCATCAGTTTGTTTTATTATCAAACTACAACAATCAGCTATTGATTATAACATATATATTCATTCCACATTAATCACTTCAAAGTCCTTAATCCATACCTTAATTTTTTCATCCCATAATAATTTCATCCATTCTTCTTTTTTACTTCTTAAGCATTTAACAGTAACTATATGTCCCGATAAAATTTATAATATCCACTTCATATATCAAATAAACTTAAATTACACTTACATTCATTATAAAATAACATTTATGGGTCATGTGATATAAAAATTTAAAATATAATTTTTAGTTAAATCCAAACAAAACCTTATTCATAAAAAACAACAATCTAACACCTTATAATTTCCTTTAAAAATCACGATGAAACATATAAATACTCAAAAGTCATAAAAAGGATCTATAATTTCATAACATCATAAAATATAATAATAAATGAATATCTCAAATGCTTTAAGGATGAAATAAAGATAACAAACACTTAAAATAATCTCATCATCACATCTAATATTGAAAAACATCTCAAAACATCTCTTATTAAAAATTAACCAAATATCCAAAAATCATAAAATTTAGTAATTTATCACTAAATATCAGAATAATTATAATTTTTTTTATTTGGATTTTTTGGTTAGATATTTTGAGATAATTAAATTATTGAATTTCATTTACAGAATCCATCTTTTCAGAAAACTATTTCATTTTTCTGAATCACAGATCAAATTTTAGAAAATATACTAAACCAATTACTTTTATTTTTTTTGAGAATAAACTAGAAAACATAAGATTTCCAATAAATATTTTTATGCTTAATTACAATTTATAGTTTCAATGATATTGAATAAAACATATAGGAATATAAAAGTGAAATTATATAAAATAGTTTCATTTTTATGAATTACAGATCAAATTTTAAAAAATAAACCAAACCAATTACTTTGAAATCTTATGATACTAAATTAGATTCCTAAGATTCCCAACTCATATTAATATTCTCAATACTAAAAATTACGGATTAAGAGATATAGAATAAAATATATAGGAGTATGAAACTGTAATTCTAGTAACTATTTAATTTTTATAAATTACAGATCAAATTTAAAAAAATATGCCAAACCAATTGCTCTAAAATTTTATGAGACCAAACTCAAAATCCTAATATTTATAAATAATATTTTCATTCTTAATTATAATTTATTGTTTATAAGATATAGACTAAAACATACAGGAGTATGAAACTAAAATTTGATAATTTTATTAATGAGTGAAATCTTTTATATTAAAAATGATCCAATTTTCATTACTCAAAAATTATGAAACATAGAATTAATGATCTAATTTATCCCAATAAATAAGTGATTATTTTTATAGAATGTTATAATAATAAACTAAAATGAAACAAATCAATGAATGGGTATATACATATTTGATTAACTCTTTAAATAAATCTCACCCATAAAAAAATACAAGTCATTCAATTCATAAATTTTACATTTATAATACATCTTCAGTAAATATTTTAAAATACAATTACTTCCTTTATTTTATTCAAAATTTGTTTTTAGTAATTAAAATTGAATCCAAACACACCCTATAATCTCTAAACCATTTTAAATCCACATTTTAAAATTCTTAAAATATATTTTTACATAGTAAAATTTAATAACCAACATGAGAATAAGAAAATTTCAACATAAGAATATATCAAATCCAATTTTTTGGATAATAATAGAAATTGTAACCAAGTCAATCCAATTAAAAATATAATTATGAACATGGAAAATAATTAATTTTAGTTGAATATCCATTACATGAAGATTTATAACATATAGAATACATAATAAATAAAATACCTATTATAAAATTATCCAACCCCTTACTGTTACTACCATAAAAATAGTCAAACAATAACATAAAATAAATAACAATGATATATAGTATTCTACATATCATTTTTTTCTAATCCTGATTAGATTTATAATTTGGTTTCTATTTATTTAAATCAATTCTTACTATTTAATCAAAATACCTAAAGCATGATAATTACATAATGAGAATAAATATGACGAGTGCCTAGATCACTTACTTATTTTGAGATTGATCCATAAATTATGAGGATGACTAATATATTCCAATGAATGTATGGAGTTTCGAAAATTGATTGAACTAGAATAAAAATAAAAATTAGTTCCAAATAGAAAATGAAACTCATTTGTCTTCAAATTAAATCACGGGGATTACCTTATACTTCACGATATGGTCCTAACGTTTTTAACAGTTCATTAATTATACATTCATCGAATTAATTAATATAGTGAGAAGGTTAATATAATCGAGAGAGAGAGAGAGAGATAAAATTAGACAAGAAGAAAAATATAGGGGGAGGGTAAAATAGGGGTGGTTAAATCAAGGCCACAAACCGCATTTAAGTGTGGGAGAGTGATATTTTGAGAGAGAAATTTGGATTGAAACTTATCATGCATTTATTTCAAGATTCAACCCTCATTTTTCCAAATTTTCAATATTTTTTTTATGACCCACTATCCTGCAACCTCAGAGACATTTGAACATAATATGAAGTTCTCAAGATTGGTACATTATTTTGATTTCCACTAGTGGAGATGTGAAATTCATGAGAAGCCTATGATAAGGCTGGGAGGAACCCTAAAAAGGGGGTGATCCGCCTCTCTCACAGGATCAGGAGGTTGAGTGGCCTGCCTCCCCCCTCTCATCTCCATTGCTGTAGGCTTCCACAACCACCACCGCCTCCCATAAGCACCCTCCTTCCTCTCATAGCAGCATGAGTCCTCCATCAAGTAAACATCACAGGAGGGGCCAATCAACACCATCTCTAACACCCCATAGCATAGCAGCCTCCCCTCCAACACCCCACAATGCAATGTCCTCCTCTCTAGAAACAAAAGGTGTCAACCCTCCTCCCTGTACAACACACCTCATCACCCCTCCAATATAGAAAAACTCGAGCTAGTGGACATGTATTCCAAGGACCAGTGGCTGAAGAAATCTCCTCCACTTCATCTCCCTGCAACGCATACCACCAGGTGACCATCTCTCTCTAGATGAAACCCTAGGCGGACCGACCACACCTCCTCCAAAACCAGGTGCACCCCTCTCTCACAGTAGACCACCGACGTGCACCATCCTCCGAGCCACACCATCAACCAGGCATGCGGCCTAGTAGTAGGACACCCCCTCTCCTCTTGCGCATCACTGTAGCACACTATGCATGATGACCACATCCTCCTCGCACGACAACTACCCCTGCCGTGTTTGCTGCTTTGCCACACACTTTTGGTTTGGGTTGGTGCACCATTGTTGGTGATTTTCATGTTGTGCGTGACATCACCACATGCTTTGGATTTTTTTTTCTTCCAGATATTGACACTACATGGTGAGAGCTAACAATGATCCAATTATTATTTTTAGTGCTACGATGGTTTGGTTTGATATCACAGTGATCGACGAAGCAATGTTTATTACTAGGCGATCATCTTCAACAAATTGCAGTGACCACAACAACGACATGGATACAGTGATATCTTATGTTTATTATTTTATGTTCCAAATTATCATGATGTCAAGCTAATTTTCATGGTGTCAGATTTACGGTGAATATGATGACAATTGCATGCATTTATTTTTTATGAATGTTTGATTGCCTTCTGATTTTTTTAATTGGTTGTATAATTATTTAATTATATCTACATTTAAATTAATTATCATTTGGGCCCTTCACACATGATTTGGTTCCCATTCATGTGATACCTAATAAGTAATTATGAGAAGGAGATCATCAGAGAATTTATTTATCAAGAATTTGATCGCGTGTGTGAGAGAATTGTAAATCGCATGAGAACGAATTCTGAATAAATAAATATATTAATTGAAAAATTAATATTTTTTGTGCATTCTAATTCAAGCCTACATGAGTTATAATTAATCAATGATCACATGTGAGCAAACCCGACACAAATAGATACTTCAACTTTGTGAGAAACAAGTTGTGGTATTTCACTAAGTGATTCAGTGCTACAATGACGTGTGAATTATTTTTCAGGCTAGAGAAAAAAATGAAGGATGATTTGTGTGAAAATTAAAATACTTTATAACATTAGAGAACAAGACCTGATAATATTTTGATTAATTTTGGAATTAGTGATAATTTAATAAATAAATATTCAGATGTGGGAATTGAATAAGTGCCATTGCATTCACCTAAACTGACATTAAAACTCTGACACTTCCATCTCCACCTATTTCCTCCATAGTTTAATTTATTCCACTTAGATAGTTTTAGTTAATTTAAATAATCGTTTTAAATAGTAAATTATTTTTTAGAAGTTTTAGTTGTTAATAAATTTTAAAACGTGTCTTCCTGAACAATATTTCTAGAGGACATTCCTAGTGTCTATGCATATTCACTATGTGGTTCGACCCTACTCGCCGCTTCTACAGTAGTTAGTAGGTTAATAAATTTTCAAAATTGGATGCATTGCGACACGCATGCCAACATTTTAAATGAGCTTAAATGGATCAGGGAAAAAAATACCATGGGCTTAAGTGGATTATTCTCAACAAATATGGGCTAACCCATCCCATGGGGCCATGATTTTTTTCTTTTTTCCTTCTAATATTATTTCAATTTAATATATCATTTTTTATGACAAACATACATATATTTTTATGTGTGTGATGAATATGTATATAAATTAACATTTATATGATAAAAATTGCATGTTTAATATTTAGTATTTCTTAATAACAAGGTTTTTTTAATATTAATTAAAAACACGAGCCAGATCATGGAATGATCTGCATAAAATGCAGACATAACCAAACTTAATTTTTTGAATCCCACATTAAATGTGAGATTAAATAGACTAGGCATTTTAGGCCCTGTCCATGCGGGCTTGGCTTGTTCCACCATGATCCAACTCATTAAGAACCTCTTGGGGTGAACTCTCCTCCATGGGTCGAGAAAAGAAAAATCAACCCAGGAAGACCCATCTTTTCTTAGTTATTTCTTTATTATATATATATTTACATTTTTTTCAAAACTGAAACTGCACTTGTCTCCTACCTCTTGCAATCTCAAGACACCTTTTCATCTTATGTTATTTATTTATTTTACACATCTTTCTATTTCCCCCCTCTTATTATTTTTTTATCATTCATCCTCACTACACACACCACACACAATTCATGCAGTGCATACATTGCACATTATTATTTTTAACCAATAATAATAATAATTATTTTAACTTATCTTACATATCACATCTTTATCTCTTTGGTCATCATATTCACTCCTTTACTCCCCTACCAATTATCATATTATGATTCTTATTCTTATTCTTATTCTTATTATTTATTTAATAACTCCTTGAAACACACTCACATAGATATATTTATTAATAATTTTAATAACATTAATAATAATGATATTGTCGCCATCATCATCATTTCCATCATTCTCAATCAATATTAAAAGCATAAAACACCAGTCATATATTTTCACACACACACACACATGTTTACCCTTATATATATAAAAATAAAATTATATATTCTTTAATCATATTATTATTATTATTACTATTATTGTGGTCTAGCTCACATCTGAGTGGTGTTGGCTACTGCTTCACATCATGGAGATCGAGAGTTCAATCCCCAATAACCCTCATTATGGGGGGATATTATGAAGGCTATATATCACTATAAAAACAAGCGATTCAGTAGTGTGAGTATTGTAGTAGTACTATAGTAGCACTATTCATTAAAGGGGTCTTTAGGCCAAAATATCAGGCCATTGATCCAAAAAAGGGATTTCAGGCCATCAAATTTTGATGGGATAAAAGGTACATTTGTTTCTCTATTTTATTTATAATCCCACTATCTACTAGGGATTATTACTATTATCAGATAAAAATAATTAACAAGAAAATATTTTCCACTAAAATTATTGACAACAATTAAACACACTTAAAGATTCTTAAAAAAATTCAATTCATTCGCCCCAAACCCGAGATATTATAATATATACCCCTCAAATGATTTCCATCCTCAAAAATCCAAAATAACCCACTTAAAATAAAAAGGTAAGTAATAAAAATTTTGGGACCTCAAAATACATAACATTTTCATCCTTGAAAATAGAAAACTCATAAGGGAAACTCACAGATCCCCACAAAACATACCTCTTAAAAAATAGCTTCCATATACTTCAAAAAAAATTCAAAGTAATTTCACCTTAATTTAAATTAAAGTCAAACAAGGAATTATCATAGAAAAAAATGCACATTCATTTCATTTAGAACTAATTAGAAGTTCTTTAAAAAAAATATCTTGGAACAAAACTAAACTAAAAAATAAAGTAATAAAAATTTCAAATTATAGAAAATTGATTTATTCTACCTTAGAAATCAATTTAAAACATTATAAAAACATGTTACTTTGAAAAACACTTCATTTAAAAACTTTCAAAAATCCAATGAAAAATTTATGAAAACCAAAACAAGGTCTCAAACCAGCAAAACTATAAAATTTTATTTAGAATTAATATTTATCAAATATACCAATCCATTTATTTTGATGAAAATAGTTTTTAAAATACATCACACATAGGAAAAACCTTGTTTGATTCAAATACATGTTTAACTTCTAAATAAACAACAATATAATTTCACTTTTATTTTCAAAAGGCATCTTCAAAAGAGGAGATTGAAGGTGAATATAGTTACATATTCATAGCATGAAAACTTCACATGAAACTCACTTAAAATCAAAATTCTTATTCAACACAAAAAATAAAATAATAATAATAATAATTATTTAACAAATTACCTTACAAAAAATCAATATATCATCATGAGTTTTTTAGATTTCAAAACTAAATTCTTATTGTCGAAACAAACTTACCACTTCATTTTTTAAGAAGTCACAAAACTTATAACATTTTAATCTTATATTTTTTAACCTTCAATTTACTAAATCATATAATCATTTCATTAATTAAACCAAGTAAACATCATTAAGAATCACTTCAACAATACACACAAATCATTACAGAAAAAATTGGATATTTTCAAAAATTAATTTTCAGAACAAGACTCCACATTTTGTAACTCAATTGAAATCAGTAGTAATCTGTCACATTATCTCCTAATCACGTATCAATTTTTATCATCAACCATTTTTTTAATATTTTATAGAGTAATTGTATTATAAATTAAGGCTCAAAATAATTGAATCACAATTTTGAAAATAAAAAACATCTTAAAAATCTTCTTACTAAGATTCTTATCAATATTACTGATCATGCATTTAATTCCAAATACAATCAATATGGAAACAATATCATTTAATACATGATTTATAAATATATAATATAGTAAGGTTATCTAATATGTTATCTACTTCTTTATTTAATGCTACCAAACTCAAACCAAAACATGAATTTATCCATCAAATATTCATAGAGTGTAAAACATTAAGTCTTGGAATCAAGAAATATAATATAACATCAAAAACTCTAAAAATATCAATAATAAAAATTTAACAAGTCATATATTTTATAATTCCATCTTAATATTGAAAATTATTTTCATATAATCACTTTCAATTTACCACATATTTTATCATATCAACATGCATCCATTTTATAAAACTTTGAACTTTATAAACCTTAAAATTAAAGCACTTGACACATGACATGGCTTGTTACAACATGAAATTTTTAAGGTTAAATTAAAACGTACTTACCAAACAATCCATTTAAACACCTCTTCATGAAACTTATAAATGAAAACACATGATTACACATTCATTGCAATTTCATTATTATTATCTCTTTGAGTCAAGTTAGTTTTCACATTTATAAGGTTTTAATAAAAATCATAGCTACTTATAGTTTCAAATCAAAACCAATTATATTTTCCTTCAAACAATATAAACACATGTAACAACATAATTATATTAGAATAGGAATAAATCAATATAAGAATAAATAAAAAAAACCACATATCAATAAAACCATATCAATGTATTACCATTTCCTAATGATTTTGTCACATCTTGTATTTAAATTCCATAAAATGTAAAATCAATGATGATACATGTACCACACATAATTTCATACCCCACAATCAATACATACTCACTTAAGCATGTTCGATAGACTATCAGGGTCCTTGCGTCAGATCACTGAGTCCCTTCTATATCTTAAATGGTCTTGAGGCCATGTCACACATTAAGATTGAATGGTAAAATTTCTTTAACAAACCAATCTGATCCTCACAAGTGCCTAATCCCAACTCCATCCCAAAGAAAACACCTGGCTATGATACCACTTAGTCATGGTTTGATTTAACTAGAACCCCTCCCAGGGCAGTAGTGAAACCAAGTGTGATCTCCAAATCCTGCCTCTAATAGGCCACAAGTTAGCAACTAGCATCAAGGGTATATAAAGTCTGATATGAGAGACATTACCCTCTTTAATACCTATAAATAAAAAAATCATACCACTAATCAACACCCATCATCCATTGAATTTAAAAATTACCCCATATATAAATAAAAAAATTCATATTATTTCATACAACTCATAATAATATAATCAACTCCAAATTCACAATTTACCAATGAAGAATGTATAAAGAAAGAAATGGGAACTCTAATGGTGTCCACCATGTATACCATTTCCACGTGCTAGTAAAATCTAGCTCGATCCTTAGTAATATAATGTAATCTTGAAAAAAATTATATAAATATAGGGGTGAACATAAAATTATACTTAGTAGGATCCTCTATGAAAACTCTTTTCTCAGTGTGGAAGAAGTTTACTAAATCTTATGTGAGTAAATAATGAAACTGATACATGAACCCCTCCAAAGTAAGTCCTCTAATGTGTCTCACCATAAACGAACTCTTAAAATAATGAATATTAAAAGTATAACACACACTATGAAAATATAAAACACCCCAATAAACCAACTCACACCAACCCAATCATCGATAGTCCCAACACCTTATATCATGAAATACATCAACCTCATACCCTTCTCATCATGATCACCTCAACTTCATAGACACATAATAAAGTAAGTAAACATCATTCCCTTATCCTCATGATTTTGTAAACCATATATCCTTATCACAACCACATCCATATGTAGTAGAAACTAGGTCTATTGCTATCACACCTTATCGCTTTCCTAATGTGTGTTAGGCCCCACATGAGAAAATCACCCTTGGTGGTGGTCACATAGAAATTGTGAGTGTCACATCATCTATTACTGAAATAATATGAAACTAAAATGATATAATATAACTCAAAAACCTAATAAAATAAGGTCAAAATCTACTAAGTCTATCTATAACCATCTCTAGTGCATATATCAGTCCTTTCACTACACAACCCACTCATCTAAACACATAATAAAAGATACAAAAAAATCACACAAACCCAGTTAGTTAAATTACCACATTTCTCATATCACATTTCACATGTTCACTGATTTTTCCAAAAATCTAACTATATTTGTAAAAAATTAATTATATCACATATATTCATTCCACACCAATCATTACCAACTACTTCATCGACCCCTTAATTTTTTTAGACCATATTAATCTCATCCATTTTTCTTTTTTTACTTCTTAAGAAATAAGTGGTTATTATATATCCAAATAAAATTAATAATATACACTTTATATCTCAAATAATATCAAAACACACTTACATTCATCATAACAAAAAATTGATGGGTCATATGTGTTAGTCTCAGTGGGTCGTTCAGTCACCCAGAGAGGGGGGGGGGGGTGAATCAGGGGTGACCAACTTTTATCGATTAATTTAAACATTCCTTTAAGTTGATCAAACCCCTATTATTAGTTAATATGTATGGATATTGGATATGATCTCTCAAAAATTACTCTCTCATGAAATGTAGATAAAGTAAAGGAAACAACACACATAAATTTTTACAAGGTTCGGTCCTAATGTGAGAAACCTTCTCCTTGCTCCATCCAGCTATTATCCCAACCCTTATATTTTCACTATTTTTTATAAGCATTACAACAAGGAAAGTTATTATCCTTTATCCAATGGTAGGATTCAAACTAAAATCTGAAACCAAAATATTATTCATGTGGTTGATCTATCTCTAAAAAATATTCTTCTATCTCCCGATTGGAATGGTGGCATTGTTTATATTTTAAAAACACTAGTCTTCAAGGGTTTTTCATGAACTCCATGGATGGTTCTTCAACTACCTCTGATTTACCATTGTAATCAACATGAACGTCAACCTATCCCTACTTTTAGTAATTTAATTTTGGATATATCACTACTAAAATTCAACATTCACTACTTCTGTCAGTCATTGCTTGACATTGGTCTTAATTTCTTCCTTCTATTATTCTTGATCCAGATAACTCACTTTTCTTAATTGGAAATATAAGTTCCAGTCTTCTCAAAACCTTTACCCAACCGAACTTCTTGTAAGCACTGGTCGACAACTCCCTCTCTTATAATTTCTTTTCAACCTCAACACCCTCAGTTAATTTGAATGATCTTAGATTATTTTATTGGCCAAACCTTTCCTGATAAGTTAAGTGATTTTAAATCTCTAAATTACAAGGATCTGCACCATTACACTTTGAATTTCTTCACAAATATTCTAAAATCTTGGATTTAATTCAAATATCCACAAAATCTGGTGTTAACTCTTTTTTTAAATCTTCCTCAAATTATAACTTGAATCATGAAATTTTCTTCAAGAACTTTAAACTTTGAACATCCAACTCATCATCAATATAATGAGGGTGAATTCATGATGTTAATTTAAAGTCACTCAACATATTCTAGTGCCCTTACTTCCACATACTTGACTTGACATCTTCTAGTTTTACCTTTTATCCTACTCAACTCATTCTTCTGCAGCCATTAGCACTTTGAATAACTCTAATGTGACTCTTGTGCTTTTAGTGGTCTATATCCATTGCACCTTCACTGCATTCTAACTTTAGCTTAAAAAATCTGTAGATACATGTTTTTTTTACTTGTAATAATTTTAAATATTTCTATATATATTTCTAGATCTATGAATTGAGACAACGTTCAATTATGAGGCTCGGTGTGACCAAAATTAATTTTATAAAAATATAAAATATATCTCAAATTGAGCCACACAATTTATTAAATAAATAAGAATAATTCTTAAATGAAATATAAAATTATAAATCTAAGACCACAGTTAAGTTTGGAATGTGGTATTTACTCTAGCGCGACGTAAAATACGTTAGTGCGGGGCATTCAGACATCTCAATCATTGATAGTACATTCAGTAGATTAATTAATTTATTAAATTAATTAATTAATTAATTTGACCTAAATGAAATGTTCTATAAGTATATATTGATGGATAATACTCTAGGGTTATCTGCATAAAACCTGGGAGGATTCTAGAGCTCATTCTTCCTCCTTCACTGACAGATCACATCAGACGACGATGAAATACCAGATCAGAGAAGATCAGGACTCAACGAATGCAACAACTCCTCTCAATCATTTTCAGGTGCGTTCTTCAATAAAGAATCATCCAATATCTTGTAAGGAATCTTCATTTGGTTATTTACACACTTTTATTAAATAGATTGAGCAGATCAATCCTTGTTCCTGGATCTGCGGTAATTGTGGCCAATTGCATGCTCCCATGTACAAAAACTTATTTATTTTTAATTTTTTTCTAACCATAGTTTCCCCATTATTGATCAATTGTCCAAGAAATCTTTGCGTTGATCTTTAAACCTTTGGTTTTGTGCTTTTCTCCCTCTTTTGCTTCTTGTTCTTCATCGGTCGGACCTCTCAGTCCTGGTTTGACATTGTCGGGCAGTACTGAGTCCAATCGGACCCCCAGAATCACATAAAAATTGAGAATGAGGCACATATAAACAAACCTAGCATAGATATGGGATGTTTAAAAGTGGTTGATGATCGTTTGTATGATTTTTTGTTGATTAATCAAAGTAGGAAGGCATGTTGATGTGAGGCGACTTGCAAGTTTGCACGAACTCAATCAGAGACTGATTTTCAAAGAACGATGTCCATAAACCATGATCCACAGCCACATCCATAATTTTTGGGTGGAGATAGGGCCATAAATAAAGTGGCAAGGCCAGATATAAAGCGTAAAAAGCAGAACTAATTTTTTGGAGAAAACTTGACTACACGCCGTATACAAGGGTGAACCCATGACATATAGCCCCTTAAGTGCGGTGGGTAGGGTTTCAAGAAATAATAAGGATGGAATAGAGTATATCCATCCTACATGCCATGTACCCCTTCCTCAGATGGTCAACCCATGTAGCAGATCACATGAATAAGACCCTATGTAGGAGTATACGATCAGGGACATGGCCGTATACTAGAGTACACGGACACGACCAGAGGGACACGACCTAGTCCCGGTTAGAATGATCACACTATGTAGTCCACCTGTATGGAATATACTACTACATGGATAGGGATCTATGTACTCACTAGGGACATGAATAGGTGGTGGAGTGGGACCACTCGCTGTGTGGGTCCCCTCACATGCTGTGTACCCCTCGGTTTCTACCGAGGAAATTTCAAGGTTCCGTATCTCCTTTGCTTGGACTTGATTTTTTCCCCACAAGTAGCCTATCCTGATTGTTTTTCAGTGTAGAACACGATGGTTCCCTCTATTGTGGATTTATAGATACAATGTATAATTTTCTAGGCATGACGCTTATTTAAGCGATACTCAATGATGGTCATGATCAGGCAAAATCACTAGATGATTTTTATTGAGTGGAACCCCCCATCAGCTTGGGTGAAATACCTATACAACTACCTTCTAAGTGGAACCCCCTATTATATAGGGTGTGGGACCTCGATTACTAGAGTGGAACCCCTTGTCACACTAGGTCATGGGTCCTCGACTTCCAAGTGGAACCCCCTATTGGATAAGGCACAGGTCCTCAATGACTAGAGTGGAACCCCCTATCACCCCAAGGTGTGGGTCCTTGACCTATAGAGTGGAACACCCTATTGTTTTGGGCATGGGTCCTCTATATACTGAGTGGAACCCTGATCACACTGCGATTCATTGTTTCATTTTCACCCTTACACAACTGTGCTAAACTAGTTTTGTATTGAAAATCATAAAAATAATAAAAATTTAAATTCATGTTTGATTCAATTATTTTGTTTTTATTACTGTTAAAAAGTTCAAGGTTACTTGTTTTGATAATTTCATTGAAGGTGGAGGTGATTTGGAGGGCCCATGACGAAGTCCAAGAAAAATGGGCCAAGCTACGCAGGATCCAAGCACACCAATTTACTAAACCACATACTTCTACTTAAAAGTGCATCCAAATAGGCTGAAATTTTTTGGGCTAGTTCAAAATTAGTTGGGATGACTTTCATATGAAATAATCCAAGACTCATTTGTCCATATGATGACCCAACTGACCTGATCTGTCCAGCACACCAAATCTGCACGAAGTCAAAAGCGGTGTGTTGTGATATGTCCATATCTTGGGATCTAGTTGTCCAAATGGTGCCAAACTTTCGGTGGAGATAGTAAAGATGTGGGGTAACATGTTTCTAGTTTTTTCTAAAGCGATATTAGACTGTATAGTGTTCTAAAACCATGGTCAAAGTGATTTTACACAATCTATTTTCCCAAAACCACCTTCAACTTTACATATAAAATGGAAGCTTGGGATCCTCATTTAAAAGTTTGACCAGGAGGAAAATCTATGGTATTTTGGAGATTAAAAAGAGTACTATAATCATCCAAGAAGCTATGGAGTCCCCTATCCTCATAGGGGGATCAAGGATGAAGGATAAGTTCCACCCGAGCCTCCTCCCCCTCTCGATGGTGATCTAAACGGTGGATGATCATTTCAAGGGAGCTACACACACTTGGGAGGGAGTTCCAGCACTAGTTATTCTAATGGTTTTGTATAATTTTTTTGTTAAATATTTCACTTATTTTTTATCTTTACATTCTTCTCCCTTGAATGCATTTCTTTTTATATATTTAAGTGAAACACTTTTTATTTCAACACCGATTGGGTTGAGATTTCAAGTTGGAATATTGGGTTGTTCTGATTGGAAAATACAAGCATCATTTATCTCTCACAAATATATGATATTTCAGTATGATTTGGTATCCCTTGTTTTATAATTGAGAACCAAACCTTGACAACATGATCGTTGTGTCAAGGGTTGCTTCTTTGTGCATCGTTTTAAGGGGTAAGAGGGGAGTCAAGATCTTGACAACCTTCAACCAAATAATTAAACAAAACCGTGTGAAATTTTCAGAAAAATGAACTATCAAAGATGCGTAGTGAACTTTAAATTATCCACTTCTCTCATAATTTATAAATAAACACCTTTATCTATCAACTATTAAGCTCTTCAAATCAATTTATTTTCTTAAAATTGTTTTCAAAATCACCCCCTTTTTAGTACTTTTTATTAAAAACGCACACTCTAAACCTATCAATGCTCCTTGATAGATGACCTAGGGTCTTCCCTATACATAAAATCAACATTAAAATCATAATCAATTTGACGTGTCATGAAAATGTTGTCAAATTTTGGTTCCGTTTCCAGGGAGCGCTTCGGTTTTTAGTGCATGTTTTTTTATAAGATATTTGTAAATTTATTGAATATTTATTTACCTTTTCAATCATTTTTTGTTTTGATATATTTTTTGTGTAGGTTTGGCACATGATGTGTTCTAATCCGGGATATTTACCTCCTTTTGAACCTGAACTGGAGAGGATCCTACATCAATGACACTGAGACACAGAAGAGAACCCTTTGAAGGAGGACACACAAAATATCGATACTATTCTTGATCCTTCTTATTCTTCTTCTAGAACCAATATCAAAACTGAAATAAAATTGCATAATATAGATGAAAGCAATCGAATATTAAAATAACTAACCTCACCTGATGTAGATATCCAACCCACATACATTCAATTACAAGCCGAGGCACCCGATTTTGAATTAAAATTTGGTTAATTCATATATTACCAAGATTCCATGGATTTCTTGGAGAAGATCCACATAAAAAATTAAAATAATTTCTTACTATGTGTTCTACATTAAAACCTGCAAATGTGGATGAAGAAAAAGTAAATTTCAGAGCATTCTCATTTTCACTGGAATACACTACAAAAGACTAACTTTATTATGTTAATTCACCAATTATAGGTTGGGTGGACATGAAATGCCTTTTTATTGAAAAATATTTCCCAACCTCTCAAACTGAAACTACAAGGAAAGAAATATGTGGTATAAGGAAATAACAAGAGGAAACATTACATGAATATTTGGAATTCTTTAAAAGGTTATGTTCAAGCTGTCCATACCACCAAATAAGTGATCAAATTTTAATTCAATATTTTTATAAAGGATTAATTCCTATTGATTGAAATATGATTGATGCTGCTGTAGGTGGTGCAGTAGTGGATAAGACCCCAATTTCTCTAAGAACCCTGATTGTGAACATGGCACAGAACACTCAACAATTTGTTACAAGGTCTAGTGTACCCATTTGAGGTGTCCATGAGGTAAGTACCGAATTTGAGAAGAAGATGGACACAAAGTTTGAATAGGTAAGTACCCTTTTTCGACAAATTACTCTTTCCCAAGGGATATACCAATCTCTTACTTCCATCTATTGTGGTATATGTTATTATGACACCCACTACTATGAACAATGCCCCCAATTGAAATAAACTTCTGAGATTTGTGAGGCAATATTTTCAAGACACCCCTATAACCAAACCTTTAGGAAATAACCTTACTATCCATCCAACTATAGGTTGAAAGAAAACCAAACCTATAGGAAAGGGGGTATTCAAACCAATATAAAAAATAATGGAACCAACTGGGGCAGAGTAGTCATCCACCACCATCACCCATAAATCCTCAACCACCCCAAAGGCCTTTCCAACAAACCCCTCAGAAAACCAAGCCTATCCTAGAAGATATAATGAAACAAATGGATGTAAATAGTATCCAATTCCAACAAACCACTCAGGTATCCATACAAGACCTCAAAACCCAATTAGGATAACTAGCTAACTCGGTGGGGGAAATTCAAAGTCACGGGTTGGGTAAACTACTATCTCAACCATTATTTAAACCTAGAGATAAAGGAAATGTTAGTTCCATCACCCTTAGGCTTGGAAAACAACTATAAAGTCAAATGAATCATTCATTAGAGTCATCCCCTCCTGAGGAAACCTCCATTCCAACCATTAAAATTGTTCCAAATGTTGAAAAACCATGTCTTGAGAGAATCCCTTCCAAAAGAAAGAGTGTGTATGTCGATGAGTCTCCTAGACAACCCATTCCTATTCTATTTCCCCAAAGAGACACCCAACCTAGAAAATAAAATAAAACTTAACTTGATAAGTAAATTTTGGATACTTTTAAAAAAGTGTAGGTAAACATCCCCTACATTGATGTCGTGAAGAAAATTCCACGATATGCCAAGTTTCTAAAGAATATGTGTACACAACAAAGGAAACTTCATGGAGATGAAAAGGTTATCTTGGGGAGGAACGTATCCGCATTAATAGATCCATCACTTCCCACCAAGTTCAACGATCCTAGGATATTCTTGATTCCATGCATTATAGGGAAGTATTCATTTTCCAATGCTATGCTTGATTTAGGTGCTTATATTAATGTGATTCCTCACTCCATTTACTCTACATTATAGGTTGGGGAGATGAATCCCACTAGAATTTCTGTTCAACTGGCCAACTAAAGTACCACACACCCCTCTGTCATGTTAGAGGATGTTTTTGTGAGGGTGAAAATTTTAATTTTTCCTGCTGATTTTTATGTGCTAAAAATGGAAGATGATATGATGAATGGACATGCCCCAATTATATTGGGGAGACCTTTATTGAAAATCGCCAAAACCATAATTAATGTTCATAATGGTACATTATCTATGGAAATTGGTGGTGACATAATACACTTAAATATCCTTGATTCCATGAAGCACCCTTCAGAAGAACATTCCTCTCTCTCTGTTAATTCAATTGGTGTACTCCCTTCCCCTGAAAGAATATCTTTTCTTTCCCTCGATACCCTTTCTGAGTTTTCATCATTAATTGAAATGATAGTAAATGATTCTTGCATTGATTGTTGTAGTGGTTTAGAAAAATGTCATGCATGTTTATTAATTGATGATTTCTTGAACACTGAGGATCACATGACTATAAATGATACTGCTAAGCTTATAAAAGCTCATTTCTTATCTAAGGATGATTCCATTGAGTAGTTAGATGAGATTAATGACCTCTCACTTTCACACACACTCCCATAAATCCAAAATACACTTAAATTGGAATTGAAACAACTGCCGCAAGATTTAAAATATTCATATATTGAGAATGGAAACATGATGCCTTTCATCATTGCTAGTTCACTCCCTCCTAAGCATGAATTGATATTGATTGAACTTTTGATGGAGAATAAACAAGAATTGAGATGGAAACTTGCAGAAATTTCTGGCATTAACCCATCAATTTTCACACATCATATTTTTTTAAATGATGAGGATAAACTAGTGAGGCAGGAACAACGTCGACTGAATCCAAACCTCATAGAAGTTGTGAAAAAGGAGGTAACAAAATTATTGGATGATGGAATCATTTACCCCATCTATGATAGCCAATGGGTCAGTACCATTCAAGTTGTTCCTAAAAAACCCAGTCTTAAAGTAATCAAAAATTAAAATAATGAATTGGTTCCAACTCATGTATAGAATAGTTGGCGCATCTTTATAGACTATCACTGACTAAACCAACACACTAGGAATGACCATTTACCATTTACATTCATTGATCAAATGCTAGAGAGGCTAGATGGGAAGTCCCATTACTGTTTTCTTGATGGGTATTCTGGATACTTTCAGATCCATATTTCCCCTGAGGATCAGAAAAAGACAACCTTCACTTAACCCTTTGGCACATTTTCCTATTGAAGGATTCCATTTGGTCTGTGTGATGTTCCGGGTACTTTCCAGTGATGCATGGTTAGTATTTTTTTGGATTACCTGGAGAATTTCATGGAAGTATTCATGGATGATTTCACTGTTTATGTCTCCTCTTTTGATGAATTTTTGATCATTCTTGGTTTAGTCCTACATCATTGTATTGAAAATAATCTTGTATTAAATTACGAGAAATGCCATTTCATGGTGTGACAAAGTATATTTTTGGTACATGTCATTTATGGGGATGGTATCCAAGTAGATAAATGAAAAGTGGATGTCATTTCTTCCTTACTATTCCCTAAAAATTTATTGTATGTATGATATTTCCTAGGTCACGCTAGATTTTACTGTCATTTCATTCGCGACTTTAGTAAAATTACACTCCCCCTATCCCGATTACTCCAAAAAGTAAAAGATTTTTTTTGATAAAGAATTTTAGGTAGAATTTAATAAGTTAAAATGGAGTCTCACATAACCCTCAGTAATCTAACCACCTTAGTGGGATTTACCATTTGAGATCATGTGTGACGCCTGTAACTATGCAGTTGGGGCAGTCTTATCACAAAGGGTCAATCAAGCTCCACATGTCATTGCCTATGCCTCACATAAACTGGACCCTACCTAAGAAAACCACACCACAACTGAAAAATAATATATTTCCATTGTGTTTGCTTTGGATAAATTCAGGTCATATCTTTTAGGGTCCAAAGTTATTGTGTTCTCAGAACATGCATCCCTCTGGTATATCCTTAAGAAACTGGAAGCCAAGGCACGTCTCATTCACCAGATGTTCCTCCTTCAGGAATTAAATTTAGAAATTAGAGATAAAAAAGGAGCAGATAATATAGTGGATGACTATATTAGTAGGATCCACACATCCTTGAACATTGACTCATCTCACTGTATTCCCATAAATGACATGTTTCCTGATGAGAAACTATACTAAGTGTAAGATATTATTCCTTGGTATACTAAAATTGTAAATTATTTGGTATCATATTGCATTCCTACCAATTTCAACAAAAACCAGGCCGACTGTATAAAACATGAGCCTTGTTGGTACATCTAGGATGACCCCTACCTTTAGCACACCTATAGAGATCATGTACTCAATAATTGAGTTCCTGATAGCAAGTTTTAGTCTATCCTTAGGTTTTTCCACACTCTTGCTTGTGGGGGCCACTTTGGTCCCCAAAAGACTGCTTTCAAGGTCCTCGATTCTGGTCTCTTTTGGCCCACATTGTTTCGGGATTCCCATGAATTCTATAAATCTTTTCCTCACTGTCAAATAATGGGGAATGTCTCTAAAAGATATGAGATTCCACAAAAATCCTTTCTCTTCCATGAAATTTTCTATGTTTGGGGCATTGACTTTTTGGGACCATTCTCTAATTCATTTGGGAACCTTTAAATTCTTTTGGCAGTGTATTATGTTTCAAAATGGGTAGAGGCACGAGCTACAAGGATTGATGATTCTAAGACATTTGTGGAATTTTTGAGAACCCAAATCTTCTGTAGGTTTGGATTACCTAAGTTCATCCTTAGTGACCAGGGTTCTCATTTCTACAACTGAACAATGTAATCTCTTTTGTATCAGTATGGGGTTGGGAATGAAGTGTATACAACATATCACCCATAGACCAATGTTCAATATGAGGTGTCAAATAGGGAGGTAAAATATATTCTTGAAAAAACAGTTCAACCTAATAGAAAATATTGGAGTCTTAGATTCGATGATTCATTATGGGATTACCGTACTGCCTTTAAAACTCCCATTGACATGTCACCATATCAGATAGTGTTTGGAAATAATTGTCATCTCCCTGTTGAGATTGAGCACTGATCCTAATGGTCTATTAAACAATGAAATTCTAGTATTTCTGGTGAAGGTTCTCAAATAAAGTTATAGATTCAGGAGTTGGAGGAAATGCGTAGAGATGCACATGAGAACTTTGGGATTTATAAGGAGTGAACCATGTCTTCCCAAGATTATCTCATCCTTCATAATCAGTTCCACATTGGGTATAAGGTCCTCCTTTATAATTCAAGGCTGAAGTTGCATCAAGGTAAGCTTCGTTCCCGATGGTTTGGACTATACACCATTACTAATGTATCTCCATTTGGTGTTGTTCAGGTTCAAAATGAAGAGACCAAGCAAACCTTTACTGTCAATGGGAAGCAGCTAAAGAACTTCCACGAAGCCCTTACAGAGTTTCCGATGGAGGAACTCTATGTTCAAGAAGAAACATACCAATGAAACCCACCAGGTTTTATCCTTCCTTCCCACATTATATTTTATTATAGTGAGAACACTGCAAACTCTAGGTGTGGGGGTATTGTTATATTCTTGGGTTAGTTCCAATTTTTCATCATATCTATTATTTTTCTCTTTTTAGCTTACTGAATTGTATTGTTACTTTACCCCCTTTCCCTTTCACTCACCCCCTTTCCCTCTCACTCATCTTTGTGAACTAATATTAATTTTTCTATTCCTACTTTATCATGGAAAATGATGCCTGTTTAGTCATGGAAGTTATTGAAAATTCATGTGGAATTTCTGAATTTCATGTTGTTTTAGTATTCAAAAAAAAAAAAATTTCTGATGAAATGTGCATTTTAGCAAGAATTAAATACTCCAGTGCGACTTTCTTTTGAAATTTAGTTCTTTTCCGATGATATAAATGGTTGTATCATTTGGAAACCTTTGATAAGAATTGTGCCCTTTTTTGTGAATATTTTAAGGGAAAATTGTGTCACTTAATTTATCCACACAACCTTTCACCCAACCATGAAGTGTAAAAATTTCTACTTAATAAAAGTTAAATATAAGTTAGGTTTATTTTTCTCTTCTTTCCAAAATCATTTTTCCATACGTTCGTTCCTTATCTGATCTATTTCATTACTACACCAGATTGACCTATGTGTGTGTACCTGTAATTTGACTGTTGTACACCCTAAAAAAATAAAAAAGGGTTGTATATTGGATAGGTCAAAAACCACTTTTCCTCAACTTTTTATCTTGTTATAACTATTAAAATTAGTTTCACGAGGAGATCAAACATGGGTTGGGAGAATAGTGTGAGATTTTTCCAAGTACAACTTTAAAAAAAATAATAAATGAGGGGAGTGATGAAATGTACAACATATGGGGATATCTAGGTCGGGAGCTTATGGTTTGACTTATGGGAATTCTTAAGTGAGTGGTTCTTGAAATTTGATTACAAATGATGTAGGGAATGTTCATTGGAAATGATCATGTGAGTAGACAATTTTTAAAATAACTTATATTTACTCGATAGAAAGTGGAAAGAATAGAATGAAATGGTTTTCACACACACACATGGAGAATTAGTGAAATGGTTATCTTTTGGACTATTTTCTCAAATTTTTATCATTCAACTCCTTGAGTTTTGTGCTGATACAATTTTTGAGACATCTTTTTGTTTAATCACTGAGAATAACTCCTCGGTGTGATTTTTGATTTGATCACATTTCTATCAGAAATTAAAAATTTATTTAATGTTAAATATTTATGAATTTGGAAATATTTACATGCATAATTTATAAAAATGTGACTTTGACTAGGAGTTTAAATGTTTAGTTGTGGGGGTGTGATCGCACCGCAATTCACTGTTTCATTTTCACCATTACACCACTTTGCTAAACTAGTTTTGTATTGAAAATCATAAAAATAATAACAAATTTAACTTCATTATTGATTCAATTATTTTGTGTTTATCACTGTTAAAAAGGGTAATGTTACTTTTTTTGATAATTTCATTGAAGGTGGAGGTGATTTGGAGGGCCCATGATGAAGTCCAAGAAAAATGGGCCAAGATACACAGGATCCAAGCACAACAGTTTACTAAAACAAATACTTCTACTTAAACGTGAATCCAAATGGGATGAAATTTTGTGTTTTGGTCCAAAATTCATTGGGATACATTTCATATGAAATAACCCAATACCCATTTGTCCATCTGATGGACCAAACAACCTGATCTGTCCAGAACACCGAATCTGTTTGAAGTCAAAAGCGGTGTGTTGTGATCTATCCATATCTCAGGATATAGTTTTCCAAATGGTTAAACAAATTCAGTGGAGATCGTAAATATGTGGGGTAACATGTTTATAGTTTTTTCCAAATTTATATTAGACTATCTAGTGTTCAAAAACAATGGACCAAGTGGTTTTACACAGTCTGTGTGCACAAAACCACCTTCAACTTTTCCTATAAAACGGAAGCTTGGGATCCTCATTTGAAAGTTCGGCCAGGAGGAAAAGATATGGTATTTTGGAGACACAAAATAGTCCTATCATCATCCAAGAATCTCTAGAGGCCCCTATCCTCATATGGGGATCAAGGATGAAGTCAAAGTTCCACCCGATCCTCCTCCTCCTCTTGATGGTGAGCTAAATGGTGGATAATCATTTTGAGGGAGCTATAAACACTTGGGAGGGAGTTATAACACTTGTTATTCTACTGGTTTTGTATAATTTGTGTGTGAAATATTTCAATTATTTATTATATTTACATTATTCTCCCCTAAATTCATTTCTTTTTATATAATTAAGTGAAATGCTTTTTATTTCAACACCGATTGGGTTGAGATTTCAAGTGGGAATCTTGGGTTGTTCTGATTGGACAACACAAGCACCCTTTATCTCTCACACATATATGTGATTTCAGTATGCTTTGGTATCCCTTTTTCTATAATTGAGAACCAAAACTTGACACCTAATCATTGTGTCAAGGGTTGCTTCTTTGTGAATCATTTTAAGGGGTAAAAGGGGAGTCAAGATCTTGAGAACCTTCAACCAAAGAATTAAACAAAGCCATGTGAAATTTCTAGAACAATGAACTATCCAATATGTGTAGTGAACTTTAAATGATCTCCTTCTCTCATAATTTATAAATCATCACCTTTATCTATCAACTATTAAGCTCTTTAAATCAAGTTATTTTCTTAAAATTGTTTTCAAAATCACCCCCCTTTTTAGTAATTTTTATTAAAAATACACACTCTAAACCTATCAAACCCCCCATCAGTATAGGGAATGAGTCCTCAAGACCTTAGAGTGTAACCCCCCATCAGTATGGGCATGGGTACTCTATGGATACTTATAGAGTGGAACCCCATAACACACTAGGGTGTAGGTCCTCTACTTTGATTTTATACCCCTCGAAAATGCGGCACAATAATAAGGCATAGCCTGACTTGAAAAGATACTTTTGGGCAGATGCATGAGATGCAGGGCATCGTTGATGAAATTTTGGAACCATTGGATACTCTTCTTCCTGGGCTAAGCTATGAGATGGAGATCCCCTTACTCTCTCATTTGGGCCTCTTTTGAGAATATATATATTCTTCTATATCCAAATATTGTATTTGGTTACTCACTTTTCATGGGAGGCGAAGACGTGTGGGGTATGACATGTGATTTATCTGTTTAGCTTATCATGGTTGAATGAGTCTACTATCCTACTATAGGTGGAAAATACTTGACTAGTAGTTAATTTACTCACCATGTTGAACCCCTTGTTCTTGGATGAGGTTAATTTCACTCTAGATTGTGTTGATCTATTCTTTTTGATTGTATCTTGCATATACTATCTTTCTATTCCTATTTCATCTCTTAATACCCCCTTTATCTTTTGGGGAATCTTACTGGGTATGTATATACTCATACCTACATGGGATTTTCCCACACGTATCATGTCTTATACAGATTATGGAAAAGTCAGCAGTGACTTTAGAGGAGATTAGAGATACTCGGTGCTTTGGACCTTGTACGGTGGTCATACCTTGGGATTTAAGAGTTAGGATCTCTCAATAGTTTACTTTTCCAGTTTTGTGACATATTTTTGGTTGGGTGTGAATTTTTCCCCTTTAATTTTTATCCTGCACTTTTGTACTCTTATAAAACTTAGAGATTATGGATGCTTGGTTTACTTTATAGCTGTGTTGCATCTTCCACTATTTCCTTCTACACTTCTATATCGATATGGATAAGAGTGTGCATATAGGTACGTAGGAAAATGCCTCCCTAAGTTAGTTATCCCTTTGATGATTTTCACCACCCCTGGCCTATAGAGGTGGTCTTGGTGTAACGACCCAAACTTTTATTAATGAAAATTTCTATTGATCTAATTAAATTTATTATTTGTAAAATGGTTATATAAAATATTCACTTCATTGGTTTTATGTTTTTGGATTTTAAAATATCATTAATAATTGTTACCATGGCTAATATAGTCATTGAACAGTGATCATATGATTAATATAAATATAGGGCTTTTACAAATCCAATTTACTTAGAAAAAGGAAGCGATGACCTCATATAGTAGAATTGCTCCATACGAAGACCATTTTTAGAGCTCAAAAAGGAGGTGGCATCATTGGGCTTCTCACTTGACCAATCCCAAGACAAGATTCAACATGTTAAGCTTGAACGGAACCACCTACAGTAGAAGTGGAAGTTGATAGATATTACCACCCAAGCGATGTTATCTGAGCCACACCAAGAGTTTGTCACCATTGCACATCTTACCCTTAGATCATATTCAGGTGTTATAAGGGGTTATGTAACAAGACCCTAGAACTATGATTGTGTGCATTATTTTTGTATAGAATAAATAATATACATTCTTTTTATTATTGTTACTTTGTAAATAGTTTTTAAAGCACAAATAGTATTTTTAGTTAATATTCAATTAAGAAATATATTTTGATGAATTAATGTATTTTTAAATTAAATAATATTTTAATAAAATATTATTACTAAATTAATCTTTATTAAATATAAATTATTGTATAATTTTTATGAATACAATTGTAATTTTTATTAAGGTTTGAAAGCTGTTTTTGTAAAAACCCATGGACTTTCGATAAATGTTGGTTTTCATTTTAAAATTAAAAATTCACATATTTATAAAATTATTTAGATAAAATGAATATTATTTTTAGAATTAGGTCATCAAAATTATCCAATAGTGATTTTTTAATAATTTTTCAAGATAATCAAATTTTTGGGTAAAAATTAAATACCGTTTAAATATATATTATGTTTTATGACATCATAATGACCCAATAGTGATGTAATAAAATACTATAAATGGAATTTTCGTCCAATATATGTTTTAACATTAAAATAATGTGATTTTAGGTTTGTTTTATTTATTTTACAAAGCCTTAGTGGACCCTCCAAGACTTAAAAAACATTTTAACATTTTAAAATGATTTTCTTGAGAGTATGAATCACCTACACATAAGCAAGACTAATATTTTAATAAGTTCAGCCATTGGAATTATAAAATAATATTTTTCACTCTACTTTGGCAAAAACCATGGGCAAAAACCATGGTATGATTTGTGGTTTTGATTAGTTTAATGTGTGGTGTCCAAAACCTAAATAATAAAGAATTCCCTCTCCTTTCCTATATAAACCCACTCAATATCCCATTCATATTAACTAAAACCATTTGGATATCGACCAACCCCTTACATACTCTCTCTATAATCCTACCAAGACTCCCCAATCTCCTAATAATCCCCTCTCAAGCCTCTCCCAATCCTATGAGATCACACTTCCAAGTAAGATATTTCTTCTTTTCTCATTTTGTCCAAATTTCTTTATGTTGTTATGCCCTTTTATTTTCTATTAAAAATGTTGGGGTACGATTTATAACCTCCCCTATACTTCTCTACTTATGTTTTAATGATGATATACCCCTTTATATATCATTAATGCCTCCCATGTACACCTGTTACCATACCAAAATTCCATAAGAGATTTCTCTCTCCTCATTTACATTCAAGTAATTATTTTTATATTATGCATATTAATTCCATTACATATGTTGGGAAATGTATCTATATAACCCCATCAATTTCTAATTAATTTAAATATTATGAAATACCAATTTCTCTCTCATCAACCTTTTTTTATGAATTCTTATGTCATACCGTTATGCCGCCGAATTTGCACCGTGATTTTCCAAACTAAAGTCATTGTATAGTGAATACCATGCCCATTTCTCTATCAAGGGTATTAACCTTTACAAACATTTACATATTAATTATATATTTTCATTTATGTATTCTACATTCCTTTATCGTGTAATAAATGATGATTTTGAATGATTCCATGTTGTATGATCCATGTGGCACACTTATGCATGAAATAAAATGATTAAGAAGGGTGCGCCCTGATAGCGCTCCAATGCATTGGGTAAAGATTAGTATAATGATATTTCAAGTGAAATTAAGGTTTAATAATTCTAATTCAAGTAAAATGAGGGTTTACTAATGCTCCATGTGCAATGATCCTTGGCTCATGCTAATATCATGTTAAATGTTGTTGCCACATTTCCATGTTATGAAAATCATGCTATATTATACCTTTATGTTCATGTTTCTGTTGTGCTCCATTGATATACCTATTGCCTAACATGAACTATATTATTCATGTTATTCTTTATTTACTCCCTTACTTGGCTTTATATCTCACCCTTTTCTTATGCATGTCCTTAGGTTATCCCATGCAATGCTAAGTATGAAGGAATGTTGTGGTCATATAAAATAATTTTTCAATAAAGATGTCAGGTTTTATGTTCTAAGTTGTTATGTAATGTTCTTAATTTACCAAGAAACTAGACCTATCAATCCTCATATTTGTCTTAAGTGCAATTTTATGTAATAAATCAAGTTTAAGTGTGTAATAAAGAGTAGGGTTGTTATAGTTGGTATCAAAGGATATGTTTAGTTACTTTTGGGATTAGGATTAGAAAACCCTAGTAAAAGCATTAGGGATAAGACTAAGTATAATAAAAATATCCCTAAATTTTGGTGAGTATTGAGTTAGTGGTTTATCAAGAAAATACATCAATATCTGGATACAAGTAGGTAGAGGTGGCTCTGGCATAGATGTATCTAGGGGTAAAACCCAAAAACACTGATTTGAGCTAGACTCAAATGAGAACTGGTGCATGACAATGGGCCTTGCTGAACTCTTGGTTACGATACTCCTGAGGGATATAATTTGGTAAATTCATAATCTTAGTATGAACCATTATTAAGGAAATAAAAAAATTCCTCTAAGAATATATGTTGGGAAGTAGATCATGGATAACATATATTGAAGCCTATAAGTTCATATGTTAAGGAAATAAAGCTAATTTATAAGTTATCCTTTTTTTTCATTGGATTCCCCTTTATGTGTTACCCCTAACTTTCCTTTTATTCCATCCAATGGATGGTAATAGGAGGACTCAGGCTAAAAATCAATGCAAAGATCAACATGACGACTGTTATAATGAGATGCCCAATCCGATGGGAGCGGGAATCAAATTTTTTTTCATGACACTCTCTCAGTTAACTTGTGTTTTGAATAGAAACACGGGTCAAGAGGATCATCCAACCCCTTAATAAAGAACAAGTCACAATCGAGAGCTTCATGAGACAAAGGCCTCTTACTTTTTAATGGATCATCTAATCCCTCAATCACCGAACAATGGATCAACTCCAATGAAAATATATTCTCCATCCTTCAATGTTCCGAACAAGAGAAGGTTCTTCTGGATGCTTATTGTATAGAGGGTAAATCTGATCAATGGTGGTCATTGATAAAAAATACTAAGCTTGAGGTAGAGATCGAGGCGTTGGAATAAAAGGATTTCTAGAAAATGTTTTTCAAAAAATATTTTCCTCGCACCCTCTGACCTAATATAGAATGGGACTTCCTTGTCCTCAAGAAAAAAGATAACAAATCCATTGGAGCATATGAGGAAAAATTCACAAGGCTTGCATGATATGCCTTTGGATTTTTTGTTACCTCTGAATTCAAGGTTGACCGCTTCTTTGGTGGGATGAAACCTAGCCTACGGAAAGCCCTGACGATTTGCGACTTTTATAGCTATGAGGAAATTGTCCGATGTGCCCTTAAAGTAAAAATAGAGATAAGCGAATCTCAGGGGTATCATGGGGATAAGAAGCAGAAAGTAGACTTTAATTTTGGAAGTTCGATGGATAAATCCGATGGTGCAAAGAAAATATAGCACCCCACTTGACAAAGGTGTGGAAAGAAGCACCTCGAAAATTGCCTAAAGGTGATGAGGAAATGATTTAGGTGTGGAAGAGAAGGGAACCTAGCCATTAACTACTGATAACAAAAACCCGTTGTTGTGATAAAGGAGAGAAACACTCCATTCGACCCTCAACACATTATTCACTGCTTCAACTGCAAAGAACCAGGGCACTTTGAAAACTAGTGCCCTAAGATAAGGGTTTTTTGAGGAAACTAACAATCTCCAAGGCAGAAAGGGTGATATTTTTCCATCACTACTGTCGAAGAGAACCCTGAAAACAAAGTGGTGATAAGTATGCTAGTTATTCATTAAAGAATAATGAATGTACATTTTGATTCTGGTTCTACACATTATTTTATATCCTGAAAGTTTAGTATATCAATCCCAATACCACCACAAATTATGGAAGTAAAGATGTCAGTGACAACGAAAAATGGGGAAATCATTACATCCCATGAATATAACTCCCCCTTATCATAATTTGTGGTTTGAACTTCTCGGAGAATCTCATCATACTACCTATAGTGGAATTTGATGCAATTATTGGTATTGATTGGATTTTCTTATATAGAGCCAACATAAATTTCTGTGAGAGGGAAATCACTCTCTATATGGAGAATTGACACCCAATTATATACAAGTGCAAGGATGAGGATGAATCTTATTTAGAACCATCATCTAAAGAATGGATATTAAGTCCCATGAGAATGCATATCTTGCTCAGATGATTGAGTCTAAGGAAGCAACTATCCTTGAAGACATGCCTATTGTGAGAGAATTTTCTAAAGTGTTTCCTGAGGAATTGCTTGGTCTTACTCCTAGAAGAGATGTTTAATTCTCAATTGATATTATAATTGGGGCATTGAAAATATCCAAGAATCTATATAGAATGGATTTTTCGGAGCTTGAGGATATAAAGAAACAACTACAGGAGAATCTGGATAAAGGGTTTATATGACCAAGTGCTTCACCATGGGGTGCACCAATCCTATTTGTCAAAAATAAGGATGGGTCAATGTGCCTTTTCATTGATTATCGTGAGCTCAAAAAAATCACAATAAAGAACAAGTATTCTCTTCCCAAAATTGATGACTTATTTGATCATCTATACGGAGCACAATACTTATCTAATGTGGATATGTGGTCGGGATATTACCAAGTAAGGGTGAAGAAGGAGGATATCCCCAATACTACTTTTTTTACAAGGTACAGGCACTCTGAATTCATAGTAATGCCTTTCAGAATCACTAATGCTCTAGAAATCTTCATGGACTTAATGAATAGAGTCTTTAGAGAATACCTTGAAAAATTTGTTGTAGTATTTATAGAAAATATTCTAATATACTTTAAAACCAAGGAGGATCATGAGGAGTATCTAAGCACTATACTAGAGACCTTTCAAAAGGATAAGCTCTATGAAAAGTACAACAATTGTGATTTCTGGTTAAAGGAAGTCTCATTCTTAGGTCATATCATCTCAATCAATTGTATATATATGGATCACTATAAGATAGTTGTAATTGAGGGATTACCGAAGCCAACATCAATGACAGATATCCGTAGCTTCCTGGGGTTAGCTGGATATTATTACCGATTTGTGAGAAATTTATCATGATTTTCAAACCCTCTTACCAAGATAACTTGGAAGGGATTCAAGTTTTCTTGGAGTGATGAATGTGAAGAGAGCTTCAAGGAGTTGAAAAGGAGGATTATCACTGCACCCGTGCTCACACTACCCACAAGTGGAGAACTTTTTGTGGTATTTAGTGATGCTTTGAAGAAGGGCCTAGGATATGTGTTGATGAAAAATGATAAAGTCATTGCCTATGCTTCAAGGAAATTGAAAGTTTATGAGAAAAACTATCCAACACATGATCTGGAGTTGGTTGTAGCAATATTCGCTTTGAAAATTTAGAGGCATTACCTCTTTGGGGAGAAGTGTGAAATATATACAGATCACAAAAGCCTCAAGTATATATTAACATAGAAAGATCTGAACATGCGCCAAAAAATATGATTAGAGATGATCAAAGACTATGACTTCTCAATCTATTACCACCATGGAAAAACAAACAAGGTGGAAGATTCTCTAAGTAGAAAGGATCAAAAAACTCTTTCATTGATGAGAATTGAAAAGGATACAACCTTCTTAGATTTGATGAAGATAGACATGAGAATCATAAATAAGGGAACATAATAAATCATTTCACAAATGATTACTCAATTGTCTCTTTTGGAAAGGTTAAAGGATGATCAAAAGGATGATATGAGAATTCAGAAGAAAGTGGAAACTATTAGAAAAGGGAAATACTTGGAGTTCAATGTTAATGAAGAAGGAATTGTGATATTTGGGTCAAGACCATGTGTTCCATCAAATCCTAAGTTAAAGAAATAACTTTTGGATGATACACATAGTTCGAATTTATCTATTCACCTAAGAAACACAAATATGTATCGAAATATTAAATAGAATTATTGGTGGGATAACATGAAGAAGGAGATCACTGAGTATACATCAATGTGCCTAGTATGTTAGCAAGTGAAGACTAAGAGGCAAAAGTCTAAGGGGATGATGCAACCATTACCCATACCAGTATAGAAATTAGAAAACATCACCATGAACTTTGTCATCAGACTTCTGAATACATCCAAATGAAACAATTATATCTAGGTTATTGTGGATTATCTTACAAATATTGTACACTTCATTGCAATTCAAAAGGATTTCTCATTGGATCACCTAACAAGAATATACATCAAAGAAGTGGTAAGGCTTCATGGAGTACCATTATCTATTGTATGTGATTGAGATCCAAGATTCACCTCTAAGTTCTGGAAGAGTCTTCAACATGCTCTGAATACTGAGCTAAACTTTAGTACAAATTATCATCTTGAAACTAATGGATAATCTGAGCGGATTATCCAAACACTTGAGGACATGTTAAGAGCTTGCTCAATGGACTTAAAAGGAGGATGGGATCAAAATCTTCATCTGGTTAAGTTATCTTACAATAACAGTTTCCACTCAAGCATCCAAATGGATCCTTATGAATCCCTGTATGGGAAGAGGTACAAAACACTAGAATGTTGGGATGAAGTTTGGGAGTGAAAACTCCTAGGTCTAGAAATAGTAGAAGAAATGGTGGAGAATGTTAAGACCATCCATCAACACATTAAAGCTGCTCAGAGTCGATAAAAGATCTATGCTGATAATCGTCGATGAGACATAGAGTTTGATATTGGAGACATGGTATTACTACACATATCACCCTGGAAGAGATTTATGAGATTTGGGAATATGGGAAAGCTTAGTCCAAGGTACATCGACCCTTTTGAGATCCTTGATCACATTGGAGCAGTGGCCTATCGACTAGCACTCTCACCGAACCTATCTCAAGTACATGATGTATTTCATGTATCACTCTTGAGGAAGTGCATACCTGAACCATCACATGTACTCAATACATAGGTGGTACCATTAGATAATGACCTCTCCTATTAAGAGAAGATGGTGAAGATATTAGATCATAGGGAAAAAGTTCTAATAAATAATATAATTCCCCTCGTCAAGGTGTTGTGGTGAAACCACAAGTTTGAAGAGGAAACATGGGAATCAGAGGAAGTAATGAAGTAGAGTTACCCACATCTGTTTTAGTGTGGAAAAATGAAATTTATAGGGAAAAATTTCTTAAGGGGGTAATATTGTAACGAACCAAACCTTTATTAATGAAAATTCATATTGATATAATTAAATGTATTATTATGTAAAATGGTTATATAAAATATTCACTTCCTTGGTTTTATGTTTTTGGATTTCAAAATACCATTAATAATTGTTACCATTGCTAATATAGCCATTGAACATTGATCACATGATTAGTATAAATATAGGGATTTAATAAATCCAATTTACCTAGACAAAGGAAGCGATGGCCTCATCCAGTAGAATTGCTCTGTACAAAGCCCATTTATCAGAGCTCAAAAAGAAGGTGGCATCACTAGGATTTTCTCTGACCAAGACCAATATGAGCTTCAACACGTTAATCATGAATGGAACCGCCTATGGGAGAAGTTGAAGTTGATAGAGATTACCATCCGAGTGATGTTATCCAAGCCACCCAAGAGTCTGTCACCATCGCACACCTTACCCTTAGGTCATATGCGGGTGTTATAAGGGGTTATGTAACAAGAATCTAGCACTATGATTATGTGAATTATTTTTGTATAGAATAAAAAATATACATTCATTTTATTATTATTACTTTGTAAATATTTTTTAAAGCACAAATAGTATTTTTAGTTAATATTCAATTAAGAAATCTATTTTTAAGAATTAATGGATTTTTAAATTAAATAATATTTTAATAAAATATTATTACTAAATTAATTTTTATTAAATATAAATGATCATATAATTTTTATGAGTACAATTGTAATTTTTATTAAGGTTTGAAAGCTGTTTTTGTAAAAACCCATGAATTTTTTATAAATGTCGGTTTTTATTTTAAAAAGTAAAAATTCATATATTTAGAAAATTATTTAGATAAAATGAATATTATTTTTGGAATCAGGATGTTGAAATTATCCAATGGTGAATTTTTCAGAATTTTCTGAGAGTCGAATTTTTGGGTAAAAATTAAATACCATTTAAATATATATTGTGTTTTATGACAACATAATGACACAATAGTGATGTAATAAAATACTATAAATGGTATGTTCAGAAAATATATGTTTTAAATTTAAAATAATGTTATTTTATATTTGTTTTATTTATTTTAAAAAGCCTTAGTGGACCCTCCAAGACTTATAAAACATTTTAACATTTTAAAATGATTTCCTTGAGAGTGTGACTCACCTCCACATAATCAAGCCTAATATTTTAATAATTTAGGAAATTGGAATTATAAAATAATGTTTTCCACTCCACTTTGAAAAAAACCATGGGAAAAAACCATGGGATTGTTTGTGGTTTTTATTAGTTTAATGTGTAGTTTCCAAAACCTAAATAATAAAGAATTCCCTCTGCTTTCCTATATAAATCCTCTCAATATCCCATTCCTCTTCACTCAAACCATTTTGAGCTCGACAAAACCATGAACTCCTCTCTCTAGAATCCTCCAAAGATTCCCTAAGCTCTCAATAATCCCCTCTCAAGCCTCTCCCAAGCCTTTGGGATCACACTTCCAAGTAAGGGATTTCTTCCTTTCTCATTTTGTCCAAATTTATTTATGTTGTCATTCCATTTTATTTTCAATTAAAAATGTTTAGGTATGATTTAAAACCTACCCTATACTTTCATCCTTATTTTTTAATGATTATATACCCCTTTATATCTCATTAATTTCTCCCATGTACACCTGTTACCATGCTAATATTCCATAAGAGATTTATCTTTTCTCATTTATATTCAAGCAGTTCTTTTATATTATGAATATAAATTCCATTAAATGTGTTGGGAAATGTATCTATATAACCCCTTACTATAAATTTCATGTAAATATGATGATATAACCATTTATCTCTCAGAAACCATTTTTATGAATTCTTATGTCATGCCATCATGCTGCCGAATTTGCACTGTGATTTTCCAAACCGAAGTCATTGTGTAGTGAATACCATGCCCATTTATCTATCAAGGGTATTCAACTTTACACACATTTACTTATTGATTATATAGTTTCATTTATTTATTTCAAATTCCTTTATCATGGAATAAATTATGGTTTTGAATAATTCCATGTTGTATGATCCGTGTGGCACACTTATGCATGAAATGAAATGAAATGATTAAGAAGGCTGTGCCCTGATAGCAATCCAATGAATTGGGTAAATATTAGTATCATGATACGTCAAGTAAAATGAGTTTTTAATCATTCTAATTAAATTTAAATGAGGGTTTACTCATGATCCATGTTCAATGAGCCTTGACCCATGCTAATATCATGTTAAATGTTGTCGCCACATTTCCATGTTATGATAATCATGCTATATCATGCCTTTATGTTCATGTTTCTCTTATGCTCCATTGATATTCCTATTGCCTAAAATTTACTATATAATTCATGTTATGCCTTGTTTACCCCCTTACTGATCTTTATAGCTCACCCTTTTCTTATACATGTATTCAGGTTATCCCATGCAATTCGAAGTACGAAGGAATGCTGTGGTCCTGTAAAAGAAGTTTTCAATAAAGATGTTGGGTTTTATGTTCTAAGTTGTTATGTAATGTTCCTAATTTCCCAAGACACTAGACCTATCGATCCTAAGAGTTGTCTTAAGTGAAATTTTATGTTATAAATCATGTTTAAGGGTGTAATAAAGAGCAGAGTTGTTATACTTGGGGTAGTTGAAAATTAAGCCCCAACTTGGTTCAGGTCATGATAGATTGGTATCAAATAAAGTTCATTCCTTGAGACATTGTTTGGACTAGTACCATTAAGAGTGTTTGGTTGGTTTTAGGGAAAAAATTTCAAAGTGTATCGAGTGAGGATCTCAGGATAGGGAATCTAGTGATGGTGTTGTCAACTGACGTATCTACTCACCAGGACCTTGAACACCTATTTGTCGACTCAGAAAACCGAGATATTGGTTGTAGGGATAAATGGTACATGCATCATATAAGATTGATTCTTTGATTTTACTTCTTGAGTCATCTCCCCATTTTTGTTATATATATATATGCTCATATGACCATGGTACATCTTGATAAATCTTAGGATACCACTACGATGATAGCTAGCCAGGATACCAATTTTGGATTGTGATGACAATCCAATGAGCGATGAGGCATCAGTTCAAGGTCTATCCTGTGACCCCTTTCTTCTAGGCAGGAAGGTAGTATCCTATCGAGAAGCATATATTTTCAACAGAGCAGATTGAGGATGAACGCAGGTTTAGCACACTTCATGAGTTCCAATGTCAGAGGCCATTGAGGTTCCGTGGTGAGCCAGATCCTCAGGTAGTAGAGGATTGGATAGAGTTAGTGGTCTGTATCTTCAGGATTATTAATATATCGAAGGATCATGTGGTTACGTTGGTATCTATCCTTTTCCATGAAGTATCTGGGTGCTGGTGAACCCTTATTACATAGATTCACGATGAGTCGACACACTTGTGGAGTGACTTCCAAAAGCTATTCCTTGAGGAGTACTACCCCTCCTACTTGCACTCAATCCAAATCCAAGAGATTTTGTCGCTGCATTAGGGATAGATAATGGTGGCTGAGTATGCATCAAGGTTCATCACAGACCTTATGCAGTACTCCCTTGACATGATCTAGGATGGATAATTTTGAGCACAAAAGTTTGACCAGGGACTCCTTAGAGAGATTTGGACCAAAATGGTTCCCTTGTGAATCCCCACCTATATTGGGGTATTGGAGAGAGCACTAGTGACATCAAGATTTTTTTTCCAAGGGATTCTAAAAAACTAGAGATGGCAGTGGGTTCCATATAGCTAATTCGTCTGTAGTAGCTAGCAGATTCTAGGCACCAGGATCTCAGGGTAGGAGACCTACCTATGATCAGACTTAGGCATGGTAAGGGGTAGAGAATAGGGTGAGGGAATCCCAAAGAGGGGATTTTATTTTCTTGTGATGGGTGAGGACACATGGCATGATATTTCTTGACCAGACGTGCTGAGAAACACAAGAATATAGATAAAATAATACCAAATAAGATGCATCACTGTGATTAGGGAGGCCCCTAGGGAGGTGGAGATGCAAAAGGATAAGGAGGAGCTATAAGTGGTGGACAACATTATGAGATCCTTCCACCACCACCAATAGGTGGACCATGTCAGTCTCTGAGAGCTAGAAGCCAAGGATACAGATAGCTGCATGCTTTGGAGGTTTATGATCCCACAACACATGAGATGATTAGAGGTACGATCTATGTATATTATACTATTTATTAAGTATTAGTAGACACAGTTTCTAGTCGTTAATTTATCTCTACCCTCATGGTTCAAGTTTTGGAGCTCCCATTTAAGGTGTTATCCTAACAGCTTCGTGTTAAGGTTCCTACAAGGAACACTTCTTCTGTATCTTTTATCTGTCAATAGTGTGAGCCATCTCTCAGTGGGGAGAGGTTCATGTGGGACCTTTTGTTCATCACTATGGAACCCTATGACATCATATTGGGTATGGATTAGATGCCAATGGTATGATCCCAGATTGAATGCCACCACATAAAATCCAGATTCCTTTGTGCTCACGGGATGAGATTCTCCTTTTCTTGGAGAGAAATATCTCATGGAAGGAAAAGAGGGTTTTTCAAATAGGAGGCTAAAACCCATCACCCATCATTTATCAAGTATAAACCTTGGTTCAATAGTCTCTTCAAGCATCTAGATTCCTTTATTTGTGGATTATTATACATATTTCTTCCCTGAGGACATTCCAGGACTACCTCCAAGGTGAAATATGGAGTTTTTAATAGACTTACATCCCATGACCACCCTGATATCTTTTTCAGAAAATCAGGTGGCCCCTACTAAGATTTTGGATCTACGGTTGTAGTTAGAGGACCTTCAAGAGAAAGGTTTCATCAGACCTAGTGTTCCCCCCTAGTTAGCTCCAGTGTTGTTCATAAAAAAATAAAATGGAATATTGATGATTTGTATGGATTATCATCACTTGAACCAGGACAAGATAAAGAAAAATTACCCCTTTATGAGGATTGATAGCCTCTTTGACTAGTTGTGAGGCATGAGATGGTTCTTGAAGATCAATCTCAGGTTTGAATACCACTTGTTGAGGGTTTGTGAGGCTGATATTCCAATGTTGTCATTCCAATGTCTCTACAGACACTATGAGTTTCTAGTGATTCCCTTTGGTGTGAAAAATCCCCCCACCATGTTTATGGATTTGATGAACAAGGATTTCTTGTCATAATTGGACCAATTTTTGACTATATTCATCAATGACATACTCATTTACTCTACATCAGAGGAGGAACATATAGAGCACTTAAGGATGATTCTTGATTTACTTTGAGAGTATCAACTTTATGGGAAACTCTCAAAGTACCTGTTTTGGATTCATGAGGTTTATTTTCTAGGGAATTTCATTTATGATCATGTTTTATCTATGGTCCTAGAAAATATCAATACAGTTCTTACTTAAAATTCACTTAAGATAATGTTATAGGTGCAGATATTTATTAGTTTGGAAGAGTACTACATGAGGTTTATGGCATAATTCTCCCAAATTTAATCCCCTTTGACCACATTGACTTAGAAAGGGTATCCATTTACCTAGTCTGAGAAGTGATAGAGGTCCTTTGAAGAGTTTAGGCTAAGGCTAACAAGTGATACTATATTGAGACTACTAGAGGAGGGCATGGGGTACGTAGTGTATTGAAATGCCTCATGAGCTGGGCTTGGAAGTGTATTGATGCAGTGGCATAAATTTATCACATACAAGTCAAGGTTATTGATACCCCATGATAAAAACTACATGAATCATGACCTAGAGTTGGCAGGTAGTGGTAGTCTTCACCCTGAGAATGTGGAGGCACTACCTTATGGGAGAGTATTTTATGGTTTATTCATATCACCAGATCCTCAGGTAAGTATTCACGCAGAGGGAACTTAACCTAATAAATATGCACTGATTGGAGTTACTATAGGATTATAACTTCAAGATAGTCTATACTCTGGGGAAGGGAAATGTAGTAGCATATTACCTTAGTAGGAAGTCCCAATATCTCTTGGTGTAAGAGGCTTTAGAGTAGTTATCCTTCTTACAGTTGACCCTGGTGGAGTAGGAGGGGACATTTTTTTCGATGGTGTTGAATTCTTAGCTTATCAAGTGTGTGAGAGAGTCCCAGCTAAGATACATTGACTGAGAGGTATTTTATGACCAGATATCTATAGTAAAATCACTATATGGATATTCTGAAGGAGGGAATCACATCATCTTGTTTTAGGGGTGGACAGTGGTTCTAGTCATGTTGCAGGAAATGTTGATGATAGAGTTTCACACTTATCCCCTAGTTGTACATACCAGTATGGGGAAGATGTACAAAGTCCTTCAGTAGCATTTTTGGTGTTATAGCATGAGATGGAGCATAAATGAGTTCATCTCTCAGTGCCCCACCTGTCAACAAGTGAAGGATTGGCACCAAGTTCTAGCAGGTTTGTTACAACCCCTTAAGATCCCAGAGTGGAAGTGGGATGGCATATCCATGGACTTTATAATGAGGATTCCATGCACAATGAAGGTCCATGGTGACATCTAGGTGATAGTTGACCGAATCATGAAGTTGACACACTTCCTTAATATTAGGGAGCAGAGTTAGGTGGTTATTTTGGGGCATTTGTATGAATGGGAGATAATTCAACTTCATGGATATGGTCCATGTCATCCATCAGAGGATGAGGATATCAAACATTAGATATAAATATTATGCAGATCACCATCATAGGCCTTTGTAGTTTGAGCAAGGATTTCACTTTTTCTTGAGAGTCTCCCCATGAAAAGGATTGAGGAGGTTCATTTAGGGAGGCAAGCTATCTCTGAGGTTTATTGAGCCAGTCGAGATCATGCATATGCTTAGAGAGGTTTCTTACCACCTTAACCTACCCCTAGAGATAGAGTGGGTTAATGACATCTTCTATGTGTTGTAGTTGAGGAGATAGGTGCATGTACTTATGCACATTATTGACTAGGGTGAGATGGACATTGATGATGGAGCCACCTTTATAGAGCACCCAATGGAAGTCGAGGACCAATAAAAGAGTACACTACATGGATCAACCATCCCCTTGGTTCATGTGTTGTTGAAACACATAAATTTTCATGAGAGTTTCTAGGAGCAGGAGAGCTAAGTGTGGGATCAGTATCCCGAGTTATTTTTTTAGTTTTGATTTTAGAGGATGAAAATATTAAAGGATGGAATGATGTAGAGTCTCAGTTTTTTCTTAGAAATACTTTGAAATATTTCTATATATATTTCTAGATCTAGGTACTGATATGACATGTGATTTATAGAATTGATGTGCCTAGGATGATAAGGCTCACTCACATGTGTTGTGTCTTATGCAGATGACAGATAGGCCAGAAGTGACTTTAGAGGAGCTTAGGGATACTGAGTTCTTTAGACCACGTACGGTGGTCGTAGATTGGGATTTAGGATATGGGATCTATCAGTATTTTACTTTTCTAGTTTTGTCAGGTTGGGACATATTTCTAGTTGGTTGTTTATTTTTTCCCTTTACTTTCCATTTTTTACTACCGTACTCCTATACACCATAGAGTTTATGCATGCTTGGTTTACTTTCTAGCCTTATTTCATCTTCCACTATTTTCCTATGCACACATGAATTGATATGGATACATGTGTGCATACAGGTACTTAGGAAAAGTCCTCCCTGATTTATTTATGCCTTCAATGCTTGTCTCCACCCCTAGCCTATGTAGGTGGTCTTGGGGGAGTTAAAAATCAAGCCTCGACATGGGTCGGGTTGTGAGAACATCCAATTTTGATGAACTCAATTCCTGATAATTATACCTTCCGATCAACTTAGCCTCCAACATATGATATTTTCACATTTTTCTGCAAATCTATACTTTCTAATCTCTCAATTAGGGTCAGTTATCCAACTTATTATCGACCTTAGCTTTCAAATATTCTGAGGCACATTATATTTTGATGATCTTAATTATACTTTTAGATTTTAAGTTGACTCATAAGAATCAAATTATTTTGTAGCATGATCATCTAGAGATGTTTTAACTTGTTATTTTCAGCATATCTTCTAATGATACTACTTTCATAGGTGTATCTTGGACTATTCTTCACTTCATCCCTTCCAATTTCTTTAGAATAAAATCTATTTGTAAGTTGTAGTTTACCTTAAATTCTTTAAGGATCAATCTTAGGGGATTTTTCAATTATTTAGTGTGGTTTTTTCTTTTGATCATCCTGGAATCTTGTTTCTTTATTGAGTGACTTCCAATCATCTCATCTTTCCATATTTTAGATTCAAAACATCCAAGAAACTCTTATTTCTTTGGAATTATAATATATAACTTCTAGAAAATTGATTTCATACATATTTAACTTAGATATTTAATATATTTAATTGGGTCTTCATTCTACCCATCCGCCTACTTCTCAACATTTATCAAACTATTGTAGTTAGTGTATTTAACTTGAATTCACACTAAACATTCACTTTAAATCAAGTTCTGCAATCATTAGATGTATATGTTTCTTATAGAAAAAATAGTCTCCATGAATATATCATTTATAATTAAACATCTCTTTCTTATATGCTCTTCATTACTTCTAGTGAAACTAGTTCCTCCTATCACCTAGTATGATTATCTAGTTTTTGTTAGTTCCATATTTCTGTATTAGAACTTTCATTTATAGTGTTACTATATCTGATGGTTCCACCATTAGGAGTATGAGCTTCTCATGAACTTACTTATAAAAGACCCATGGGAAAACTCACCTTCAACTTAATCATTGAATTTTACACACACTATTGACAACAAATACAATACATCATCATCATAATCCATTAGGTACTTTAATCTCTCCCTTTGGATTTGTTTTTAATACCCATTCAAACATAAAGTCAAAGATATCACTCCCCCTTATAGAAAATAAATCTAAAGTCTCTTATATCTACTTACAAGAACTTTTGAGTATCAAAATTTCATCATAATTATTTGTCCCTTAAATTCTTTTGATTTACCTTGATAGAAGTATGACATCACTTTTCTTAAGAAATGAGTCGCAAATCAACTGTATTTAAGTCTACATGAGAAATTATTATTGTAGAAAACAATAGTGATTAACTTAGACTACAAAGATATCCATAAAATAATCAAGTAATGATGTATCACATAAATTATTCCAAGGGTAAACTCAATATATTTTTCTTGAAATTTATTTTCATGCAACTATCTCAACAAAAATATTAAAAAAATTCAACTCTAAAATCATAGGTTTTCCCCCTTTACAAGATGATTTATGGTTTTAAATGATAATGGGAGAGTATAGACAACATAACTTAAATATGAAGGAAAAAACAATTATCTAAAGTTTCATTATTTGGAACTTCATTATAATCATTCATATCATATTCCTCTAGGAACTTGAGTTCTTCAATCCATAGAAACTTTAGTATATGGTGTCTTTGATCCTTGGTTTTCTGGATTTCGGCTCTTTATTTCTCTAAAATAATTCATTCTAAAATTCTCTAATTTTTATAAGACTCTATAAGTATTACAAACTCAAATTCATATCATTTATCTAAATCTATACATGCCTTTGATACAAATTCATATTCTCTCAAATCCATACACTACAACTTATCAATTCTTTATAACCTCTATCTACTGTTTAAATCCCCTTAAAGGGGTGAAACCCATCTTCCTTCTTTATAATGGATGATACCAAATTGAGATAAATTCTTCCATGATGTATTTCTTTTGAAATCTATAAAACATTTTTCACATATTTTACTCCAGGTATCCCTCTAGATTGCATCAACTTCAATTACCCTTTTAATTGAAATTAATTTAGACTAAGAGGGAATTTGGTGGGACTTTCATTGATTTTAATTAGAGAAATTTTCTAAGAAATATTTTTCAATCTATAAAATACATTTACTTCAACTTTATTTTATTCGTGCTTTTACATTTGTTCTTCTAAGCACTTATTATCTTAGGAAATATGATATTCTTCCTTTAACTTTCACTTTTCACTTTTTTTAGGGGTTTCTTCTTAACATCCAATAACAGGTCACTTGCAATATTCTTTTCATTATCTTATATTTTCCTTTATTCTTCTAGATTATCTTGATAAATTTTCATGAAAACCTTCAAAACATATTTATCTTTATATTTCCACTGAGTTTTTTATTCTTTAAAAAACTTTGTATCTTTCAATTCATGTATCTTCTTGTTCACCAAATTACCCTATCCAAGTAATATTTTCATAAAAATTTTAGGAGTGTAGCCAGTCTACTTACACTTTCCACATAGTGCCTTAACTTTTGGGAAGTTATACTTTAGTGGTAACTTCTTTTGTACCTCAACTTATTCATTGGATATGTCTTCCACCATTTCAATATACTCATATCTTTATCAGATTGATTCAATTTTTTTTCTTGATTTTTCTTCCACTTAATTTAACATTCATGGATTGCTCTAAATTTTCCATGAAGTGGATTTTCCTTCCACAAAAAATAATCTTTTATTCGGTGTGTCATACTCATTTAGTTTCTTCTTAGGTGAATTCTTCTTGGTAACTTATGATTGTTTTCATCTTAAGGAAGAATTAAAGTATTTTTTCTGTTTAATTTTATTCAGTTTTCATGGCCTTATTCCATTGGTTGTAACCGACTTATTCTTGGTAGATTTAATCCAACACTCACCATCACTATAACCACCTCTTTAACACCTTTAATATAACTTTTTAAGATTTTCAAATCTATTAAATGTCAACATATTTTCTTTCATCCATGTAATTTTATTATTCTTAGATGAATTCCTTATTACTTTCATTGTGCTTCCCCTTAGTGTGATCCTTCTCTACTTTATATACCTTGGAACATTATGCCAATAATTTATATCCATGAATCTAAAATTTACACAACACCAATGTTAACTGATAAGACTTGGTTTCTTTCGTTGGGTTGAAATTTTTCTAGGGGATGAAACTTTCTAAACTTCTTTCTTTTAAAATCATTATGGGGATTTTTTTTAATTTATTTATTTCTTCCACCTTTACAGATGTGGTGGATTTCTCTTTACTTTTATCTACCCATCTTTTTTTGAAACTTATGTTGTAACCCATACTACTAAATGAACCAGAGCTCATGAAAACTGATTTACCAATACTCGAGGTTACCTTTTTCTTCATTCTATCAGTAGATAAAACTTCCAATGAATTAACATTCTTCTTACCACTATATTGAGTATTCTTAAAAGAAATAATTTCCTTATAAACTTCAAAATTGTATCTTATCTTAGATTTATGTAAATATTCAACTTGATTAGGTTCCAAGTATTTGAACTTTATATTCAACTCAAGACACTTTAAACTTAAAAGTGTTTTTTTGATCTTCAAATAATTTCAAATTATTTTCACATTTAATTTCTAACTTCTACATATTTCCCTCTTAAAATTTGAAGTTAATTAAGATCATGATAACCACTGAGGGGGGGGGGGGGGGTTGAATCGTTGGTGATATTTTAAAATTTTAATTCTCTTGAAATTAACCCTTGCAACTTGTTAACATTTTTATCCTTATCAACCTTATATAAAAACATCACAAGCATGAAATTATAAGAAAGTAAAGAAAGAAACATAAGATTTACAAGGTTCACCCCCATTGTGGGTGACTACATCCTTTCCATGGTGACTCCCATTGGTCAATGAAAATCCAATATTATAAGAAGTGAATATAACTTGAGCCAACTCCCATCAGACTCCTTCTATCTCTTGATAGGTTAGCATGATCCAAATACCTTTAGAATCATTTTATTACCCAATAAAAAATATTATACTGAATCTCATTATTTATAAAGGTTTGTTTATAAAACCGATCCAACACAAGAATATAAAACTTTGAAAAATAGCTCGAAACAATATCATTTGAAAATTTTCCATCTTGTAAGAGTTCATCCGATGCGTCCTTCCTTAATCCAGTGTACTCAATCCAATGTGCCTCAATAGATACACCTTTGATCTACATTCTATCTGATGTATAAAACCATTATGCCTCACAATCTGTTTGGTAGGTTTGTTTGATATAATATATGTTTGGTATCTCTGAATGATGAATTCATCCAATGCCTTCAATCAAAACCTCTATCCGATTTTATCACTACACATTTTTTTGGTGTATTTAAACTTAAACCATATGAAAACACTAGTTGGAAACTCACTCGACTCTATATTATTTATAACTCCACCTCTTTCACATGTGAATTGTAATTTCACTCCCGTACCATACTTGCACCCCCTTTTTATAGGTGTGTTCATAGGTGTAAGTACAAAAAATCAAATTCATTTTCCTACTCCATTTAATTTCATTTGATTCTTATCAAGACTTATAAATTATTCTTGAAACTTCATAAACCCTCCATCATCTACAACCCTTTTCAAACTTCCTTAACCTTAGAATTAAGGAAATTCATCAAACTTTATTATCCTTGATAGATAAGTAAGCATATAGAAAAAATATAGAATAATCAATGTTAAGATCTTTGTATAGTTTATGTAAAGATCCTTAGAACTCCTCTGTCTGATAAAATAAATCTAGATCCCTCTGTTTGATGGAATCAAATACTTTCATCATCTGATGGACCTTCATTTAGTTTCCCTTTGTCTGATGTACTTAACATATGTTTGTTGGATGGAATCTCATATGGACTTCTCTACCCAACTCAAATCTATTTGACTCCCTTCTATCCTATTTGTAACAAACTATTGAATCAATCCGATGGATTAAACTATTATTTGACTAGTGATCATCACACGCTTCCTCTATCTGATAAACTTTAGATATGTTCATCCAATGTGATTTGTCTGATGAGTCATCATGACTCCATCTGATTATCCCACCTCGACTCAAAATATTCATACTTATATTAGATACAAAACTCTACATGGTAAATCTTTTGGGTATCATCCATTTGATGACATCATGAATGTTTTTATGATGTTTATACATTTGATGATCTTTGTAAAGATATGTATGAACACACCTTTTACAAAACTTAGTTCTATATAACTTTAGATGATGAATCTAAAACTGATAAAACTTTATTTTTTAGACTTGATATGATGCCTTTATATAGTAGAATCAACTTTGTACACTCTATCTATTCAGTCACCTCAATTGCCTCTGTCCAGCAAAAACAAGCCACTGGAATTCTGATAACATTGTTGTGACTTCTAAAAAAAATGTCACAAAAGTCTTCTTTTTCCAGTTAAGTTGACTCAAAATTTGATATCTGCTCTTTTATCTAGTCACAAAGTCCCTGCTTCCTCTAGTATTATAGCTTCAAATTTTTTCTTCTCCTCAAACATCAATTTCTCACACCATTTTACATTTCCCCCCTTCGTAATTCTTACACTTTATAAAAGTTCATACAAACTAAATACCAGATAATTCTTATTTTTCTTCTTCCATTAACTATGTTCTTGGTCTGTCTGGTGAAATTTTTCATTGTATGTCCAATATATTGTTATACATATCTCTTCTTGTATGAAAGTGTAAAAATTTATCTTGCATCATGAGTATGATAATGATGTTAGGAACTTGAAAATGGACACAACATCATCCAACTTAAGGAAATTTTCCTAACATGGTTAAGGAAACATTATTTACCTCCCATAACACTTCATAAGAAAATTTTTCTTAACAAATTCAATAACTATTTCCCACTATAATAAAAAAGACATTCAAAACAAGATACATTGACAAAAAATAAAAAAAATGCTATAAAAAATCTCAAAGGATATTTAACCCCCCCTTTAATTTTTTTGGCAACATTCACAAAAACTTTCGACAAATTATTGAAAACAATTTTTTTCTCAATTTTTTTATCAAACCATATATTTTCTCATAAATAATTTTCCAAAACCACACTACTAGATAAAGAAATTCTTTTAAAGGAATAATATCCCTTGATGATAAGAGATTTTGTATCCATGATAAGATAAACCCCACATCAATTTTATCTCTATCACCCTTTTAATATAACAATAGATTTATATTCTTATAAGAAGCATAAATTTAGTGAAAAAATAAGAAATTTGATACTTTATTGAAATTTAATAAATCTTAACATCTCCACCAACAACTTTATCTTTTATTAAATGCTACTTAATATCAATATTATTTGATATAGAATGTTGTATAAGGTTTTTTAACAATTAATGAAACTTTGATTATCAAAAAGAATCTTAAATAGTTTTCAAAAATTTACTATCAAATCTTATAGCTAAAATTTTATACATATAATTTTTGTACAAGTTTGGGTGGGGTAACAAATTCTACTTCCACTTTACTCAAAGTAATATAACTTTATTTCTTACTATACCAACTCTAAAATTCTTTTGTACAACATGAGATGAGATGATGTTATTTTAACATAACTGAGTATTATTTTTTTCTTCCAGAATATGTGATTACTTTAGATCACTTTTATATATTTCACATAAAGTAATAACATATATAATGTCTTTATTTAAAGTTGTAAGATAGATAAATATTACTATCATCTTTTAAAAGTCTTTCCGACTGAAAATTTTCCCAACATCATATTTTCTCATCTTAATAACAAAAAAAGTTTATTCAAAGTCAACACTTTACACCTATGAGTAAACTTTTCAAAAAATTTGAGGTTTATTTCTTGAAATTTCTCCATGTCCATTCAACTTTTTTCTAAACAACCACTTTGTCCCTAAAACATTATTCTCTGCTAGTCATGAAATAAGTTACCATATATCATTTTTCTCAATTTGATATAAATATTAATTCATATAATTTACCCACTCTTTGTGTTCAACTACCCATAAAACTATCCCAAGTTCCACCTGTGATATAAGTGATGTCAGATTCTCTAACCTCAAATTTATTATAGTTTGAACTAGAGATTTTTGATTTTCAATGATGATGTTCAATTAAACCTGTTTCTATAAAGATTTAAATTTGATATGTTTTATTCCTATATCACTTTTTTATCACAAGACTCATCTAAATAATCTTTCACACATTTTTTATCACATACATATTCCCTTATATTATATTCATTGGTATCAATATATCCTCCATGACATCTTCAATTTTTTTTGTTAAGGATGATGAATTTTAAAAAACTTTCACATAATAGGAATAAACCAAATTTTGTAGATGTTTATTACAAAAATTATAAATTATTCCATCATCTGAATATCCCATGAAAATTTCTTCCTCATCATTTTCATCAAAATTTCCAAGATACATATTTTTTTTCTTAAGAAGGAAAGGAATCCAAAAAACCTTAAAATATTTTATAGTAGGATTTTTTATATTACATATTATAGAAAGTAATTTTAGATTATGGTCAAAAAAAACATATATTTTTAATATGAATAGATTCACTTACAATTTCTCTATAGAATAATTTATAAATATTGTATTCTGCAAGCACAATTATTCCCATTTCAACCAATTTTTTTTTCTTTCTACTACTCCATTTTATTGAGGAGTGTATGGAGCACTATATTGGTGTTTGATTCCATGTTTATTTATATAATATTTGAAAAAATTTCATGTGTACTACTTTAAATTATTAGCTCTCAACTTTAGTATATAAACACCCATATCTCTTTTAACACCCATTTTAAAATATATAAAAATTTAAACAACCTTTGATTTATGATTCATAAAAATAATGTTGGTAATTTGGGTATAGTAATTAATAAAATTGATAAAGTAAAAATACCCTTTTTTATTGATGTATCATTATTTAAAAAAGATCAGAGAATATAAGCTCAAGAGGTCTGGTGGATTGGATTTCAAATTTATTATATCTATTACTAACCATATTTCTTATCTGACAATTTGTACAAACTATATCATATTTCCTCTATAGTTGTTATAAGTTTCTTATAAAATCATCCTTAGAAAGTGTGATCATACTTTTATAGACAAGATAACCAAGTCTTCAATGCCACAACTTATTTTCATCCTCAACACTTAAGTAACATGATTTGAAAAGATCTCCAATCTAAAAAATATTTATACCAGTTCTTTCTCCATTAGTAACAAATTTTCTTTAAATATTCTAATAATAAAATAATATTTTATAAATATCACTTACTTACCATTATAATAAAGTTTTATAACACTTAGTAAGTTGTGTTTGATCCCATAAACATATAAAACTTCCTTTGATTTCAATTTTTGAGCTTCAATATCAACAATTCCTGTTCCTCTAATTTTTAAGAAACTATAATTTCCAAAATTAAATTCTCTTACTTCACAATCTTAAATATATTAAAATATATTTATATAACCTTTCATATGTGAGGAAAAACCAATATAAATAATCTAAGTTTTATTCCTTTTTCTATATTTTAGAGACATCTCAACAAAAAAGTTCTTTTATCAAATTTATTCTTCTCGACTTATTTTTCTTTTATAGCATATAAATATTATCTCAAAATAGTTTTCATACATTATTCATAAAGGTGACTTAGTTAATAAAATATTACACAAACTCCCTTCAATCAATAAAATTGTGTTTTCATTAGAAACTTTCTTTCATCTGATGAATTTGTATTTATTTATTCATGAAACTTAGAAAAGTTACTATATTTTCTTATACTTTTCTCCTCCTTTGTTCATGATAATTTATAGGAAGAGACATGTTGTTACCAAAATTAAATTAATCGTGCCCATATATACCACGACACCAACTATATCCATTGAATCATAATCTTTTATAGAATTTGGATCCTTCCCTATTGAAAATTTATTGAGGTTCATAACATCTTTTTAAAATTTTTCCCCTTTGGTGGGGGGAATCTTTCTTAAAAAGGTTATTTTCATGTTTTTTTAATGTGATTGATTTTCCACATACTTTATGAATCCAAGATTTCTCAATGTTTTTTCTAACACCTGTATGGTTAGAAATATCAGATGAACTTTTATGTTTAGTGGGTAATGATGTCACTTGATTCTTAGGAAGAGTTTTCTTAGCAGTTCAAGATGTTTTAGCCTTTATCTCTAAAGATTTTTTGAAATTTTCTTCCATATTATTTAAGGTAATTTCAACCTCAATAAAATTTATTTAGGAAAACAAAATTTATCTTATTTAGTAGCAATTTTCTTACTAAATATTCCACAATCTTTCCTTGTTCTGTTACTTTCAGTTTTAGGTTCTTAATATCATCAATGTACACATATTCATTTTTAAGAATATCATGCTTCCCTATATTATTTTTGAAATGTTATTTATTCAATATTCTGATTTATTTCTTTATTTTTGTGTTTTAATAAAGACACACTTCAAGATATGATCTTAACTGATATTCCTTATAGGTTTTTTCACCTTCTTCCTCTTCACTATTAGGTTATTATTTATTTTTTTCAACATTAGAAAATAAAGTTTTGAACTTCTATTAATTTTAATATTTTAAATAATTATTATCATAAGATTATTAGTCTAATTTATTACTCAACATAATCCTTATGTTATTTTTAGTGAAATTTTTCTTTCTTTTATTGGATTTTTTATCTTTTATAGAAGTTTTTCTCCACTTCTTCCTCTAGGGTTTTTATTTATAATCAACTTCATATTATATAACATTATTCTTAGAAAAATTCATAGAAAAATTAATAATTCCTCTATACTTGAAAAATTTAAGTGGGATTTTACCTCCATACATTCCTTCACCTCCTTGATATTTTTTTATAGATAAGTGACAAAATATTATCATTCATTTTAGCACAATATTCCTTATCTTCTAAATCATTAAGGTCTATTGTCTCATGTTTACATTCATGAATATTTCTCTTTTTAATATCCTCAAAGGAAATATCTTCCTTAATATTCTATTTGAATGTGGGTGATTTCCTTATCTCATAATTAGAAATAATTTTATCTAATTTTTCAAGAGATAAATCATATTTATCTTTTAAGTAAATATTTTAGAATAATTTTTTTCCAAAAATTACATAAGTTTCTTAAAAATGGTAGAATATTCAAAGACACATTTGAATCCTATGATGTTTTCTACAACTTCATTAACTCTGGTGATGTACGTATAAATAGTTTATCATCTTCCATTATGATATATTAGAACTTGTTACACCAGATTTATATCTTTGTTTCCTTTAATTTAATATTTCCCTAGAAGATACTTTTGATTTTGCCTCAAGTTTTCCTAGTTTTCTTGAGACCCATCACCTTCATAAAAACATTTTCTAAAAAATAAATTATAATAACATTTCTATCTTTACCATACACCTCAAGATTTATTGTTTTAGTGAATTTCATAGGATTATATTTCTTAATGGGTCCAAAACCAACTATAGCTTCATTAATTACCTCTAAGGCAAGAGATAAAATATTAGGTATCATTTTTTCCAACCATGATATTTTTTTCCATAGAAGGTAGGAATAACTCTACTATTAGATGATTTGAGATTATCCATGTTAAGGATCAAGCAGGTGGAACCTTCACTCTGATACCACTTAAAGTTCCTTAGGATTATCCAAACCATTGATAAGGGGGATGAATCAATAGTGATATTTTACAATTTTAATTATATTAAAATTAAACCTTGAAACTTTTTATATTTTTTATCCTTATCAACTCTATATAACAACCTCATAAGAATGCAATGATAAGAAAGCAAATCAAGGCACATAATATTTATAAGGTTATCCCCCAATTTGGGTGACCACATCCTTTACATGGAGATTCCTATTTGTCTATGGAAATCCAATATTATAATAAGTGAATAAAACTAGAGAAAACTCCCATTAAACCCCTTCTATATCATAATAGGAAAAAATGATCCAAATACCATTGGAATCATTCTATATGACAATAAGAAATATCATACTGACTTATAATAGTTATAATTTTTTTCTTATGAAATCGATCCAAAATAAGAATATGAAACATTGGAAAATATTTCCCAACAATATTATCTATAAATCATCCATTTGATTTTCTTTATATGGTAAGAGTCCATCCAGTGCTCCTTTTCTTAATCTAATGTACTCTGTCCAGTGTGACTCACTAAATAGACTTATGATTTTTATTATGTCTGATATAAAAAACCACTACACCTCTCAACATTTTCAGTAGCTCTATCCAACATAATCTTTGTTTAGTATATCTAACTGATGACCTTGTCTGATGTCTCTGATCAATACCTATGTCCAGTTTTCTCACTACACCTATGTATGGTGTCTTTTAACTTCAACCACATGAAAAAACTGGTTAGAAAATCACTCTACTCTAACTTCTTCATCAATTTTCCTATTATGCATGTGAACAATAATCACACTCCTGTACTATACTTTCACCCCTTTTTATAGGTGATATCACATGAGTAAAGGTGGGAACTCAAATTCATTTTCCCAATCAATTTAATTTTTTTATACTTCTCAAACCTTTTAGAATATTCTTAAAACTTCTTGAAACCTCGATCATATGAAAAATTATTCAAACATTATTAAACTAAATGTTATAGAACTTATTCAAACTTTATTAACCTCTCTAGATAAGTAAACATTGAGCAGAAAACATATCATCAATAATGTTAAATACTTTACATAGTTTATATAAATTTTATTAGAAATAATATATTTGATGAAACAAATCTAGCTCCCCCATATGATATAATTAGATACTTTCATCATTAAATGAAATTTTATTATGTTTCCCTTTCTCAGTAAACCTTCATCTGATGTACTCAACATATGTTTGTTCAATGACATCTTATACATACTTCTTCATCTAGCTCTACTCTATCTAAATCCATTCTATATGATTTGTATAAACTGATTGACACGGTTTGATGGATTCATCTCTTATTCAAACAATTATTCTCATATGATTACTATGATCAATGTAATTTAGATATATCTATACAATGCGATTTGTACAATGAGTCAGCATGAATCCTTTCAATCATCTTGACTAGACTCAAAAGATTTATATAGAAATTGGATTGTAAAACTCCACATGGTAGATCTTATAGGTAACACACATCTAATGAGAACACGAAATGTTGTCTGATGTTCATATATTTAATGATATTTTTAAAGATCTATATGAACATTCCTTCTACAAAACTCAGTCTGATGTAAATTTAGATGAAGAATCTGAAACTGATGAATCATTTTCTGATGGAATCGAACCTATTCCTTCATACATCTACATCAACTTTGTATGTAAAGACCCCAACCCCAGTAGCCCAAAGATAGTGGTTAATTTACTACTTTGGAATAAGATACAAGTGATTGAATACCAAAGGACTGAATAGTTTAGTAGTCTTGGTAAACTAGATACATACATGGTTCCCATTTTTTTTACATTAAAATAGAAATATAAAACATAGTGAGAGCAATTATTCTACATCCAAGAACTCATTCAAATATTCCTTCATAATATCATAGGTAAAGGAAATAAATAAAGGGTGATATCATATTCTCAATAAGGGTTACATATAGTGAAAGTTATTATGAGTAAATAAATCATAATTAATAATGAATAATCAATATGGTAAGGTAAATAAATGAAAACACATGCCATTTAATGAATAACTTGAGAACAAGAATGCATCAATGGATAATATTAATGCGGTATTCTCATGGATAATAAATAATAAATTCTCAATGATGGAAATACATACTATTAGATGTCATGATATCATACATCATGATATCTATACTATCAATTCCTTACACCAAGACAATTTAATCGATTAGTAGTTATACACCAAAATCCCATTTAATTTGGCTAGCCAACTAATTTTTTCTCATGATACTATCAATAAATTAGGGGGATATATAATTCCAGGCCCCACCCATCAAAATCTATCTAATTCATCCATTATATATCGAATTATTGATTTAATTCATAAAAAACATGCCATATCAACAAATATTTGTATTGAGTAAAGAATATAGATTGTTAATAATTTCCCAATCAATTAAATAACTTTCAAAGTAAAAATGATTATGTTGAAATGGTATATGGTTTATGAAATAATTATATCTATGAAATAAGGAATATGGATATTAAAGGTAAATGTAATGTTCAATAATCATAAGAAAGTGAATGTCTCAAGGGAAAGTTAATGACTAAAAAAATAATCAAGAAAATGAATGTCAATACTTTCATTAGTTAAAATAATCATAAAATACCCTAATAAAGAATAAGGATGGTATTATTTAAAAATATCCCCAGTGGGGTGTAAGTAAAATAAAGTTATTTTGTTATTTATTAATAAAAATACCATAATAATACCATTAAAAGAAATTATGGAGGAAAATAATCATTTTTAATTTGAAATTCACTTTTTTAAGAACAAAAAATTCCCAAAATATTAGGAAAAACATTTTATTTTAAAATAAACTCAAAAAATTTTAAATAAAGATTCAAATAATTTATTTGTTATGAAGATAGGAAATTCCATTCATGCCAAGTATATTAAAACAAAGATTCCTTTCACATTTTCACTAAAATGTTAAAAGTTCACCATTTGGAAAGTGACAAGAAGATTCATTTTAAAATATATTATAAAAAATAAAACATGGGTTAAAATTTATTTAATAAATAATTGGATAATATTGGAAATATTCTTTAAAAAATTTTAAGGAAAATATGGATATGGAAGAAAAATAATTTTCAACCGAAAAGAGAAATGAATTTTTATTTTCTTAAAAACATTTTCTTAGTAATTTTATGTACCAAATAGTGGAAAATGGTACCATTACTTGAAAATTTAAATAATAAACATTTAATTATAAAATGAAAGGGGTTTATTATATAATTATCAAATAATTTCCTTTAAATTAAATTCAAGCATAAATAATCCTGATTAAAGTGATATTGAAGCATAAACCCTTACCACTTTGGAAAATTTTGAATCATAATCCCAATGAAATAAATAAATTCAAATGAAAAAATAATTATCATGAATATAACTATATCCATGATACCATATATCAAACGGGTAATAGATACACCTCATGAAAATAAATAGGTTCATAATACAAAATATGACTCAATAGAGTAAAAATTATGATGAAATATCTTACAAAGATCATACGGTTAAAGTGAGGATTAATAAATGTATTTATTATATGTATAAAATATGAATACACATAAAAAAGTTTAAATAAAACATAAAATAATTAAAATAAATCACACACATAATCTTAGAATATCAAATACAATGATGAAGTAATATAACCCAATGAAAAAATTGAGTTATGAAATTCCTTACCACTTGGTAAATTTAAAGTAAAATACCCAATGGATGAAATAATTCCAATTGAAACTTAAAATACCATTAATTATTAAGGATTAATAATATTACATGTAAAAAGGTAATTATATACACTATATAAAAGAAATTATATGCATAACATTAAAATATGCCCCATTGAAGGGAAATTGAGATAAAGTCCCTTACCTCATGTTTCCATTTAGTTAATCATGATCTAAACCCATGTATAATGGTTTTAAACATGTTATTAATTTACACCAGAACCATTTTAATATTTATAATATCATATATGACCTTATTATAACATATTATCATCCATTTATCAATAATATTTCATCATTACCATTGTTTTGGGTAATAATTGATTTGTTTTCTCATGCATGTTTTTTCATGGAAGTTCCAGTTATTGTGAATAGGATATAGATCCATAATATACATAATTATATTAGTGTTATAAATATCACATTTATTCATTATATACCTTATTATAACCATTCTTAAAATTTGGACATGGAAAATGAATCATATCACTTTATGGAGATGGTAGGCCGTACGTATGCATGAGCGACAATATCATTCATTTGATGGGTGAAAGGGTAAAGAATTGAATGATATATTAATTTTTTATAATTAATATCATGTTATAGATATCATATATATTCATTATTTCTATCATTATGACTATCCATGTGATTCGGTGATGAAAAAAATTAAATAGGTTCACGAGGCGATAGTCCACCGTACACATGAGTGATTGCTTTGTTTACCATTTGATGGAGAAGGAGGAGGATAAATGTTATTCCATAAATATAATGAAATATAAATATATGTTATATAATTTTGTTATTATATTGTAATTGTTAAAACATAATTGAATGGGGAAAACGAATAAGTAAAATGAAGGAGCTTAGTGAAGACAACTACCTTCGCTTAGAAAAACCTGCTTTGGATCTCTTATTAAGGACCCTAAGGTTGGTATTATGGGAAGAAAAGTAGATATATAGTGTGAATAAGGATATTGGGGAGATATTTTGGTAGGTTTTGGTCAAAATAAATGGTTTTAGAGGTGTGAATAAGTGATGGGAGGGGTTCCCTTTTATAATTGACGAGGAGTGACATTTTTTCAAATACCCAAAACTATTCAATAATGAGATGTAACTCTCAACCAAAGCACTTAAAACATTTATAAATAATGGTTTTTATAGAATATAAGGTCAATAAACACCTAACAAACTAAAAATAAACATGTTTTAAACATTTTATTCTATGTACCTCCAAGGTTACTCACTTTTACCACCTTAATTTTCACCACAGTAATGAGTTTTTCAACCTAGACAATTTATTCTTTAAGAATAAAATAAAATGATACCTATTAGATAATTTGTAACTAAATATTATAAATATTAAATTCAATTCATCAAATAAAAATTCCATATTTTTTTAAAATTAATTTTAACACAAATGCATGTAATACACAAAAAACCCATTTTTAACCTTAACCATGGTAATTAAATTTTACTATTTTTAATATTAATTATGACCAAAATTTAAGTTTACATTATTAAATAATATTAATTATAATTATTAAAAATATTTAATCCATTTTATCAAGTTAAATTCATATAATTATCAAAATTTAATTTTAAAATAAACCCACAATCATGATGAAAAAATAGTTTTTCAAGAAATACATTTTTCAAGCATATGATGATCTTACATTAACTATCTGACTAACAATAATCATTAAATGTTATAAAATTCACACACAAAAATATATATATAATCTATAAATTTCATTTAAATCATTCCTCATTATGGGTTATTTCAATTAATTAAAATGGAGAAACATTATAAACTTAAAAATAATTTTTAGAAAAATGTATTTTAAGCTTAAAAATAAACTTATATCAAAATTTAGTATAATCATGATTAAAATGAAATTAATTAGATTAAATATAATTAAAAAATACCTATATTAATTTTAAATCAAATTGAAATCATAAAGGTACTTTTAAATTACTTAATTTATTGAAAATAAATAACAGTTTCATAAAAAGTGGTATTTTTCACTATTCACAGAAAAATCACTCATTTAAAAAATCCCAAATATTCACCCTAAGTTAATTTTTAAATTCAAATTTCAAAAATGAAGTTAATTTTTTACAATACAATTTATAAAATTAGAATAAATTAATTATATTATTTTCTCACACAAAGTAATGATAACATTTTTGATGATAAATATATTTATGAAGCATGTAAAGACTTTACTAAAAATTAACCCCTTATTTATCAATATGTTTTATTCATATAAAATATTTATCCATAATTTTTAAAAACTATTTATTCCTATTTACACCACTAATTTTAGTGGTTAGGCCATAACAATCAACTTTAGATAGTATTTTGCGGTTTGTTTAGGATCAATGTTGTGTGTCGTATACACTATCTGACATAGTCTTTGTTTTAAAAGATCAAGGTGTTACATTGTACACTCCATCTATTCAGTCAACTCAACTACCTCTATCTAGTTTACTTGAGCTATTTACTACCTGATAAAATTGTTACAACTTCTAAAGAATTATGTCATAAAAGACTTATCTTCTGGATTATGTTGACTTGAACTTTGATCTCTCCCACTTTGTTTGGTTATAACATCCCTGCTTCATCCATTATTATAGATTCAACTTTTTTAATTCTACTCAAACATTAATATTATCACACTATTTTACTTATTCCCCCCTTTTAATTCTTACACTTTATAAAAGTGTGTACAAACTCAGTACCTCAGACTTCTTTTTATTCTTCATATATTAACAATGTGCCTAGTTTGTCTTGTGAAATTGTGAATTGTATATCTAGATACATTATTGTACTTATATCCTCTTATATTAAAGTGAAAAAAATCATCTTGAATCATGAGCATGTTCATGATGCTAGGAACTTAAATAATAGCACAAAATTTTCTAACTTAAGGAATGTTTTTTCACATGGTTAACAAAACTTCCCTCACCTCATCTAACACTTCATAAGAAAAAATTTCTTAAAAACTTCAATAACTCATTATCACCTGAATAAGAAAAAATTCACAATAAGATATATTGAAAATAAATAAAAACTTGTTATAAAAACATCCCCAAGTACATTTAAAACTTAATCACCTATTTCAAGGAATATTCATGTTTATTTATTCATTTTTATTTGATTTGTAGTTTATTATTCTTAAAATCAATAATTTATTTGTGAGTATCCTATAGTGCAAGTATATTTTCGCTAAAAACTTTTGTTAATGCAATTTTTTCACAAAAAACTCATTTTCAATGCTTCTTAGGTAAGAGTAAACTTTTCTTGATCCTTAAACTCAATAATTTTTGTGAAGGTGTTACACATACATACATTATTTTCCAATTACTTCTCCATACCACTAGCTTCCAACTCCATTTATGCCTTTTCTTTAAATAGTCCCTTAATGAATGAAAATATATAGGAGGTAAATTCATAAGGAACTTTCTCCAAGTAGTCCTTAACTTTAGTTTAGAGTTTATCAATATATTCAACTGACTCAAAATCATCAAAAATCATACTCTCATCTCATGGTTGATTAATTTTGATAGATTTTTGAATAAAACTCACACTCTACCTATCTTACAGTAGTGGTAGACCCTACTCTTGTTGATTCTGATAGGCTAATTTGCATTTCTTTTGATCTTATTTCTTCTTTTGATTATTTAATGTTTTGGATGAAACCTATATGTTTCCACCACTAGAAATAACTTATATTTTCTTCATCTTAGCTATAACCTTGTTATCTTATAATAGATACATATTTTTAGCTTTTATAAATACCCACTTCATGTAAATAATTAAATAAAACTAATATAAAAATAGTAGATCAAAGATAATGGAACTTGGTTAGTATGACACCACTTGTTAGTCCTAGTGGACCATGCAGTCACCCCAAGTGGTGGTGGTGGTGGTGGTGGGGAGGGGGGTGAATCATGGGTTTTTTACTTTTAAGGATTAATTTCAACTTAAAATTTTGCTTCTTTAAGTTGGATGAACCTATTTTATCGAATATATTGTATATATCATTGATATACACCCTCAAAACTTACTCCATCATATAATAAAAATATAGAAAAGAAAACAACATGCAATGATTTTTACATAGTATGGTCCTAGTGTGGGAAACCTACTCCTTGATTATCCAATTATCATCTCAATTATTATATTTTTACCATTCTCATAATAATTATGATAAGGAAAGTTTTTGTCCTTTACGCAATAGTTGTATTCAACCTAAACTTCAAAACCACAATATTACACATTTGGTTGAGCTATAACTCAAAAGACCATTTTATCTCATGATAGAAATGGTAGAGTTTTTATATTATAACCAATAGTATTTAAGGGTTCTTTATGAACTACATAGATAGAACTTTAATTGAATTTTATCTTCCACTATACTTAGTATGAACATATCTCTATCTTTTCTTACAGTAAATTAATTCTAAATATCTCACTACAACAATTCAATATCCTTTACTTCTATGGATCATTGATCGAAGTTGGTATGAATCTACTCCTTCTAGTCTTCTAGATCCAAAGAACTCACTCTACTTCCTTAAAATTATAAGTTCCAATATTCTCAAAACCTCTAACTAACTGAAATTATGGTTTGATCTGGTCGACAACTCACTCTCTTATCTTTTTTATTATCAACCTTAGCACCATCACATACTTGGAATGACCTCCAGTTATTTTATAGGCTAAATGTTTACCAATATGTTTAGTGATTTTAAATATCCAAAATCCCAGGATACTCACCATTCCACATTGAACACCTTCAAAAATATAATAAAATCTCATAGTCAATTCAAATATCTACAAAATTTGGCATGAAAAATTATTTAAAATCTTTCTCAAATCTTGGATTCAATCATGAACTTTCCTTCGTGAACTTTGAACATAGATATCAAAATCATAATAATGTGTGTGAATTCATGATGTTAATGTGAAATCACTCAACATATTTTAGTGCTGTTACTTTCAAAGACTTCACTCCATATCTTATAGTTTTGACTTTACTCCTTTAAACTAAATATTTTTCATCCTTCAAAACTTTGAACAACTATGAAAATACTTATATGATTCCAATAATATATATCCATTTCACTTCCACTGTATTTTAACTTAACCTTGCAACATCCAATTTTTATTATCTCAACTCTTAATTTCCATATCTTCCAATTGACTCAGTCTTTTGCATCCAATACTTTTCACCTTCTCTGTATATCTGGACTTTCTCAGTTCTCTCTAAGAGTCAGTCGTCAAACCTTCGATTTACCTTAGCTTTGAAATATTATTAGAAACATCAGCTTCAGGTGATCTTACTTACACTTTGAGATTTTAAGTTGACTCAGTAGACTCAACTTACTTTGTAGAATGATATTCCAAGTATCTTTAAACTCATCATTTTCAGCATATCATCCAGTGATATTTATTTCACAAGTGTATCTTAAACTATACTTCACTTCATGCCACTACCAATTTCTTTGATAATAACTCTCTTAATAAGGTGTATTTGACCTTAAATTCTTTAAGTATTAATATTAGGGACTTTGTAAATTATTCAGGGTGTTTCATCCTTCCAATAATCCTGACTTCTTATTTCTTCACTCAGTAAATTTCAATCATCTCAGATTTCAATATTTTGGATTCACAGAATCCATGAAACTCTTATTTATCTTAAAGTACATGTATAACATTGGTCAAATCAATTCATCTAGATTTAATTTAGTTATTCAATCTCTCAAATCGGGTCTTTATTCTCCCCATATTCTAAATTCTTATCATTTATCAAATTATTGTAGTTAGTTAATTCAACTTGTATTTTCAGTTGTAGACCAATTATTCAATTGAAAAATGTAAATACAACTTCTTAATAGAATATTCTCCTTAAATACATCCTGTATCCATTAGAAACACTTTCTTATCCACTCTTAATTACTTTCAGTGACAATAGTGTCTATTATCATCCGTCCAGATTATCCACTCATCTTCAGTACCATATTTTAGAAATAGTACTCATATATACAATGTTCCTATTTATGATGGTTCCACTATACAAAGTTTGACCTTCTGATGGAATTACTTTTGGAACACCCATATGTAACCTCACTTTCAACTTACTTGTTGACTTTTCCACACACTATTAATAATAAATACAATACATCATCATCATTATCATCATCCATTAAGTACTTTAATATGATATAATAATTTAAAATATAATTTTTATTTCAATCCAAAAGAGTATTAATTCATCAATAATAACATTATAACACCTTATAATTTTCTTTAAAAATTCTGATGAAACATATAAATACTCAAATATCATCTAAAATCTCTACAGATCCTTAACATCATAAAATACCATAATCAATGAACATGCCACATGTTTTAATGTTATAAAAAAGAGAAAAAAAACTTATAAATAATATCATCATCACATTTAACATAGAAAAAATGGATCAAAACATATATTATTAAAAATTAACCACAAATATATAATTAATAAAATTTGTTATTTTAATAAAAGATATCAGAAAGGTTATAAATTATTCTTATTTTCAATTTTTATCCAACACTTTTTTTGGATTTTTAAAATAAAGGCCACTTTTTTGGGTTAAGTGAGATCCCTAAATTCATTTTTTTATTTTCAATTTCTTGGTTTTATATATTGAAAAAAATTAAATTCTTAAATTTCACCAACAAAATGTTTCCTTTTAGAAAACTATTTCATTTTTCTAAATTATTTATTAAATTTTAAAAAATATAAAGAACTAATTAATTTGAAATTTTAGGAGACTAAAATATATATCCTAGTATTTATAACTCATATTTTTATACTTAATTCCAATTCATTATTTAAGATATATTAACAATAACTTACAGAATTCTAAAACTGAAATTCCAAAAAATAGTTTCATTTATCTAAATTAAATATAAACTTTTAGAAAATATACCAAACCAATTAATTTAAAATTTTAGGACATTGAAATATATATCCTAATAATCCAAATTCATATTTGCCACTTAATTATAATTTAATTTTTAAAATATATAGACTAAAATATACTTGAGTATGAAATTGAAATTCTATAAAACAATTTCATTTTTCTAAATTACTAATCAAATTTCTAAAAATATAATATACCGATTTTATTAATATTTATAAAATAAAAATGGAAATACTAAGATTTACAATTCATATTTTTCATTATTAATTCCAATTTAAAATTTAAAATATATATTCTAAAATATACAAAATTATGAATCTAAAATTCAAGAATTTCATTAATGAGTGAAATATTTTATCTAAAAAATTATCTATTTTCCATCACTCAAAAATTATAAAACATAAAAACATGATATAATAAATACAAAGAATTTGATGTTTATTTTTTTCATAATTTTATGATAATAAAAAAAAGAAACAAATAAATTAATGAGTATACCCATGTTTGATTAACTATTCAAATACATCTCAACTATAAAAAATACAAGTAAATTAATTCATAAATTTTATGTTTATAATATATCACATTAAATTTATCAAAATCCAATTAATGCCTTAAAGTTATTTAAAATTAGTTTTTAGTAATTGATGATAAGGATTTAATTTTTTTGACCCTATTCAATGTTTTATTTACCTAAGAATGCACTATAGTGGCACACCCTAGGGTTGATCACAAGGAGGCCACATACGACACATAGTTTTTCTATTGTCATTATTATAAACTAACTAATATAAAACTATAATACTAATATAAATGGGGGGAATGAAATGAATGAAATATAGATAATATATATATATATATGTAATTTAATATAGAATGATGTTAGTAAGAAATAAATAAACAATTGTTCTTAGGAGTTTATGGTGGTTGAAACTATCATTTAAAAGAATTATCAATATTCAATTCAATGTAGTGATCAAGTCCTATCACACTACAAATTATTTTTTGAAATGTAATTATCATATATTGAGAAATCTGCATATAGGGTAATACCCTTCCTTAAGACAACTAGGATACCTATTCATTGAATATCATAATCAATGCCATGCTCCGCCATATGAATGAAACAAACAGTGAAGGGAAGGATAATGATTAAAGAGAATAATAATTTAGTGGTGGAGAAAACGGGGAGATCGCTCATCGTAATCAATTTAATCACCAATAAAATTCCAAAAATCAAATAAAGAGATAAGAAATTGAAGCACAATAAACTCATTCAAAACACCATTCCCTCCCTCGAACAAGAACCAATATTAGTTCTCTATTTTTAGTGGATTTGAGAAGGGAACAACATTGGGAGAAGCACGTAAAATAAAAGAAATAGGAGAATAAGAGAAATGTATAGAAGAATAATAAAATCTAGACTAATATATATTAAAAATATTACAAACTATTAAAAAAATTAAACTCCACCTTAGCCCCTTAAAATGGATACCTATTGAAATGGGATAAGAGATACATATTGATAGGGATAGGGAGTGAAATAATTCACTCCAAAAGTATCCTCTAAATTTTTTTGCATGGATGTACCACTAAATGGTTGAATTTGAAATAGGTTTCTTTATGAAATTTGTTTCATAATGTAAACTCAGTGGTAGAGAAAGTGGGGTGACCACTCACCTTAATCAATTTAACCACCACTAAAATTTCCAGAATCAAATAAAGATATAATAAAATGAAGAAAAATAAACTCATTCAAAACACCATTCCCTCCCTCGAAAAAACTTCGTGCTTATTTCTTCATTTTTAGTAAAGTTGAGAAAGGAACAATAGTGGGAGAAACATGTAAAATAAAAGAAATAGGAGAAGAAGATAAATTAATATAATAAGAATAAAATATAAAATAATATATAATGAAAATATTAAAAACCATTAAAAAAAGTAAACTCCACCTTAGCCCCTAAAAATGGCTACATCTTGAAATGGGAGAAGAGATACATATTTATAGGGAGAGGGGGTGAAATAATTCACTCTAAAAGTATCCTCCAAATGTTTCCACATGGATGTCACAATAAATAGACGAGTTTAAAATAGGTTTATTCATAAAAGTTGTTACATAATTTCTCTTTAGTTCACCATAAAAATTTATGCATCATTAAACACTAGATGGAGGATTTATGGCCGTTTTACTCTGAGACATTTAATCTATCCATGTGACTTGTCAAATTACAATTGTTCAACTTACCATGCAATAATGACCTTTAATCTTCTAGATTCACGTGTGGAATGATTCTTAAAAGATATTATCCAATTAATTTTTGTTTCTCCACAAAATTTCATACATTTTTTGACACGTTTTTCAAAAATATATAATTTAATTACTAAATGTAACTGTTTATTTCTAAAGATACCTTTCATCTTCCACTAGTTGTAACCGCCCAAATACTAACTTAATGAGAGAAAATTCCCTTGAAACTCATCCTAAACATGCTACTTTGAGTCCTATTCTATATCTAGGTAGAATAAATGCATTTGGAGTCCAGTATCATAAGTTAGGCCTCAATTATGGAGGTGGGTTCCACTATGCTTGACAGAAAAACTTTCCACAAATAATGATTTATTCGAGCTTCCATATGTTTTAATCAAGATTTGTTCCAGTTGAAAAAGATTTATCCCATGAATATATAAATACTATAAAAAAGAATCACTCGATTTAGTTCAATATTGAAAAAGATATTCCCTAAATATGGAAGTGAATGAAAATAGCTAAAATTCTAGAATTGACCATTTTTTGCATTTAAGCTCAAAATAGCACAAAAACATAAAAACATGATAATTTATCATAAAATAATACTATAGAGGGATTATAAAAATTTAATTATAGAATAAAATATATAAAAATATTATCTTCATCTATAATTAAAATTATAAATCTTCATTTGAAAATTCATAAAATATAATTTTACATGGTAAAATTTAATAACCAACACAAGTATAATTTTTTTTCAATATAATATTATTTGAAATAAAATGTTTGAGTACTAAAAAAAGTTATAATCAAACCAATTTAATTATAATCAGAATTATGAACATGGAAAATAGTTAATTTTTATTGAATAACTATTGCATACATAGTAATAACCCATGTAATTTATAATAAATAAAACACTTATTATAACATTATCCAAACCATTCCTATCACTACCACAAAATTGGTTAAATAATAACATAAAAAATAAAAATTATACATAATAGTTAGCATATCATATTTTTATAATCACATTTATATCTATAACTTATTTTATATTTATTTTGTAACAGGATACAACCTTCAGAGCCGTTACTTTTCATGTTTTTGAGTGTTGGAGGTGGTGGGATGAGGTTTAAGGAAGAAGGTGGACCTAGGGATAATATTTCAGTTGAGAAGAGAGTATAATAAAATGGTACTGGGAGCTAAACTATGATTCATTTTTTAGAAGAGGGTAGTTTTATGGACTAGTGTGTTGCGACGTGGCCACGGGAGCTGTTCCATAGGGTTTTGGAGGTCTAGATCCATGATTCTACTATTTATGGAGTCTCTTCACCATGGTCCTTATGCCATTCCATGGTATTGTTCTTGGTTTGATATTGATTAAGGAATGGTTGGGGATTTTATGTGTTGTTATCACTACTGTGGTATAGAACCTGAAGTAGTTACTTTTTTGGTTATATCATTTTAGAGGAGGCTGTCTCATAGTGCTTATGCTGCACTGTGGTTAGGTTTGAGGGCTTCCAATGTATTTTTTGTAATTATAATTCTATTATGTGGAGATATTCCTTACACCATGGAACTTTATTAGTTGGATTGGATTAAAGTGTTGACTGAGTTTAAGATGAGAGAGATATGAGTGATATGCGATATGATTTATGGAGATTCCTTCGACATAATCCTACCATGGTGTAACTTTTACCCCTTGAGCCATGTTTTTGTGTCTTCCAACATGGTAATAAAATAGAAATCACCTATATATCTCATTATATATCCTTTGATTATCTCAAACTTGGGTGATTATAAGTGTGTTCTTGGGAGTTCTTTTAGTTCCCTTTCCCTCGACTTTGATACTTAGCCTTGGAGATCCCTTGTTCATGATCTGAGTTGAGTTCTCTTCATTTATTCCTAGTTCTATCAATATTATCCCATATTGGGAATGATATCTAGTAGTTTTTTTGATATTGGGATAGGTCTCTGATGGGTATTGTTTTGTTCAAGATTTATTGGGGTTTCCCTCATGTAGGTTTGTCTTACAATCATCTGTTTCATCTCACATTTGAAAAATGACTATTAAATATTTGATTAAGGTAGGGTATTTGAGAAATATATTTATTTATGTGTGAGTTATGGAATTTTTATAATATTTAATTATTTGTGTGGATAGTTTGGACTTTCCTAATAAATATAATTAATTATACTAAATAAAATTAAATGTAAGGGGTGATCTGTATGGGTTTACTTATTTCTAGGATTTTCTTGTTTTTTTGTTAACTACCCAATGCAGTTGCTGAAAATATTTTATTTTTGAGATACGTATTTCACTATTTATATAATTTTAACAATATGATAACCTCTAATAAAATTATGATAACTCAAATATAGTAAATAAACTAGTTGTTTAAAATATGGAATCAAAATAATGTTGTTGGTGTGGAAGAAATGAATTGATATGAAAGCATGTTTTAAAAAGGGGTATTGTGGAAGTTTTTATTATTATAAATTAATATTATTTTATTCTATATGTTTTTTTTGTTTCTACACTCTATTTAGATATTGTGGGACTGTTAAGTGAAAATTATATGGTTGATTTTGGGATGTTGGTGTCGATTGAGTAGTAGGGCTACAACTGCCTTGCTATGATTGGAAAAGGGGAATGTGGATGAGGTTGTGGGAAATGAAATGGTTGGATATATGGAATGGGAAGTGTTGTGTAGGTATTTTGGGAGATAATGGTCCATAGTATGGGGTGATTGTGCATTTATTTTTTGATAGTTTGGGTGGAATGTTTTATAGTTTCCTGGGTGTAATAAATTGTGACCAGTAATTATGAAAATGGTAAATGGGTATAGTTGGAATTAAATAACAATGGGATTTAAATTAGTTTACAATTCTTGAAATGAATAGGTAAAGGATAGATTAAACAGGGGTGTTTAGTGAGAATGGTTTTTCATTAAATATATAATTTAATGTCATAATTAATGTAATATATAAAGTAATGGTAAATATTGAAAAAGTTAAATGATGTGTTTAAATGGGAATATAGATTACTTTTTTTGGTTGTTTTGTGTGGAAATCCGGTCTAGTTTTGTGGTATATAGTTGGCATTAATGATGACATGTAATGTTGGTAGTGTGGTGATGATTATGGGCTATGGTAGAGATATTTTTTTGTAGACCCTATAGGTTGTTATGGTATATGGTTTTGTTATAATTATATTTTCTTATGATTTCATATGCACCCTACATGAGTTAGATTACCTTACCAACACCCAAAAGTTTTGGGTTTTGGGAATTTTCCCCAACATCTAGGTTGGTGAGGGAACACATGGATGACTCCTACCCATTCCCTGCTATCTCTTCCAGATGTGGTATGGTTGTGACAACTCGAGGTTGACTATGTGATTGATGTGATTATGGTGGGATGATGATGTGGAATATATTTTGGGGATTGTTCATGGCAGGAGGAGGTCACAAGATTGATGTATTACAAGTTCATGATACCCTAATGAGGTAGATATGTGATGAGGTTGTGATGTATAGTTGAGATGTAGATACATGGTATATGGATGCATTCATGGTGGTGTTTGGTTATTACTAGTGCCAATAAGAATGTTATACCTCGTTTAGGTTATGTTAGGCATAGATATAGTTTGACACACATCAGGGGTGGTATAATCGGTATGATTATATGATATAGAAGTGATGGGAGCACCATGAAATTTGAAATTGGTGTGTGAGAACAAAAAATTAGCGGGGAAGTGGTTCGGGAAACCCCTTTTATATATTATTTCATTATTATGTTATTATACTTGTATTCACTACTAGGTGAGTAATACTTGGTGAGGATGGGTGATAGTTTCCATGATAGGTTCTTATCGGATCTGCTTTTTACTCACTAAGTCATTAATATTCTTATCCCCCATGTACAAGAGAGTTATTGAGAAGGATCCTAATGAGTATACATATATTCTAATCGACATATATATATATATATGGTTTATAGGTTTCCAGGAGGACTTTAGTGACCGATTTAGACAATACTAGCTTGGAGATTAGGTTTTTTGATTATGTTTTGGCCTAGGAATTTACATTTGGTACTTTATAGATTTGTATCTATATGAAATATCATGAATTATAGATTATAATGGTATTTTGGTTTTGTTTTATATTACTATGTTTATTAGTGGACTTATCATTATTCTCTTAGGATATATAACTTCAATGCATCCTATTTTAATTTTTTATATCCTTGATTGTAGTCTCCAACCTAGGGACTATTAGAGGTGGGCCTTGGGGGTCACTCTCATATTTACTATAGGATCATGAGTGATTACTAATGGGAGTGGGTTGTGAAAAATTTATATCCAAGTTATGGATGATATATGGGATAGATTTTGGAGATAAAAACTGGTGAGGATTACATGGTTTTGGTATGGAAACAATATTAGTTGAACTTAGTGTGTGATCTAGCAAAGGAGACTAACTAGAACACATGTTATTAGGGAAACATATAATCTAATGAGAGGAAATTAATATTAAAAAACCTCATATTCAAGGTAATACTGATTGTAGGGTAGATACATAGGATAGGTACATGCATCATACTTTTTTTCTATTTTGTTTGATTTTGGGTGATTTTAGGTAAAATTAAATAAATTGGATTAAATGAGTATTAAACGAATTCAATTTTACCAGGATTAGGTTTTTTATTTTTTCTTTGAGATATTACTTTTGGTCATCATATATGTGTGGTTTAGGTTTTCAAGTTTCACTAGGATGATCTGATTGATCACTGAAGGATTTATCCAGTTGAGGAGGTTGAAGCTTGGAGGAAGTCACTATGTGAGATCCATCCCCAGGGGTTAGTGAAGTATGAATGGATTATATTTGATTTGGATATAAATAAATGTATATATGAGCTTGATATCACCTTTAGTTTGATCTTATCTAGAGTAGAGTATCAATTTCCATTAGTGGTTAGTCAGATGTGAGGAATGATGCCCCATTTTAGGATTTTATATCTTAGATAGATAAAAGAGGAAGATGTTTTATGGGATGATTTTAAGAGGTATTTTCATACCAAGTTTCTATCATTGATGATGATATAAATGAAGAGGTAGTAACTTCTATTCCTTTAGTAGGGAGGCCTGAGCATATGGGAGCTCGAGATCAGGTTCAATGACCTTCATTTTGCACCTGACTTATTTTTGGATGAGGTGTCCAGAGAGTGATGTTTAGAGTAGGTGTTATTCCTAGTTATTTGTTTTGAAGTCACCCCATTTTTTATACCTATCAATTTGAAGGTGTAAAATAAGGCTATGGTGATTGAGAGGATTCATTCATATTTAGAATCATCTCAAGTGGGGAGTCATCAGAGTTCCCTAAGGAGCAGAGATATTAGTGGAGGATCTCATATGTCAGGGTAGTCGAGGTTCCAACCAATAGGCAGTCATCCTCAACTGTTTTCTTCCTTACACCACTCTAGATATAGTAGTTCCTATGAATCCAAAAGATCTATGAACCAATGTGATATATTTTCAAAGTCTATGGCTATTAGTGATATCAATGCCAAACCATTCTTGATGATCAGTATTGATTAGGTGGTCAACACCCATTCCAACCTCAATAGAAGTTTCCCCATAGAACATAATAGTAGTATGGAAAATAGTATTATATTATACTGAGAGGAGATATACTTATTTGAGGTTATCCTCATGATGTTCCCCATCCTTTGGGATGCTGAGTTGAGCATGACTGTGGTTGTGGTCACTATTAGCAAGGAAGTGGAGCTGAACAAAGATAGTTTTATGTTATGGAGATTCCAATTCCATTTGATCTAGTGATTGTACAAGTACCATATTTTTATCTCCCACATTGAATTATGATTTATTTAATTCTAGAGTATCACACTCCTTTATTTCACCTACCTTGTTCTATTCCTTAATACTTAAGGTGGAGACACTTCCAGTGCCCTAAGTGTTGACTTTTCTAATTAGTGGTAAAATGAGTTTGATTGACGTTTGTTGTGGTTGTGATATGATGATGGGGAAACAACAGTTTTCATATAATTTATTTATGATTTAGATATAACTATATGATGTAATTTTTGGCATCAACTAGTTTAATTACATGTGTTCCGTCATCAATTATTTTCAGAGGAGAGTGGTGTTCCATGATAAGGATGGATAACATGCTGTATTATTCAAAGATAAGGATTATTGGATGGGTCTTAGGACTTAAAAGCCTCTATTTTCTCATATAGAAGTGATATATTTTGATTTTATAGAGGTTACAATGGTTTATTTTCCATAGTCATTGATGAGTTTCCATATGTATTCCCCAAATAGGTTATAATGATTCCATATCAATGTGATGTTGAGTTTGGGATAAAGTTTCAGCCTAACACCTCTATAATCTCAATGGATCCCTATTAGTGGACATATTATGAGCTTTGGTAGTTGAGGATACAAATTAGAAATTTGATGCAGAAGGGATTCATCTGACCCAGTGTATAGACATAGGGTTCTCTGATGTTATTCATTGAGAAGTAGAATGGTGTTCTAAGGTTTCATATAGAATACCAGTGGATGAATCAGGTGATAATCAAAATCGGTTACCACCTTCCAAGGATTGATGATATTTTCAACCAGTTGAAGGGATACAATTAGTTTTTAAAGATAAATCTATAGTATGGATATCACTAGATGAGATTGAAAGAGGAGTATATACTATATAATACCTCCTAATGTCATTATGAGCACTTTGAGTTTGTGGTTATGATGTTAGGTATCATGAATTACTCAATGGTTTACATGAGACTAATAAAATATGTGTTACATGAGTTCCTAGATAACTTCATGGAAATTTTCAATGATGACACTCTCATATAATCAAAGTTATAGGAGGATCATGCTCATCATCTTAGGAATATTACAATCACTTCAACACCATTAATTATATGGAAAATTGTCCAAGTGAAAGTTTTGGATGTGTGGGGTACATTTTATTGAGAATGTGGTGACCCAATAGGGAGTAGTGGTTGATCCTTCAAATACCATGGCTATTTTTCTTGGGTAGAACTCATGAATGTTTTAGATGTCTATAGCTTAATTGGTCTCATGAGCAATTATCATAGGTTTGTGTCTGATTTTTCTCAGATTTCAACCTTATTTATAACCTTGATTAGGAAGTAAAAATATTTATTATGGATCAATCAATGTCAGGAATATTTCAACTTCCTTAAATGGAAGTTAATCAGTGCTCCCATCATCCACTTTCTATAGGTGTAGTGATGTTACAGGTTTTCTGTAATTCTTCTCATCACAGTTTGGGATGCATCCTAATGAAATAGTGGGTATTGATCTTGTATGGGTATATGAAGTTACATACCTATGATAGAAACTATACCATCCATGATATTTAGTTAATATTAGTCATTTTCCCCTAAAACTATAGGGACATTACCTCATTGGTGAGTGATTTTTGGTCTCCATAGATAATAATAGCTTGAGGTATATTTTTCCCTCAATGAGACCAGAATCTGCATCAACAATGGTGGTTGGAGTTCTTGGAGTGATATAAATTTGAGATCTAATATAACCTAGTAAAAGGTAATGTGGTTGATAATGTTTTGAGTATAAATTCATGAAGATATGTTGTTTTGGAGTCGAAGGATTCTTAAAGAGTGATGGAAGATCTTGCATCGATGCATCTTGATGTGGTGGATTGTGGTGGTAGAGGTTTATTGTTATAGATGAAAGTGTAGTACTCTTTGTTATAGTAGGTGGAGAAGTCTCAGTTTGGATACTTAGTGGTAGAGGTGATGTGAGACTGTGTCTTCTATGGTGATTCAATGGAGGGATGGTTAGTGTATGATCATCATCAAGTGTTATATTAGGAGTGATAGTTTTTTAAACGATGTGAGAGGTGGTTCTTCATGAGTTTCATAGATAAACTTTGGAAGTGCATCTTACTATATCCAAGATGTATCATTTCTTTCAGAGTTAATTTTTTAGACCAAGATAAAGCATTTAGTAGTGGATTTCATGTTGTGATGTTTGATATTACAGTAGGTGAAGGTAGATTATCATGTTCATGGTGGTTTTTTTGTAGTTATTAGAAGTTCCCAAGTGGAAGTGGGAGGAAATTTACATAGATTTTATCACCGATTTACCCCAATCCCTAATAGGGTGTGATTCTATTTGGGTGATCTTGTATCTATTGAAAAATTCAACTTATTTATTAGAAATTAGGGAGTCAGGTGCTATGAATGTACTCAAGAATTAGTATGTTCATGGGGAAGTACAAATTCATAGGGTACCGAGGACCATCATCTCTTACTGAGATCCTCACTTTACTCATGAGTTTGGAGAGTTCTTTAACATGATTTTGGATCCCAATTCTACATTAGTATAGTTTTCCTTCCTTATATAGATGGGTGGATGAAGTAGAGCATTTAGAAATTGGAGGATATGGTATGGGATTGTATACTATATTTTGGTGGATCATAGGTGAATCAATTTAATTTGATCTAGTTTCCTTATATCAATGACTACCACTCTTCCATTATAATGACCCCATTTTAGGCATTGTATGGGAGGCCTTATCAATCTCCACTGTGATGGAACAATACCGAGGAGTCAACGTTATTAGACCCAATGTGGTGTAGAGTATGATAGAGAATGATCAAATTATTTGGGAATATATGAAAGTAGAATATGATAGTAAAAATTCATATGCTGATCAAAGGAGGAGACCTATAGAGTTAGCGATTGGATATCATGTGTTCTTGAAGATTTCCCCTTATCATGGGCAACAATGGTTTGGACTAGGGAGTAAAATCCCTCCCTGGTTCATTAGTCCTTTTGAGGTGTTACATCAAGTTAGAGAGGTGGTGTATCAGTTGGATCTTCCTTCAAATCTGGACCAGATCCAAGATTCATTCCATGTGTCATAACTTTGTCTATATCTTTATGATGATTCTCATGCCATTGCTTGGGGAGATATGGATGTATTGTATGATGTGATGTACACAGAGTGGATGGTTGATATTCAATATCATCAAGAGAAGGTGCTATGTGGGTGATTTATTCTATTGGTTCACATTCTGTAAAGGAATAGTGTCATAGAGGAATATATGTAGGAACATGAGTTGCATATGCACTCTAAGTATCCTGAGATTTTTTCATCTTATTTTGTGGAATTTTTTAAGATGATTTTTATGCTAATTTATTGAGGATGTTTATTATTTTATGCTAATTTATATCCTATTGATGCCAATGCTTCTCTTTGGGAGGTATCTCCTAGGAGAGTTTTTGTGTAACACCCCAATATTTTATTATGAATTACTTTTAAGTAAATATCTTGTTAAATCGATTTTCATATACACAAAACCAAACTAAAGTGAATAATAATTTATTCAAATTCAAGGTAAAAATGAATAAATTATGAATATAAAATTTCTAAAAAAAATTAGCAGTAATTAACAATTGATATGAAATAAGGTTACAAACACTTAAAGTTTAAAATGGTTGTTTTTATATAAAAGTGGTTTTTATTTATATTTTTTATTTTTCATATAAAAGATAAATTTATTAATTTTAGAATTTAAATTAGATTAAATGAAATTTATTTTTGAATTAATCATGTAAAAATTATATTAGGTTGAATTTTTGGTATTTTTTGAATTGGTTGATTTTTGGGTGAATAGTAAAAAATAATGATTTATAAATACCGTAAATTTTATGACATCATTTTGATATAAGCATGGATTAAAAATACATAAAATATTTTTATTAACCAAATATTTATTTAAGTATTATAATAAATCATTTAATAAAATTATTTTTAATTTTAAAACCAATTCTTAAATTTTTGAAACAAAAGTTATATTCTATTATAATAAAAATCTATTTTTGATTCATTACCTTTAACAAGGAGGTTCAATGATTCCATTCATTTTTTGAATGGTTTTAATGTAAAAAAAACCTTAATTTATTTAGTAATAATCCAATAAAATTTGTAGTAAGAACCACTAATCAAGAAACTTTTTCCTAAATAATTATAAATTCTTTTTTACACATAAAAATAAATTATTTCTCTAAAAATAGTTTTTATGAATTTTTTGCAATTATGTTAGAATTAATTTCTACTACTTATGTAAATTAAATCTTGAAAAATAGATTCCATATTTGGAATCAACATATTAAAATTTATTAATAAGTTTTATTTTATTTTCATTCATAAAAATAAGTTACTAATGTAAAAACAGAGTTAACACGGTAAAGGGTAAATATAGTAGAAGTTTAAAATCAAGGTTAAAGCCTTAAAATGTCAAAAATTATTATATTTATATGAGTGTATGGGGTATTTATCTAACCTCCCTTATCGTACTCACTATTTTTTTTTTCAAATTTGGACTTACTTTCCTTGAGAATAAATTTCCTTTTTATATTAAGATATAATATTCACAAAAATGTCACTCTCTCCCAGTTAATATTTTAAATATATTATTATTGTAATTATAAGGATAAAGATACATTATGGACTAATATATATAACCATAATTTTGGGTATTAACTTATATTTATATTATTAATTTATTTTTAATTTTAAATAATAGTATAATTATCTAAAATGCTTATGTAACGTTAACACAATGCATGTTCAAGCAATTAAAAATCTGGTTAATAATTTTTTTTAAAAGAACAACCTAAAACATGAGTTCTTTAGTCAACCCATGTTTTCCAAAATTATTAAATAAAAATGATATATCAATGAATACATGAGGTACAAATATTTTACACCTACAATATATTTAAAGAGAAGTACTAGGGATAAGTTCAGGATGTAAGTCATGGAAGTCATAAAAAATCAATAGAGGTAGCTTAAAATTTAATAGAAAATTAACTTATTCCATGATAAATCATCCAAAAACCTTATACAAACCATTTATATCCTTTTCCATCAGTAAAAGTGGATCTATAAAATTAACATAACCATCAATGAGCCTCATCATAACACCCCCTCCAAATTTCCATGCACTCTCAGCCATGTTAACCTCAGTTCAACAACAAAAATGAGATAACTTTATGGTGTTACACTTTCTCATTGATAAACAATAGTATAAATTTTTGAAAAAAATCACCAAACATCACTAGTAGAAATCCCTTTTATGCTAGCCTTTATAGACACCACCAAGAATTTACATGCTTGAATATCATCTAGAACATGTCTTTATGCACTATTACACCTCCAAAAAGTAGAACAACAACATGATAGAAAAGCATCAAGTTGTATATTGAGTTTTAAATTTAAATTAGATAGTTAGTTCCCCCAAAAAACTTAGCACCAAAAATGTATAATAGAAATTATCATAGACTATACCATTGGGCATATTCTATGAGGAAAAAAAAATTGCATGAGTAGGGATCATTACATCCAAATCATAGAAGTCGAACACACATTAAAGGGAACTAGAACATATGGAAAACAACTACAAGGAATCCATATCCTAGAAAGATAAACATTAAGCAAGTCATCACCACAAAATGTATCCAAAATAAAAATGAGGTTTTTCTTAAATCCATCCTCCATTGTAATGAACATTCATTCTATGATTTTATGATAGACCTCCATAGTGAGATATCCATCCTTATATTTTTTTGAGAACAATTACATCCTGTTCATCAACCCAAGAGGTTTTCTTATCCCCCAAGTTATTTGTAAACTGATATGCATTTCTTTCCTTGGGATCAACATCTTCATCATTATCACTGATAGAATCAGTATATTATGTTGGATCAACCATGAAATATTTATGATTATATTAAAATTACTTTAAGGGGATGAACTTACTATTGTCATTATTCTTTTACTACTTATAGTGGGAAGTTATATTTAGCTCCTATAGACATATTAATTAGGATATAGTGACAATAGTTATTTACAATTTAGACTAGTCAATATGCTTCTAGGTCTTTTTAAAGTGTGGAGTGATAAAACCATTCAAATAAAAAATTTGATTCTTTCTTTTTGTTGAATATATGTTAATAAATACGTCCTCAAATTTTTGGGTTATATAAATAAGTGAACTATTGGAATCTTCAATAAGTTCACTAGAGTCATTATTAAAATAAATAGAAACACCAAAATCCTTATAAAAAATGTTAACCTCTTTAATAACAATGCTGGTAGACTGAGAACTTTTTATGAGCTCAAGATTACTGGAGGGGCCTATAAAATTATTCAATTTTACTTTCTAAACACACATTTCCTTACTTTGAATCAAAGGATTACTGGTAGGTAAATGAGAGTTATAGTTATGAGATCCAACATGATAAGAAATAATATTGGATATATTCATAATTAAAATCCTTCCAAAATCCATAATCAATATTTTAAATCTAAATTAATGTTGGAAGAATTTTGGACAAATCAACTTCAACACATATTATATCCATTGATGTTCTGGAAAGATTTGAAGTTACTGCATCCAATTTACTTGACCGATCAATGAGACTTGCAATAGCTTTAGGTGAAATTAGATTAAAGAGATGAATCAAAATACTATATAAACACAACCAAATTTGGGAAAAAGGTGGTTCAACTCCACAATAAAAACCTAAGGACTATTTTATCACTCTCATAGGGAAACACAAGAAAATTCAAGTACCCCTAACCCAACATCCTTATAAATAAATTTTTGAAGAAAAATTGATAATTACATGATGGGAATTGATAATCCCTATATTGAAATTAGATAATCCAATATATTCAAAATATCATCAAAGAAACATTAACAAGGGTCAATGATTTTGAAACTTACCGATTAGGGCAAAGTAAAAGTATGAAGAGAGGGACTCAATGTCATTATTTGAAAAAGATATTTTTGGACAACCTATATGAGTAGAAAATATTTGGATACTCGGTTCTCACCTAGCCACAACATACATGAAATAATTATTCTGATAATCGGTATTAGTGTATTAGTGATCGCCCTTCAGCGTATCTGCTTGATCTATACCCTTCATTATATCTCAATTTTAAAAACATTAAAATTGATAATACTTGGACGAATTATGGTGTTACACAAATTTTATAGATAATTATGAATTATAATTTATTATTTATGTATTTATATTGTATCTACATTGTTATATTGATGTATTTAACGTTAAATTATGTGAATAGTACCAAATATGACTTTTATGATATTTAATGTTAAGAAATATTTTATCAATTTATTTAAAAATCATATAAATATTGTAAACATTGGGATGGTAAATGGTTTAAAATTTCATTAATATTTCATATTTTAGACACTTTCCATTTTTACATCTCCTTTACATCCTATAAAAAATTAAAATGTCGCTCGTGTGTAAGTTCAGACTACCATATCCATAAAATGATCTATTTAATTTTCCATCACCACCTCTCATGGATAGTTATAATGATGGAATTAATAAATATATATGATATTTATAACAAAATTATTATTCTATAAAGATAATATATTATCTACCTTCTTACCCTCTCATCATTTAGAAAATGGAAATGTCACTTGTGCATATGTGTGGACCACCACCACCACGAAGCATTGTGATTCGTTTTTCATTTTTGTCTCACATAAAGGGTCATAAGAATGGATTTAATTAATAAATATGATATTTATAATATTATTATGATTATATAATGGTATAAATTTATTTAATTTATCTCTTTTTTCATCTATTATAAAAATGATAATGTCGATCATGTGTATGTATGGACTACCAAATCAATGAAATGATATATTTTATTTTTCTTGACCACCTTACATGGATGGTTATAAAATTATATTTAATTTATAAACTTAATAATTACAACATATTTAAGATTATAAAGATGATGAAATTATGACCAAGGTTAAAGTATTGAAATTTATGAATCAAATATGCTTTTATTTTATATTTATAATAAGTTTAAATTTATTATAAATGAGTTTAGAACATGTTCGACCAAGTGGAAGTTTGGGGTAAGGGTATTTTTAACTCAATTTATTTTCATTGTGTTATATAAATTATTCATTGAATATATTATTACAATATTATGTGTGTTATGAAATATTATTGTTTATTTTTTATTTACACTTGTTTAATATGGATTTACATATGTTCCACATAATCTTTTCATTGATGGATTCCTATTTCAAATGTTATGATCATTGTAAGGGTTCTTGGTCTTCATATTCAATAACTTGAGACATGTTTCAACCTGTGAATTATTATTTTTTTATATGCTGTAATTAATATCCCATGAATTTTTTAGAATATTATTTTTTAGAAATCATGGGTTTTAAAAAATCATAATAAGTTCATTCATTCAATGTATTTCTGATTCAATATTTTTCAAAGTTGTAAGGGTTTCTAATTCAAACTTCTTTCTTGGAGACATGTTTTGATTTATGGACCTATATTAATTTATATTATGTATATAATACCTATTTGATATATAATATCATGAATCACTTTATACTAATAGTATTTTAAGTTCCTTATCAAGTTATTTATTTCAAAATGATTTTTTATTTTAGAATTCATAAGGGATTTTTATTTAAAACCTTGTTTTAAAAGTTTTAAGATCCTTACAGTAATGTCTGAGTTGTTTGAATTTTTTTAATAATGTTCTTATTTATACTTAAAATATTGTTAAATTTCATTTTATACTAATTTTTACTTCATTTAAAAATGTTTTAAAATGAATATTTATAATTTTTTTTTATACAAGTCACTTTTGAATCTCTTTACAAAATTGTAAAAAAATGTTTTTTAACATATATGTAATGAATGTATTTTCCTACTATCAGGTAATTTATTAATTATTATGATTATTTTATAAGTTTTCTTGTGTTTTAAATGAAAATCAATTTCCCATTGTTTTTTTTATTTTTTTAAAGGGTTACCAAAAGAAAAGGATTTTTCTTATTATTTTCAAAATTATATTTAAAATTATTTTATAGATATGATTTTCATCTATATCAACATAAATTAATGATTCTTATGTTTCAATGGAGATATGTTCTAAATATTAAAATCCCTTATTTCTATAGATTTATTATAATGATATTTTAAGGAATTTTCTATCAAAACCAGTTTCATTTCCATGGGTTATTTAAGCTATAAAGGAATGATGATTTTTATTAGTTTAATGATTAATATGAAATATTTTATGTGTTTTATTCATGTTATAATTCTTTTAAATTTTATATGATGATGAGTGGTTCTAATATATCCCTCCAATACATTGGGTAATGATATGTTCTCATGAAGATACATATTGGAATAAACCATAATGGTTATTCCTTTGTAGGGGTGATTGTATGGATAATGTACCCAGATACCTATATAGTTTTACTATGATTTATATAATGATTAATATAAATAGTTTGATAAGAAAATTGATTCATTATTGAATTAAATTTTATGATATTCTAATGGTGAAAAGTAAATTTTGAAAGAATTTTTTTTATTTCATGAGATTTCATATTTTTCCAAGTAATATTCATGATTATTATTTTATGATTTATTATGAGACTTTTCTATATAATTTTTGAGCTAATAAGTGAAAATGTATCTATGTTATGATTTGTTGGGTATGAATATATTATTTTATATCTAGTAATTTTTTTATTCTCTTACTCCTATGATCTTTTTATTCTCTCTTATGATATTTGATTAGTAACAACTTTGTTTAACCTTACTAAGTGTTTGATCACACCATTATTATGTTTCAATTTCCCCAAGTTATGAATAGAAATAGTACATATGATATTAATATAAGGGTTTCATGTGTGTATAATTCTTTGAAAGATGTTGAATTATTATTATGGGATAATTAATCTAGTTATAATGGTAAAAAATTACTTTTAATGAGAACAAATATTCCTCCTTAGTAAAGGGTTTCCTAATTATCTAAAAATCTTAACCAAAAATGAATTCTGCATTTAAGTGAATTATTATTTTTTGAAAATGTAATTATGAAAGTTTAAGTTTAGGTCACTTCAATTGGTATCAAAGATAATATGAAAATAATATATTTTTAGCACTAGATTCAGAAATACGATCCTGATATGTTATAGTCAGTATCAAAGCATGAGTTTATATAACTTTAAAGGTAAGTAATTTATAAAATGAGGATAATTTTAGAGTTATTAATACCATTATGGGTTAATAAATTTAAGTTTTATCACAATTTCAAAGGTATAAATACATTTTTTAGGTTTTATTTGATGGGAGTTTAAGATGATTAAGGATATTTTGGGAGACATTTATTTGGTTTTAGGAAGAATAAATGATAGAGGCATATATAACCCTTAGGTTTATCATGTGATTTACTATGAAGGTTATTTATGAAGAATTTTATTATTTTGGGGATAAATTTTGTAAGTTAAATATAACCTTTAAGGTTAATATGATATTTGATGTTGAGGTAATTGTGGTTAATTGAGATAAAGGGTTATTAATTTTTTTGAAACATATATTTTATTGTATTGATATCCATGGGAATAAAAAAATGATTCAGTTATTAGATGGTTGAAGTTATTTTGGAATAATTTCACTCTATTTTTGGGAAAATTATAGGAATTAAGGTAAATGGGAAATTATTAGCTAGGGTAATATTTTATGTCAAATTGGTTCATATTAATTGTGGAATAAATATTGATTTAAATTTTGAATATATATATGATTTTGTTGTGATTTTATTTCATGGCTATTTTGGGAATATATTATAATATTTTGTAGAATATAAAATTAGGATATATATATTTTTGGTATGTGAGTTTATGAGAAATTAATATTGTTTTAGGATATATGTTAAGTTGATCTTAGAAGAATATGTGATAAAATATTTCTAATCATTAGGTTTAAAATTTGGTATATCATATTTTGAAGAGTTTTAGGGTTAGTTATTTTCAGACTGTTTTAAGTTTAACTTTGTGTGTCATTATCAATGTTTTTGAGATTAATATATTTATTAATATGAAGGTTTATTCATATCAGATATTTTCTTTACAAGTGTTAACCATTTTTGTTTTTATTAAATCTATAGATATAGGAATAATAAATTTTCATCCATTTGTGGATATCATTGTCCTTTAAAATTTATTTTTAATTATAATGAAATAAAAATTTATCATGTTTGTTTATCATTCAGAATATGATATTAAACAGAGTTGGAAAACTGCTCAAAATACAATCAAAGGATGAAATTACAATTATGGTATGAAAATAAATCAAGTAAGTACATTTTCTCTTATTATTTATATCTATTTTAATGTAATTCCTCAAGTTTATTAAAAGTAAGACAAATATATTGATTGTTATCACTCAACTATCAATGTATTCTTTATGAAACCCATTCAAAAGTAATATTCTCACAATGGTAAATGAATGGTTTAAGAAATATTTAGGAAATGGTAAGTTTCATACACTTAATATATACATTAATGTTATTTTAAAAGGTAATTTTATCCATTTATATTAAATGTTATTTCTTTCCACTTTTTATATTTATCTTCCACTCGATATTGCTTCTCTTATACTTTGTTTTAAGATTTTATTATTAGGGGTCATTTTAAATTAATTATTTTTGAAGTTATATTCCACTCATTGGAATTGATTATTATTTTTTTAAAACAATTATCCATAATAAATGAGATAAAATTTTTAAGGATTTAATTTATTTAAGGGGGTGGGAATATAACAACCCAAGATTTTAATATCAATTAACTTTAAGTAAATATCTTGTTGAATAACTTGTGATATACATAAAATAGAACTAAAGTGAATAATAATTTATTTAAATGAAAGGTAAAAATAAATAATTTTTTAATATATTTTCTTTAAAAATAAGTTAATAATCATTAGTAATTGATATGGAATTAGGATAATAACACTTAAAGTTTAAAAGGTCATTTTTTTATAAAGTGATTTTTCTTTATAATTTTTATTTTAATGTAAAAGATAAATGAATGAATTTTATAACTTTAATTTTATGAAATTTAATTAATTTTTTATATAATAATGTAAAATTTATCTTAGGATTTTTTTTATTTTTTTTATAAATATTGATTTTTAGGTGAATATTAAAAAATATCATTTTTAAAAACACCATAACTTTTAAGACATCATTATGATATAAGAATAAATTAAAAAAATATAAAATATTTTTATATAAAAAATATGTATCTTAATTTAATAGTAAATAATTAAAAAAATAATATTTTGAATTTAGATACCCGTGATTTAATTTTTTTAACTAAAGTTTATTTTATTATAATAAAAAACTATTTTTGATTCTTTACCTTTAATGTGGTGTTTCAATGATAAAAATTAGAATTGGAATGATTCTAATGCCAAATAACCTCCATTTTTAATAATAATCCAATAAATTTATGAGAATTACCACTATTCAAGAATATTTGGCCAAAATAAGTATAAATTATTTTTAGACATAAAAATGCTTTTTTTCCATAAAAATGGTTTTATGCATTTCATGCACTTATATTAGAATTAATTCCCACCACTTTTAGAAATTGAATATTAAAAAAATTAATCTCTATTTTGAATTAAATTATTAAAATTTTGTAATATGGTATATTTCATTTTTTTGTCTTAAAAATAAGTTATCTAGGTAAAAACGAAGTTACCACGATAAATGTAAAATAGGGTAAAAGTGTTAAATTAATGGTTAAAGCCTTAAAATATAAAAAATTATTATATTAAAATGATTTTACGAGGTATTTATTGAAATAGATATTATATTAACTCCCATTTTTTTATCAAATTGGGACTTACTTGACTTGATAATGGCTTTCCTTTTTATATCAATATATAATATTTACAAAAATGATACTCTCTCTCACTTAATATTTTAAATATGTTTTTATGGTAAAAATAAGGATAAAAATAAATTATGGAAGAATATATATTAATATAATTATGGTAATGAAATTATATTTATATTACCAATTTATTTTTAATTCTAAACAATCATATAATTATCTAATTTTTTTCACAACATCAACACAATGCTTGTATAAGTAGTATAAAAATAAATTAAATTATTCAAAAATCATTAAAAGTGATAAGGATTGGATAAATTTTGGTTTTAACTATTTTTTATAATTATGAATAATAATATATTATTTAAGTGTTTATATTATAACTATATTTTTATCTTTATATATTTAAAGTCAAATTTTATGAATAGTTTTGAAAATGTATTTAAAGATATTTAATGTTAAAATATATTTTATTAATTGATTTTAAAATAAGAAAATATTATAATGGGAAAATATTTATAGTAAATAGTCTAAAATTTCATATGTGGTCCATTTGTGAGCCACTTAACAATTTTAAAATTAGTTTCAAGATCCTTAAAAACTTAATATTTTCAAAAACACCATTGATTTTTGCATATAAAAGGGACTTAATATAACCTTCCAAAAGAAAAATATGAGTTTATTTTTCTATAAAAATTATGCCCTAATACCTCTCTAAACTCCCCATATAATTTTTTAAGGACCTTGGTGTGACCATAAACATCTCCACCAAAGGCCTTAAGTTCAATCGAAAGGAGGATATTAAAATAAGAGGTAATTATGTTTACCCAATATTTCATGTTTATTTCCTCTTCCACCTCCTTAAAATAATTTATATCCAAAATAATACAATGAAATAAGTATATTTTATATACTAAAATTTTATTATGTTGATGGTATAATATTTTTCCATATCCTTTCCATCCTAGGGAAAATGAAAACGTCGCTCGTATGTATATACAGACTACTACCTCCACAAAGAGTTGTATTTAATTTTCTATCACCACCTATCATGGATGGATATAGATATGTAATTAATTAATATATATTAAATAATTATGATTATATAAATATAATATATTATTTACCTTACCATCCTTTTTATTTATTAAAAAATGGAAACATCGCTCGTACATACGTGTGGTATTCCACATATACAAAGTGATGTAATTTGTTTTTCATTTCCACCTCAAATTTCTAGTCATAAGGTTTGATTTAATGAATAAATATTATATTTATAAAATTATTATGATTATATAAAGGTAATAATTTATCTACTTATTTTCCTTTTCATCCATTGGAAAAATGAAAATGTCACTCATGTGTATGTATGGACTATCGTCTCTAAGAAATGATGTATTTTATTTTTCATGACCACCTAATATAGATATTTATAAAATTATATTGAATGTATAAAAAATATAATTATAACATGTTTAAGATTATTTAGGTGATGAAACTATGATCAAGGTACACATACTAAAACTGTCGAATCAAAACTTGCTTGTGAAATGGGACAATTAACACATAAATATCATTTTTATCAAAGAATTATAAGTAAACATGTAAAAAGAAGTTATAAGTGAATGATATTAAGTTACATAAATATAAATATGTTTATTTTTTTTACATTTATGATTAAGTTAAATGTATTATATAGGAGGATAGAATGTGTTCAATCAAACGAAAGTTCTAGGTAAGGGGGTTTTAACTTAATTTCTCTTCATTGAGTTATATCAATCTCCATTGACTATGTTATGAAAAGATTATGCATGTTATGATTTATGATTTTTTATTTTGTTTTTAAAATTATTTTATATGTATTTATATATGTTATATATAATCTTTTCATTTAATGATTCCTATTTCAAATGTTATTATCTTTGTAAGGGTTCTTGATCTTAATATTCAATTCTATTAGACATTTTTCATTTTGTGCACCATATTTTTTTATATGGTGTAATTAATACCCCATGAATGTGTTTTGAAATTCTATTTCATGGAAATCGTGGGATTTATAGAATCACAATAAGTTCCTCTATTCAGTGGATTTTTGATTCAAGCATTACCAAATTTATTAGGTTTTCTCATCTCGAACTTCTTTCTTTGAGACATGTTTTGATTGATGCAACTATATTAATTTATATGGTATATATACTACCTATTTTAAATATAATATAATAATTCTTTTTATAGTCAGGGTATTTTATGTTCCTTATCAAGTTCCATCTTTCTAATAGGTTTTTAATTTTAGAAGATGTAATGGATTTTTATTTAAAATACTATTTTAAAAGTATTAAATTATTTATCATCCATGTCTATATTCTTTTAAATGTTTAAATAATGTTTATATTTATAATTAAAATATTTTTAAAGGTAATTTTAAAATATATTTTACATTATTTAAAAAGGTTTTAAAAGTAATATTTACAACATTTTCCATACGAGTCACTTTTGACTCTCTTTACAAAAGTGTTTAAAGAATATTTTTTAACATATATGAAGTGAACATATTTTCCCACCAAAATATACATTATTAATTATTAATATAATTTTATAATTTTACATAGTTTTTAAAATAAAATATTTTCTCCATTGTTCTACGAAATTTTAGCTTTTAAAGGGTTACTAAAAGAAAAGGATATTTCTTATTGTTTCAAAAGTATATTTGAAATGATTTTATAAAGGTGTTATTCATATAGGTAAAAATAATTTAATGATTATTATGATTAATTGGGTATATTATATAACTATTCCATACCCATTAATTCATGGATGGATTATAATTACATTTTAAGGAAATTATATTTAAAACCTATTTATTTTCCATGGGTTATTTAAGCTATAAAAGAATGATGACTATTTTTATGAGTTGTTTGATGAATGTGATTCCTATGAGTTTTATTCATTTTATGGTTCTTATAAATTTTATATAATTATGAGAGGGTCTGATATATCCTTCCAATGCATTGGTTAAAGATATTATCACATGATGTGACATGTTGTAATTAGCTATGAAGGTTATTCCTTTATAAGAGTGATTATAAGGGTGATTGTAATGATAATGTACTAATATATCTAAAATGGATTTCTATGATTTATATGATGATTAATGAAAATATGTTCATAATAAAATGGGTTCATGATTGAATAAAAGTTTATGATCTTCTATAGATGATTTTTTTTTCAAATAAAATATTTTTATTTCATATGTTTACATGTTTTCCCAAGTAATATTCATGATTATTCTTATATGATTTATTATGGTATTATTATATAGAATTTTTAAGCTAAGAAGTTGAAATATATCCACATTATCCTTTTTTGGGTATGAAACACTTATTTTATATCCAAGCACTTTTTTTATGTTCTCATACTCATATAATAATCTTATTCTCTGTTATGAAATTCTATCATTGACACCTACATTTAAACTTTTTGAATGTTTTAGCTCACTATTTTTATGTTTCAATTTACCTTGGTTTTGAAGAAGAGTATTATATATGAAATTTATAAAATTTTGTAATGTATGGAAAATATTTTGGGAGATTTTTAAGGCTTATTATGAGAATTTTTTTGGGTGTAATGGAAAAATATCATTTCAATGAGAAAGATATGGTTTTTGTTTAGTAAAGGTATTTTCTTATTCTCTAAAATTATAAATAAAAATGAATAAAATGTCTAATAGAATATATTTTTGTTTCCAAAATATAGTTATGGAAGTTTATGTATGATTCACTTCAATTAGTATTAAATCTAATATATAAATCATATTTCTTTAGCACGAGATCTGGGTGTACGAGTTTGAGGAATTATAGTTTGGGTTGATAACTATTGGTTTCTTTATAGGATTAGTTTGATTCTCAAGGACAAGAATTTTTTAAAGCTATCTAATGCAATGTAATGTACCTTTACGACCCTCTAATTTATGTGTACTGAGTGTTGTAGGTGATGGTAAGAGGTTTGAGGAAGGAATTTGGATTTGATGCTAAGAATTCTATTAGGAAGAGTGTATTACACTATGGCCCTAGGAGCTTCACCATGGGTGGTTGGTCATAATAAGGTAGTTATTCTACCTTATGTGTTGCGGTGTGGATGTGGGAGCTACACTATGGGGTTTTCAAGGTCAAGATATATGGTTCAATCATCTTCAGATTCCCTGCACTATGGTCCATAGGCTGTGCTGTGGTTTTTTTCATGGGTTAATCAGGATGAAGGGAAGGGCATGGATTTGTGCTATGGTTACCACTATTTCTTCATAGAACTTATAATGGTTGGTTTTATGGTTCTTACTTTTTAGAGGATATACTATGTCGTAGTGCTTGTGCCTCATCGTGGCTGGGTTCAAGGACTTCCCTTATAATTTTAATAATTAGGATGTTGTAGTGTGGATATGTTATTTTGATTTTAACCTTTCTTTAGTTGGATCAAATCAAAGTGATAACCAAGTTTTAGAGGTGTCTTATGTGTGAGATACACAATGTGATTTCTAAATATTTATTCTGCTTAACCCCATTGTAGTGTGAGCTACACCAATTGCATTTTGGTTTTATGACTTCTATCCTGGGTATAAAATATGAAGTGTTTATTGATCTCATTCCATTTCCTTTGGTTCTCTTGACCTTGGAAAAAATTAAGTGCATTTTTGGGAGGCCTTTTATTACCCTTTCACCTAGCCTTGATCCTCAACTTATAATATACCTTGTTTGTGATCTGAGATGAGTTCCTCTTCCTTTATTCTTGGTTCTCCCCCCATTATCCCATATTGGGAAGGATGTGCAATGGTTTTTTAAATATTATGATGAGTAAAATATGGATATTGTTGCATTATAGGTTTATTCGGGTTTCTTTTACAAGGGTTGGTTTTATAGTAATCTTTTTTCCTCTCAATCATATACAATAACTATTAAAAATTCAAGAAATATTTTTATTTATGTGTGAATTATGGAAGTTACATGATCTTTCCTTCTTTGGGTGGATAGTATGGATTGGAATGATAAATATAATGAATTATATTAAATAAAATTTATGATAATGGGTGATCTGTATGGATTTACTTACTTCTATGTCATTCTTGTGTCTTTGTTGATTACCCAATGTTGTTGCTGAAAATATTTTACTATTGATATATGTATTATACCATTTATATGATTTGAATGATGAGATCATCTATAATAAAATGTTTATAACTTAAATATAATAAATTAACCAATTATATGGAATCTGGAATCAAATTTATATCATTTATGTTGAAGAAATGTATTGATATGAAATAATGTTTTAAAAAGGGTGATTATGAAAGTGAATGTTGCTAGATTTTTTTTATTCATTGCTATATGATTATTTTTGTTATTGAATATTGTGTAGATATTGTGGGACTATTATGTGGAAAATATATGGATGGTTTTGATATGTTTGTTTAGATTAAGTAGTAGGGATGTGACTTTCTTTCCATGATTAGTGAGGGAGAATGTGGATGAGTTTATGGGTGATGACATGGTTGGATATGTGGAAGAGGATGTGTTGTGTGGTTATTTTGGGGGATCATGGACCATTTTATGGGGTGGATGTTTATTGATTGGTTTAATTTTTTTGGGGAATATTTTTTAGTTTTCTGATATAAATAGAACATGATTGGTAATGATGAGAATGGTAAATGGGTATGAATATAATTGAATAACAATGGACTATAAATTAGTTTTTAATACTTGAAATGAATGTGTAATGGATAGATTAAATGTGATTATTGGGTGATAATAGTTTTTATTAAATATGGAATTTAATGGAATAATGAAATTAATGTAGCATGTAATGGTAAATATGAAAATTGTTAAATGATATATTTAAATGGGAATAGAGATTTGTTGTTGTGGAAATTTTCTATAGAAAGTGGGTATGGTTTTGTGGTATGTAGTTGGAATTGATGGAAATGTGTGGCAATGGTAGTGTGGTGATGATTATGGGCTATGATAGATCTATTTTTATGTGAACCCTATACTTTTTGCTTTTATATAATTATGTTATACTTATATTTTCTTGTGATTTCATATGCACCCCACCCGAGTCAGATAAACTTACCGATACCCAAATATTTTTCATTCCAAGTGTTTCCCCAATATCCAGGTTAGTGAGGGAACAAATGGATAACTTCTCCCTCTTCCATTTGATCTCTTATAGAAATGGTGTGGCTATGATGGATTGAGTTTGATAATGCGATTGATGTGATGATGGTTGGATGATTATGTGGTATATATAGTGGGGGTCATGCATGGTAGGAGGATTTAATGAGGCTGATGTCCACCATGTTCACGATACCCTACTGAGGTGGATTTTTGATGAGGTTATTATGTGTAGTTGAGATAAAAATATTTGGTATATGGATGTAGTTATGGTTATGGTTGGTTGTTACTAGTGCCAACATGAATATTGGACCCAATGTGGATTGGGATAGGTAGGGCTACGACTCGACCCACATATGGGGTGATATGATTAATATGATTATATGTTATAGAAGGTATGAGTGTGCCAGGATGTTTAAGTTTGGGGTATGAGAGATAGAAACTAGTGGGTAAGTGGCACAAGGTAATATTTTTATATATTCTTTCATTATTATGTAACTATAATTGGATGCTCTGTCGGGTGAGCGATCTTTGGTAAGGATGGGTGATAGTTTCCTTGCTAGGTGCTTATTGTTTTTTCTATTTATTCATTGATGTAGTAGTATGATTCTCCCAAATTTTCATGAGAGTTATTGAGGAGGATTTTACTGAGTATACATGTATGATCACCCCTATATATATAAATCTATTTAACTAGTTTTCTGGAGAGCTTTGGTGATCGATATGGACAATACTAGTTTGGAGATTAGTATTGTTAATGGTGTTTATGTCTAGGAGTTTACTTTTAGTTCAACTTAGAGACTTATATATTTATGACATATAATGAATTTTGGATTATCATGTTATTTTGGTTTTATTTTATTTTATGGTGTTGATTAGTGGATTTCTCATTATGTTCTTCAAATATATGTGTGTAATTTATTCCAGTTGAATGTTTTATACCCTCAATGATAGTTTCTAACCCTATACCTATTGGAGGTATGCCTAGGAGGCCATTGTTGTCTTTACTACAGTCCTAGGAGGGGTTTCCAGTGGGGGAGGGTTGTGAAAAAGTTGTATGGGAGCTATGGATAAGAGATGAGATGGAGTTTGGAGATAGGAACTGTTGAGGATTACATGGGTTTGGTAGGGAAATTTATTAGTCAAACATAGTGTGTAATGTATCAAAAGAGACTAATTAGGGAATAGGTGATTTTGGACCCCTGTGATCCGATGCAAGGACCTTAAGATTACTAAACACCCTAGTAGAGGTAATACTAATTGTGGTGTAGAGACCTAGGAGAGGTATATGCATCACACTTTTTTTTGCTTGTGTATGAATTAGGATACTTTTTAGGAAAATTAAATGAATTAAATTAAATAAATATATTAAAATGAATCTTAAATTAATTTAAATATACCAAGATTAGGAGTTTTCTTTATTCTTGTAGAGATTCCTAAAAGTTTTCATCTGCATATGGTTTGGTTTTGTTGAGGTTTAGTAGGATGACCTAGTTTATTGCCATAAGATTGATCTAATTGAGGAGGATGAGGCTTGGATAAATATATTGTGTGATTTCTAGTGTTAGGGGTTAGAGAAGTATGAGTGGAGTGTATTTGATTTGGAGAAAAATCATTGGATAGAGGAGCTCAATACTACCTTTAGTTTTATCCAAGGAAGGGTAGAGTATCGAGTTCTATTGGAGGTTAGTTATACACGAGGAGTGACATTCTAGTGGTGGATGTTGTATTTTGGGGAGTGAAAGGAGGCACATGTTTCATGGGATGATTTTCGATGGAAGATTCATATTGATTTTTTATCATCAATGATGAGGGTATTGAAGATACATGACCTTCTCTCCTTTCACCAGGGGATCCGAAGAGTGTGGGAGTTTGGGATCAAGTTTAAGGAACTTCTTCATTTCACTCCTGACCACTTTTTGGATGTGGTGTCTAGAGAAAAACATTTTGAGGAGGATCTATGAATGATTATTCATTATGAAATCACCTCATTTATGACACCTATGTATTCAGAGGTGTAAAATAATGCTAATGTGATTGAGATAATGCATGCATGACTGGAATCATCTCAAGAGGGTATTCATTAGAGTTACCCAATGAGTAGGGTTTATAGTTTAGGATATCAGATATTAGTGTAGTTGAGGTTTTGACTAGTAGGGATGCAACCTCGATAGTTTTCTCCCCCAAAAACTCTCTGAAGCTAGCAGTTCCTATGTTTCCACTTTAATATTTTCATAGTAAGTTATTTTTGTAGAGTTTTTGGACATTATTGATATAAATACTCAACTATTCTCAATGATCATATCTTAAAGGGTGGTTAATAACCATTCCAACCTCAATAATAGTTTCCCCATAGGCTGTACTATAAATAAGGACCATCGGCCTATGTTTTTCTAAGAGGAGATAAAGCCAATAGAGGTCATATATGCATTTTTCCCTATCCTCAGAGACATCGAGACAATTGAGGTCATAGAGGTGGTCACCAATATCATGATAGTGGATCTGAATGTGGATAGTTTTATGCCATAAATATGACAGTTATGGATGGACCAAATTTTTTATAAGGTATCATATGTTTATATTCCACCTTGGAATATGATTTATTTTATTTTATAGTATCACACTACTTTATTTCACCCACCATGGTATGTATCTTGTCTATCAAGGTGAAGAGTCATCCAGTGACCCTAGTGTTGAGTATTCTTGTTGGAGGTCAAAAAAGTTTTCTTGATGTTTTCTAAGGTTTTGAGTTAATGATGGGGTAGCATCAGTTATCAGGGGATTTCTTTATACATCATATATACAATATCATTATTGACATTGACTAATTTTATTGTATGCATGATGTCATCAATTGTTTAAGGAGTGTGTTTTTAGTGATGATAAGGGAAAGTGTGGTATTTGTTGGTGAGTAGGATTATCATATGGGTTATAGGCCTTTAGAGCCTTATTTTCTCAACTAGTAGTTCTCAATTTGTATTTAGTAGAGGTGTAGGTGTAAAAGTTTCCTAGAGTCATCAAGAAGATTTTGAATATATTTCTCAAAGAGTTTTTAGTGCTACCCCCTAAATGTGACATCAAGTTTGGGATAGAGATACATCCTGGTGCCTATAAAATTTGGATGGATCCCTATAGGATTGAACCTTATAAGATACAATATTTGAGGATCTATATTGATGATTTTATGTAGAAGGTATTCATATATCCTGGTGTATCACCATGCGGTGATTCAATGTTATTCACCAAGAGGATGGTGTTCTAAGGTTGTGAATAGACTACCAGTGTTTGAATTAGATGACAGTCAAGAATTTTTATCCCCTTAAAAGGACGAATGATCTATTCAACAAGTTTAGGTATCTATATAGTTTTTGAGGATTGATCTATAGTGGGTATATCGCCAGATGGGGTGAAGGAGGAGGATATATTGAATAATGCATTCTGATGTTGTTATATGAACTTTGAGTTTGTGTTTATACTTTTATGGGTCATGAGTACCCTATATTTTTTATCGGAATCATGAAATCCATGTTCCATGAGTTCTTGGACTAGTTCTTGGTAGTGTTCATCAATGAAATTCTCAGATAATTAAAGTTAGAGGAGGATAATTAAAAGTATATTAGGGATATTTTACAAGTCCTTTAGCATCATCAAATATTTTGGAAGTTGTCCAAGTTAATGTTTTGGACACATGAAGTTCATTTTCTCAGTCATTAGGAGTCCCAATATAGAGTGGTAGTTGATACTTAAAAGATCAAGGTGTTTGTTTCTTAGGTAGAACCAGATAATGTTGTAGAGGTTTGTAGTTCCCTTGGTCTCATGGGATATTATCAGAGGGTTTTGGTTAATTTCTATTAGATTATAGCTTCATTGATAGCCTTGACCAAGAAATACAATAATATATTATGTACTGATATGTATCAGACATTTTTCAACCACCTGAAGGAGAAAATTATTAAAGCTCACATCCTTTGATTTCTAGAGGAGGAAGCGATGTTTGAGTTTTTCTATGTGATTCTTATCTCTGTTTAGAATTAATCCTAATTCATTATAAAGTGGTGGTATTTTATGGGTCTAGGTATTCATGGGAATAACTACACCACCTATAATCTTGAGTTAGTGACAATGGTGTTTTCCCTAAATTTATGGTGACATTACATCATTAGTGAATGCTTTTTAGACACCATAACTCATAAGAGTCTAAGGTATATTTTCTCTCAGTAAGATCTAAATCTGTTTCAATGGTAGTGGATAATGTTATTATAGGACTAAGACTTTTATATCTTCTACAACCTAGGGAAATGGAATGTGGTTATTGATGTGTAGAGTAAAAATTCATAGGGAGATATTGTTTTGGGGTTAAGAGATGATAGGAGAGGAATGTAAGAGATTTTAAGGATGCATCTTGATGTGGGGGAATTTATAGAGGTTTCATGTATCAAATGGTAGTGCAGTCATCATTGATTTAGTAAGTGGAAGAGTCTCAATTGGGAGAATCAAAGGTATATGTGACACAAGTCTATGTCTTCTATGATGAATCCCTAAAGGGATGGTTAGAGGATTATCATCATCGGGTGTTATATTAGGGGTGATTTTATGTTCAAATAGTTGGTTCTCTATGAGTTTTATAGCTTGTCTTTGATATTTTATCATGGAATATCCAAGATATATCATGACTTGAAGAGTCGGGTTAAATGGCCTAGGATGAAGATGTTAATAGGGGAGTTCATGTCATGATGTTTGGTCCGCCATTAGGTGAAGGTAGTGTATTGTGTTATTAGTGGTTTATTTCATCTATTGGATGTTTTTGAGTGGATATAATATCACATTTCCATGATTTTTTTCATATATTTACCCCAAAACTAGTTAGGGTGTGATTATGTTTGGGTGATCATGGATCAATTGATGAAGTCATCCTATTTATCGATAATTAGGGAGTTGGGTGATGTAGATGTTATAGAGAAGTGGTATGTGGATGAGGTAGTGTGAATTCATGGGGTATCCATGAAAATCATCTATTATCAAGATCCTTGATTTACATCATGATTTTGAGGGTGTATTTAGGGTAATTTTGTCTCCCATCTATTCCGTAACATCACTTTCCATCCTCTAATGGATGGGTAGATGGAACAAAACATTTAATGAAGAAGTATATGATACAAAATTGTGTTATAGATTTTGGTGGATCATTAGTGAATCAATTTCCTTTGTTTAATTTTTATTATATTAATAGATACCAATCATCAATTGGCACTCCATTTGAGGTGTTGTATGGGAGGAATTTTTGATCTTTATTGTGTTAGACTGAGATTGGGGAGTTAGCGGTTCTTGGACCTAATGTGGTGCAAAGAATGAAACACATGGTTAAGATGATTTATAAATGGATGAAGGAAAAAAATGACTATAAAAATTCATATAATAATCAATTAGGATACATTTGGAGTTCAAGGTTGGAGATCATGTGTTATAGGAGGGTTCCCATCATTGTGGGTAGCAGAAGTTTGGATAAGGGATTAGGCTATATCCCTAGTTCATTTTTCCTTTTAAGGTGTTGAAACATGTTGTCAAGGTGGCATATCGATTGACGCTTCCTATATTACTAGACCATATCCTCGTCAACGTTTGACCATAGGGTTGTGGCTCTGTCTAGTGGCTCTTCTCTTCGCTGGGGGTCTACCGATCTACCTCCCTAGTCATGATGTACGGTGTTGTCCTTCAAATATGTGCTTTGCAGTCCAAGTTTAGGGGTTTTGGATCCATGATTTCTGGGTATTGATCCATTCTCTCACTCGGTGGTCTAGGAAGGTTCTCTCGTATCGCTATCGGCCCCCTCCTTGGCAGTCAACAAGGTGATTTATGGACTCAAATGGTCACTGGTGGAGCGTTTAGGAGCTAAGAAACCTTCGATTCATGTGTTACAATGATTTTTGAGTTCATGGGGATTAAAGGAATAGGTTCTCATTTTGGTGATCCATAGGTTCTCATTCTTCTTGGTGCTAGCTTCGGAGGAGGATTTAGTTAAGGAATGATGAAATGATCCCCGTTTCTTGGGCCGATGGTGCTTCAATCTATCTCAGTGGTCAATGGAGGTTCATAAGGGGAAGGAAGATCCTCATGCTATAGTTTGGGTATGTTTCCCTAGCCTACCACTTCCTTTTATGAACAACACTTTTCCTAGGGCCATCGAGGACTCACTGGGAGGTTTTCTTAGCATGGATGCACGCAATTGTAGAGGTGAGGATATGTTAGCCCCTCTTATCTGTGTGGAGTTGGAACTATCGGTGCCTATCTTGGAGAGATTGTCCCTAAAGGTGTAGGATTCCAACATCTAGTCACATGATATAGTTTTTTCTTATTTTTCCTAGGTTTTGTTTAGAGTGTCTTCTACAGGGGCATTCAGGGAAGAACTGCAAGAAACGACGCCTTGGAGTAAAGCCTCATGAGGCCAGATTTCCCCTGCCAAGAGGCCCATATTTATCTGTGGGGGGAGATCCTAGCTCTGTACTAGCTCATCTTGTGGCCATAGAGGTGTCTATATCTTCTATTCCTTGCGGAATCCCTCCTATGCTCCCAATTTTCAAAGAAATCATCCCTTCCTTTACCAGGCTAGAGGCTTCCCCTGTTGAGACTCTGGTTCCCTATGTGCCGCGTGCCCTTCGAATAGATCCTCTGGTGCCCTCAGCATGGTCATTCTCATAGCCTTGGATGATGTTGGTAGGTTCTTTGTTGGATAATCTTCTAAAGTTTTCTCCAAGTCTGCTATTTTCATTTCCTCGAGATCTCCCTCGAGTGATATCAGTTCCTTACTCTTGTGATGAGAAGTAGCCTAAGGAGGTTTTTGGATAGGGAGCCGCTCTTCCAGGAGTAAATCTTCTTAAAGGAAACAGGTTGTTGGAACGAGCTAGATGTATTGATGTAATAGGTTTTCATTAATCTAGGCTCCCTATAGAGGATGGTTTAGTAGTCAGTAGTGACCTTACTGCTAGTGCTCCCACACAGACTATGCAGGCACTCTCAAAGTCAGATGAGGTGTCTCTTTCTCCTCCTTTGGAGGTTAAGGGAAAGGCTTCTAAGAATGCTTTGAGGCTAATACCTTCCCCATCACTCCTTGTTGGTTCGGGTTCAGAAGTGTGCATGAGGTTGTCATCAAAGAGGCTATAGGATAGGGAGGGATCTGTTCTCCTTGTGTAAGAGACCATTTTTCCTGGGGACAAAGCTGGGAAGGTTTTGTTTCCATGAATCCCATCTTCATATGGAACGATCAGGGAGTCGAGGTGAGAGTAAAATCAGATTTTATTATATTAGAAGCTAAGAAACATAAGGTCAAGGTAGTGTCGATTCTTGAGCACAAGCAGAACTCTACGAAGATCAATGAGTTCACATGCAATCTGAAGCAACATGCATCTATGCATGCATATCCAATAAATAAGTTCATCTGGATTTTTTTGGAACAGGGAGGTTTCAGTGGAGTTAATCCAAGAAGGTGATCAACATGTAACGACGAGGGTGTCTTGCGGTGGAGACTCCCTATCTGTTTCATTCATTTATGACAGTTGTGATGCACTAAAAAGGGAAGAGTTATGGAGTGAGATAAGTTATTTTGAACCAGGGGATCATCCTTGGGTGTTGGGTGGTTATTTCAATATTGTAGCTAACTCGGAGGAGAAGAAGGGAAGAGGTTATTTTCCAAGGAGGGATAGCATGGCGTTTTTCCAGTTTATGGATGGCAAGGGACTTTTGGATCTGGGGTATTCAGGTGATCCCTTCACATGGTGTAACAAATGGAGGGGCGTTAGTCATTTCTGGATCCAGCTCAACCGGTGTTTTTCCAATGTACAAGCGATCTCTAGGTTTCCAGAGGCGAAGGTTAAGCATCTGACCCGCAACATCTCTGACCACTCTCCACTCCTGCTTTCCCTAATAATAAGGGAGGCTCCGCAGTCAGGCTTCAGGTACATGAGCCACTAGTTGGGTATACCGGGTTATCACAAGACAGTGTGAAAAAGTTGGGAGGAATCGATATAGGGGCACTCCTGGTGAGTACTACACTGCAAGTTTAGGCGACTCAAGTAGGCACTCTATTCATGGGCTAAAAGCATCCTTCACTTGGACCAGGAGCTGGACATGCTCAGACAGGATATTGAATGGTTTGAGGCTAGTATTAAGGAGGTATGGGATGATGCTATCTTTGGTGATCTCTACGAGAATAATAACTCCTTTGTGGTTATGATACTCACGCATGAAAGAAGGGTGAGGGATCATTAGAGAATTAAATGTCTTATAGAGGGAGATAAGAACACTTCCTTTTTACATGCTTGCATAAGGGAGAGGCGACGTGTGGTCCAACTGAACCTAGCTTTAGAAGATGGATCTTTCACTAATTATAGGGAAGTGGTTGGGGGCCTGGTGTTTGCTTCCTTCAAGGACCTTCTTACAAGACCCAATCCAAACATGTTACAGGTTTACCCTACAGGGGGGATGAGTTCTAGGAGGGTATTTCACACCTTGTGTCCCCTTAGGATAATGAGTTGATGGAGGGGATTCCGGAGGAGGAGATCTTTATGACTATGGTGAGTCTCAATCATGAGAGTGCTCCAAATCCTGATAGTCTTCTAGGCTCATTATATAGGAGCTCCTAGGAGGTGGTGAAGGGGGATATCATCAATGCTATCCAGGATTTCTTCAGAGGGGGTAGCCTACTGTGGATTGGGTCCACCACGACTCTTTTCCTTTTACCAAAAATCAAAGACCCTTAATCTCTTATTCATTATTGGCCAGTGAGTAAGTGTAACTTTACATATAAAATACTGTCGAGAATCATTAATAGAAGGTTGTATATAAATATTCCATGGTGGATCTCCAAGGAACAACATGGTTTTGTGAAAGATCACTCTATTCAGGGAGCCATAGTGGTGGCCCAGGAGATGCTGAGAGATATCAATACCATGTTTTGTGGATCTAATATAGAAATCAAGCTTGATATGAGTGAGGCATATGAAATGATAGAGTGGGGATTTATTAACAGGGTCCTGAACAAGATGGGTTTCTCAAGATGGTCTTACGATCTTATGTTTTGGTGCTTCAGTTCGGCATGGATGGCTGTGTCATTTATGGGGCGAACTCATGGTTTTTTCCGGACTGTCTGAGGCCTTCATCAAGGTGATCCTCTATCCCTGAGTATTTTCATTCTTATACAGGATATCTTATACTAGATAATTAATAGAGGCATCTATAATGGGGGTGTTCTTCTTTTACAAAGAAGGTTAAGGCTACCACCCACCTATCATCTGATGTTTGTGGAAGATACCCTCATCTTCATTAATGCGGGGAGGCGGTTGGTGCGGGGGGATATTAAGATCCTTGAGGAGTATTTCCACTGGAGTGGTCAAAAAATTATTAGGGAGAAGAGTGGATTTTATGCGGCCTCGACTTGCACTGCGATAAGGGTGACAGATATGGGTTGTAGATTGGGTATGAGGCGCGGTGTGTTTCCCATGGAGTATCTTGGAACCCCCATGTCTCTAGGCAGAATGTGAATCAGTTATTTTGACCCTATGGTGAGAAAGATTATGGGGCACATTCACAATTGGAAGAACCATTTTTTATCCTTTAGAGGCCGTATTACTCTTGTGAACAACGTCCTCTCAGCCATTCCGGTCTATGATCTTTCGTCCACCAATGTACCGAAGGGGGTTATCAAGGTAATTGATAGACTTTTGGATCATTTCACCTGGGATGCATCTTCGGAGGGGAAGAGACATTGGATTTCTTAGGGGGAATATGGATCTTCCAATTTCGGAGGGACGGATCAATGTTAAAATCCTTGAAAACACTATCCAGTACATGCACGTGAAGCTGGTGTGGGATGTTATTGAAGAGCGATCCTTGTGGGGTAAGTTGATGTCCTGCAGAAGCTGGGGCGTCACCGAATATTCTGCGGTTAGTGGGTCTTCACTTTAGTCCTCTGTTAGAATTTTTATTCCATCCATCCTCCAAAGACCGCAGTAGATTATTGGGGAGGGGAACATATAGTTTTGGGTCCACAACTAGTAGAGAAGAACTCTCGAATATCCAGGGTGTTCGGATCCGTTGATCACCTTCAAGGAGGTGAGCCAATACCCACATTTTTTCAGAACCATTCTAGATGCAGAACAGTAGGAGGTTTTTGTCTCTGTTATTTTAAACTCATATATGGACCAGTGTGTCTTTACCCCCTACACCTTGGGTAGGTTCAATGTGAGGGATTTTTAGAAGTTAAGTTTGTCGTAGGGCCAACAGGGAGGTGGGTGCGGTCTGGCTTGGTGTAAGTGTATCCCTATAAAATTTAATTTCCTAACATAGAGGATCTAGAACCGAGTTTTACCAACGGACTATAATATCAATAGGCTTGGCATCAACATGGATTCTTGCTGACAGTGTTGTGTAGATAAGAGATAAGAGAGTATATCCCATATATTCTTCAAGGGGGACTGGGCATACCAGGTCTGGGGTGTCTTTAGCGAACTTACAGGATCCTCCCCCCAATGTTTTGAGCTTTGAGTCCTTTATGGAGAGATGGTTTCAGGTGGATGATGATTTTCATAAGGAAAAAAGGGAGAGATCCACCATTTTTAACGCTGGCTGTTGGTGTGTATAGCAAGCAAGGAACCATGCTAGGTTCGAGGGGCACGCTTCTATGGGGAGATCTATTACCACCAGAATACGATGTATCTTGATTGATTTGTGTGGCACTGATTATGACTAGAAGAAGACCCCCTCCCTTTTCAGGCTATTTGTTCATCAAAACGTGGCCTAACAGTCAGCCACTAGGAAATCCGGGCACTGGGTTCCGTGGTGTCCTCCGGATGTTGGCTTCAAATTGAACATCGATGGTTATTGCATGATGGGTGAGCTATGTGGTTGAGGCATGGTCCGAGATCCTAGGGGCAGTGTGGCCTTGGCCTTTTCGGTGCATTATGGTTATGGTAATTCTATGCAGGCAGAGGCAAAGGCAGTTCTCATAGTTATCACTATTTGCAGATAGCAGGAGCTTGACATATCCCAAGTTGAGACTGATTCTTTGATTATTCACGATGCCTTGCATGGTAAAGGTATCATCCTTTGGTTTATTTCATACACTATTCAAAAATTAAAAGCTCTCTTCGATAGTAACACTAGAATCACTCACATGTTGAGAGAGGGAAACAAGGTGGCATACCACTTGGCCTCTATGGAAACCCCTGGTAGCATGGTCAGTTTTCATACTCACGTCTCTCACTTTAAACCTGAGGGGGTGAACTTGATTTAGGGTGATTCCCTTTGTATCCATTACTTCATCCCCCTAGAAATTGGTCATCTATCTCTTTGTGTAAATCCTTTTGAATAAAAATTGTAACATTGGATAGTGGATTGACAAGTTGAGACTCAGGTTTATTAGGATAAGGTGCTACATGGGTGAGTTATTCCTTGGTTCACATTCTGTGGAGGTATAATGTCTCATAGGATAATATATGGAAATTAGAGACACAAATTCACTTTTAGTATCTCAATATATCTCGATATTGTTTTACTATAATGTCTACAATGATTTTTTGTGTTGATTTATTGATGATTTTTATTCTCCTATGCTTCTTTATATCTTATTGATGCCACCATTTCTTTTTGAGAGGTATATCCTAGGGGAGAGTTTGGATTAGTTGCTATTGGTTTCCTTTTAGGATTAGTTTGGTTCTCAGTGACACTAATTGTTTGATAGGTATATTATGTAATGATTTAGACACTTATGATCTATTATTTTTCATGTTTTTAGAGTTGGAGGTTCTAGGAGGAGGTTTGAGGAAGGAATATAGAGATGGGGCATATATTTTAGTTGGGATGTGATCTGTACCTTAAATGGTTGGTTAAAATAGGGTAGTTCCATTACATGGTGTTCCATGGTGTATCCATGGGAGATGTATTATTGGATTTTAAAGGTCGATATCCCTAGTTCTTCCATATCCCAAGACCCTTATCCATGGTCCTTAATCCATATCATTGTTTTTGTCTTGGGTCAATTAGGATGAAGGCAAGACCATGGATTTGTGTCATGGTTATCACTATCATGGTGCAGAGCCTAGATCATTTAATTATGTGGTTATTACATTTTGTAGAACATTGTGTCACGGTGATTATGTTGCATCATGGTAGGGTTCAAGGAATTTCCTTATGATTTCAGGAACTAAGAGGCTACAACATGGAGATATTCCTTATACTATGGCCCTTCCTTTGTTTGAATAAATAAGAGGTTTGAATGAGTTTAATAGGGTAGAGATATAGGATATACATGAAATTATTTTTAGAGTTTCATTTATCTTAACCCCATTCACTACAAATAAAATGGCTTATACAAACAAAAATTTATTGAAAGATAATATATTTGTTGGTAAAATTTTTCATTTCCAACAGATATTATGTTTTATTGGTATTAATTTTTGATTCCAACACTTAATTTTACCAATAGATATATCAATTGGTATTTTTTGTTCAATACTAACATATAATTTACCAATAGTTGAATCTATTACTTTGGTATGCTAATACCAAATTTTTTTTACTAACACATGAATCCATTATTAATAATTACTATTACCGAAAAATATTTTTTTTAATAAAAAATGTTATAATAAACCATACAATAACAACCAAAAAAGATTTTATCAATAATAAATTAATAAAAACCTAGTGTGTATATATATATTATTTTTATGACCAAAGTAATTTTTATTCCTAGGGTTTTATTAAAAACATATCATAATTGATTTCATTTTTCTAATTTATTGAAATATTATATGTTTTTATATTTTTCAATACTGTTTATTCAATTTTATCTAAATATTAACCATTTTTATATTTTTCAAAATTATTTATTTTAAAAAAATTAAAATACTTTTTATTAAAAAAACACACAACCCTAATCCCCTAATCCTCGTTTCTTCACTGAACCCTTGCCCCGCCTCCCCACCTTGCCTCCTGCCATGCTGTAGTGCCTCCCATTGCCCCGCCCCGCCACCCGTCACCCTCACATCCCCAAATCCTTGTGTCTTCCCTGTACCTCCATTCTCCCTAGTTATTTTTCACCCACTTTCTCCGCACCAGCAATCTATTCCTACACGCAAAAACCCATTTCATCATCATTCTCCCCGGTAAATGATCTCCCTCTTATGGATTTCCACTTCTTCCACGGTTTTCTCTTCATTCGCCTTCGAGGACGCGTTCTTCTTCTTGAATGTGATACTGTGCAGGTTCTGTCTTGTATGGTGATTTCAGTGTTGTTTAGGTTTCTATTGGTGTTTTATTTTTAGGGATTATTCCCACTCATTTAGGATCGACCCTCGGCTGGATTTTATCTTCCCTTTCTCTATTTCCCTTCCAGGTACGTTGATTTACGCTTCAACTAGCTTCGACCCCCCTATCATTAACGGTGGATTCAGGTGTCATCTACGGTGGTCTAGATAGGTCTTGAAGACATCCCTCCAAGTCTAGGGCAGTTTTGGTCTATCGATCTTAATCCAACGGGCATGGTATGATTCTTCATGCTCATGCTCCCTAGTAGTGAAAGGTGGTCAGGTCATTGCTATTCTTCTATTTCATGATATTTATTTGGCTGGTGGATGTGATAGAGCTGGTGTTTGTTGGAGGTTTTTTTTCTGTCAAATGGATGTTAAACGAGTTTATTCAGATAGTTCAGTTCCCGCTTTTGGTTTTTTTTTTCTAGTTCACATGTTTTTTTTACCGAAAAAGAATACACTAAAAATTGAAGATGGAAGTGATTCTGGGCTGGATTTGTTGTCTCTGGCAGGTCAGTGCATTGTGAGGAACATGTGTTCAATATTCTATTAATATAAAAGAAGATGGATCTCCTCTAGTTTTCATAGAAAATGGGAATATTAATAGCAATTCCTATTGTTATGTTTCTTACTTTTTTGTTTCATTCCAATTTCGTTTTTGGTTGTCACGGTTTTATTCATGTTCATTCCTTTATTTTTGGTTCAGTTATGATTTTGAATGCTCGTTAATTATGGTACTTTGTGGTGGGGTATTGGGGATGATGAAATCTTGTTCTCTATAAATGTTTTATGAGAATATTATAATGGGAACACATTTATTCTCTAGTTCTATTTTTATTTTTTAGTTATTTTGTTGTTGGATATTTTTATCTCATTAGTGAGAGTGTTTTTTAGGAATTAAGGGTTTTATGTACCGTTCATCGGAGGTGGTCATTGAAATAGCGTAGATGCTGGAGGAGAGTTAGTATGATGTCCTTTTGATGACATGAATGAAATTATGATAGAGGATGTCCTATATAATGTTCTTCATGGTGTTTTTTATGATTCTATCACAGTATTATGGTTTCCAATTACTCAACCCTATCTCTTTTATAGAAAAATTAGGTTTGAACATTTCGATCTGTATGTCAAGATTCTTAATGTACTTTTCATTTATCATACACTCAAAGAATATTCTCTCACAAACTCTACATTTGTTTGGTTCTTCAAACTCTTGTACTCGAGAGGAAAATCAAGAAGAAAGATGCAGGGGTTCACAACCCTTTTCTCATTTTTTTAGGGGTAACAAAGTTTTTTCTCATTTTTTAGGGGTAAAAAAGTATTTGTTGAAAATTATTCTTTTAAGAATCTTTAAATCCAAGAATTGGCAGCCAAAATTTTTCAACATTTATATACATAATTTCATTCTCTTGAAAAGCTTGATGAAGTTTCACACCAACTATTTTCATAGCATAGAGTGCTAAATCTGATATGAGATCCATTAATTGGATAGTAAATTTTGTACCAATGCAACTCTTCACTAGTCCAAGCATTACAACATGATCATTCACATTGACATACATCATAAAAATTTATTGTTTTATTAAATATCTTTTCAATGTGCCTGGTATTGATAATAATATAAGAATTGTGTCATTTTTACTTGTGTTTTTACATATAGATTCCCCTACCTCTTGTCGAAGAAAAGAATAATTTTTTCAGAGATGTTGACATGGACATGTAATATTCTATTGATGCCTTGATAATGTGTATCATGAAGATCCATAAGGTGTTACTTCATCCGTAGCTGTTCATGGAATGTGTGGAGTAGTTAGGACTGCATGTTTAAGTTAATATATTGATGTGTCATTACTGTATTAGGGTTATCACTAACATAATAATTCCCCTCACCTATTTATAATTCCTTGGATTGAAATCTAGAATATTTTTTAGTGTTCTCACTAAAAATATATTGATTCCTTGTTCATTTATGCAATCTATGCCTCATCCATGTGTGAAATCTAAGTAGAAACCAGGTGTGTTTCTTAGTGTGTGTGAAATCTAGAATCTATGTACTGTTTGTGAAATATGTAATTTTCATTACAGGGAGAGCATGAGCATCAAAGGCCAGACCCACATGGTCTGGACCATGGCGCAACATTATTTGTTTCAAAGGGATCATCTAGGTTTGTGTACTAATGAGTGTTGTGACCCATCATTGCAAGTCTTCATTTCTTTTACTTGATTCTCAGGCTGTTTTTTGGCATTTCAGTGGCACAGTGTGCAGGTACTTATTATTTTATTTGAGGGAGGATAGCCCATGTAGCTTATAGAATCTATCCAGAAAGATTCTTCCTAAACCCATGAAATTTTAGTTGTTTTGAATGTCCTTAATTGTTTTATGAAGGTTTATTTGGATAATGGTTTGATATTCTAATGTGTTTTTCCTACAGTTAATTTATTCATAGTTTTAATATAGTCACATTATTTGTACACATTCCATTAAAAATAATTAACTATTTTCTTTTTATCTTTGATAAATTTGGTTGATGGAATTAGCATGGAAATTATAAGATAAAACAGCAGGATAGAATAAAACTAAGTAAGTAAAATAGTCTTGATAATAATAGGATTCAGGAGAACAAAGTAGCAGTAGAGGAAGATAGTCCCCTTGGGGGGTATATGAGGTTGTTCATTATATTCAGAATAGAGGGGAATTAAATTTAGTTCCCTATAATCTAGGTGGCACCCTCCAGTATCTTCCCGTGAAAAATATTAAACAATTTGTTTTATGGGGACCTATGTATGTTGTGCTCTTGAGGTTTTCATTTTGAGTCAGCTGACCTGTTCCTTAAGGGTTTCATTATTTGTTTTTTTTCAAAATTTCAAACTTCTGTACAGTAGTAACTTTAACAATTCTAGAGTCACTACTCATTCCCCTCTTTTGCCTCTACCCTCCAAACTACACCCAATCACAAATGCAATAAGAACTTCCATTGCTTTGTTTTATTTATTCTAATGATTTTATATTGTTTATTATTGTTCCTTTGTCATACCTTCAATTATGTATTTATTTTCTGAACCATATTTTTTCTGGATTTTTAATATATTGTCCTGCTTCCAGATTGTTTTCCCCCTATTTCTTTATTCTATTTTTACCCTTTTTTCCTATACCAAATTTTCCTTCTTGTATTTTATTTTATTCTAGTTTTTTTGCCTTTATTATTGTATTTTTTGTTTTATTTTTGGTTTCATTTTATGTTACTATACTTTTTTAATGATTTCTTTGTTCAATAAAAGGTTTTATTTAAATTTTTATTTCCATATTGTGCAGTTACTACCTTAGTGGAAAAGTCAAAATGAATTTCAACACAATTTCAAGAAGTTCAACACAAATTTCTATTCCTTGTTGTGAAGGTACTGACATTATCCTTATGGTGTAATATATTTCTGTCACTTGTTTGTGCACATCCCTAAAATCTATATGAGGCCTTTCCTCATCTGTTTTCTCATATGTTTGTGCATAGAATCAAGTTAGTATGAATGGGGCTGGGTTTGGAGATGGAGCTGGCATAGACTGGAATTGGCATAGATTAGCTAGAGCTGGAGCTGGCTTGGATGGGGCTAGAGTTGTAAGAGTTGAAATAGGCTGGACATGGCATGGATTATGTTCGACCTGGCATGGATGGGTTGGTGTGGGAGTTTCTAGCGATGTTGGGATGGATTTACTAGGGTGGTTGATCCTGTTTGGGGGATCCAATATGGTGGGGGGGGGGCATGGGCAGGGTGGTCGAGCTCTAGAATTGTGTAACGGTATTGTGTGCGGGAGGTGGTGGTGGGCAGGGTTGTCCATGATTGTTTCTAGTGGGGATCCAACAGGTTCTACTTGTAATGAATTTAATTATTAATATAATTATTTTTGTCTAGTTTTGAACATGTATTTAAATAGTGCTCGATTTAATAATTAAAACATATGTATTATATATGATAAATTAATAAATAAAATTTGAAAGTTTACTAACAATAAAAATTTATAATTTTTATGTAAATGTAATTTATAAAAAATTATTATATAATAGTAATATTATTACCAACAGATAAATTTCTCATCAGAACCTGTTGCTAAACACTTTAACCAACATATATATTATCTGTTGGTATCATTATAATTGCATCAAAACTATTTGATCTGTCGTAAAAACATTTAGTGATAGAGTTTTTACCAATAGTTTAGTGACAGAGACATATATGTTGGTAAAACGTTTTACCAACAGAAAATACACTTTTACCAACAGATATTCTCCTATTGGAAAAAGTGAAATATTTTATAGGGATTCCAACATTACTTTCACCCCTTTCACCATGATGTTGTGTCTTACAGACCAAGTATAAAATGAGAAGCACCTATGGATCTTATATTATTTTTTTGGTTATATTGACCTTGGGTAACCTTAAGTTTATTTTTTGAAGGAAATTTAGTACTGTTTCTCTCATCATTAATCCTAGGATTAGGTGACCCCTTACTCATGATCCGAGGGGAGTTTCTTTTCCTTTATTCTTGGTTCTATCGCTTTTATCCCATCCTGGGAAGGATGTTCAAGGGTTTTATTGATATATGGATAAGTGGATGATTGGGATTTCTATGTTCTAGGTTGATTGGGGGTTCCTTCAAATTGGTTTGTTTTGTGGTCATCTCCTCCCTCTCACTCATATGAAATGATTATTAAATCTTTGATTGATTTATGGGATTTAATAACTATCTTTATTTATGTGTTAATTATGTAAGCTTTATTCTATTTATTTCTTTGGGTGGATAATATGAATTATCCTAATAAATATAATGAACTATAATAATTAAAATTGATTGGAAGGGGTGATCTATATTAGTTTACTTGTTTCTATGAATTTCTTGTGTGTTTGTTGACTTCCTAATGTTATCCCTAAAAGTATTTTACTATTGAGATATGTATTGAACCATTTTTGTGATTTGAATGATGGTATCATATCTCATAAAAGGATGATAACTTAAATATGGTAAATAAACCAATTATGTTGAATTTGGAATCAATGTGATATCATTTGTGTAAAATAAATGAATTGGTATGAAAATATGTTCCAAAAAGGGGGATTTTGGAAGTAACTATTGCTGTAAATTATTTTTATTTACTTACATATTATTATTTTCATTAATTTGTATTATGTGGATGTTAGGGAACTATTATGTAGAAATTATATGGACAGTTTGGGGATATTGGTGTGGATTGAGAGGTTGGGATATTACTTCCTTTCCACAGTTAGAAACATGGAATGTGTATGAGGTTGTGAGTGATAGAATGGTTTGCTATGTGGAAGAGGAAGTGTTGTGTAGTTATTATGGGGTGTTGATGTCCCATGTTCTGGAGAAATTTTCTAGTGATTGGTTGATGGTTTGGGGGGATGTTGTATAATATCCTGATAGAAACAACATGTGATTGGTAAGGAAGAAAATGGTAAATGGGCATGGATGGAAATGAATAACCATGGTCTTTAAATTAGTTTATAATGATTAAGATGAATGGGTAATGATTGGAATAAACATGGTTGTTGGGTTAGAATATTTTTTCATTAAATATAGAATTGAATGGAATAATTAATGTAATATGGTTGGTAATGGTAAATCTTGAAATGATTAAATGATGTGTTTAAATGGGAATATATATTTGTGTTGTGGTTGTTTTGTGTGGAAATTGGGTTTAGTTTTTTGTTATATAGTTGGAAATGATGGCATTGTGTGGAGGTGGAAATGTGGTGATGATTGTGGGATATGGTCGATTTGTTTTTTGTGAACCATATATGATATAATTGTGTGTGGTTGTGTTATGATTATATTTTATTATAATTATATATTCATTCTACTCGAGTCACATAATCTTACCAACACCTAAATGTTTTGGATTCCATGTATTTCCCCCAACATCCAAGTTGGTAAGGGAATGAATGGATGAATTCTACTTATTCCCTGGGCTCTTTTCTAGATGTGGTATAACTATGATGGACCAATGTTGAAACTATGATTAATATGATGATGGTGGGATTATGATGTGGTATATAAAGTTGGTTTCATGTATGGTAGTAAGTGGGCATAAGGTTGATGTCTCTTATGTTCACAATACCTTACTCAAGTGGATATGTGATGAGTTTGTGATGTGTGGTTGAGATGTAGATACATAGTTTATGGATGCAGTTATTATTATAGTTGTTTTTCACTGGTTCTAACATAAATTTTGGACCCCATGTGGGTTTGGGTAGTTTTAACTACGGTCTGACCCACACCAGGGGTGGTATGATTGGTATGATTATATGGAATAAAAGGTATGGGAGCTCTGTAATGTTTGATATTGTACCTTGAGAGTGAAAACCTATTGGGGAGGTTGTGTGAGGTACTATTTTTGTATATTCTTTCATTATTATGATATTATACTTAGATGCACTATTAGGTGATTAAACCTTGGTGAGGATGTGTGATAATTTCCTTAGTAGGTACTTTTTGGTTTTTCTATTTATTCATTAAATTATTAGTATGTTTCTCCAATATTTGTATAAGAGGTATTTTAGAGGATCTTTACAAGTATAAATTTATGCTCACCCCTATATATATAATTTTTTATAGGTTTTCAGAAGGGATTTTGTGATCAAGCTGGACTGCACTAGCTTATATATTGGGGTTACTACCTAGGAGTTTACTTCAAGTAATTTAGATTGGAGACTTTTATTTGTATGATATATCATGAGTTATGGATTATCATGGTATTTTTGTTTTATTTTATATTATAGTTTTTATTATTGTATTTATCGATATGTTATAGGGATATATAAGATAAATGACTCCCATTTTCATTTTTTATACCCTCAATGTTAGCCACCAACCTAGGGCCTATTGGAGGCCGGCCTCAGGGGTCACTCTCATCTTTAATATAACATCAGGAGGGTTTCCTAGTGGGTAAGGTTCATGAAATATTTACATAAATCCTTAACATTTAATTTAAATACATAAATCATGATAATTTAACAATAAGTAAAAATATGTAGAGTGTATATCTCACCTACCTCATTTATGACTGATGGATAAATTATGAGGATGACCAATATATTTAAATGAACATCTATAGTACTATAAATTTATCAAACTAAAATAAAATTTAAAATTAGATCTAATAAAAAATAAATCTTATTCACTTTCAAATGAAATCATAGGTCTTACAATATACTCAAAATATGATTCTAATACCACCATCGATTCATCAATCAGACATGCATTGAATGAATTATGATCGGGAGAAGGTTAATATAATTATGTGCATGAGAGATATATATAAAATTATGGGGTAATAAAAATATAAGGGGAGGGGAGAACCCCTCTTATGTTCTTAGGGAAAAGAAAAATAAACCTAGGAATCCCCTCTTTTTTCTTAACCATTTATTATCCTTTTTGATATTTTAATTTTATTTTTAAAACTAGAATTACACTTGCCTCTTCCCTCCCACACGCCCAGGACACATTTTCATCTTATATTATATTATTTATTTATTTTTTATATATTTCTATTTTTTACTCTATTAATTTTTTTATCATCCACCCTCACTACACACACCACTCATAATTCATTAACATTATACACTACACTTATTATTTTTTAAACCAACTATTATTATAATAATTATTATTTTAACTTAACTTACAACTCAAATTATTATCTCTATTCTCCCTCACAATCATTATCTTATTATTATTATTTATTTAATAAATCCTCGAAACACACACACACATATAAATATTAATAATATTAATAAAATAATTAATAATATTATTATCATCATCATCATAAATAATAATAATAATATTATGATCCTAAATCAATATTAAAAACATAAAACTTCATTCATATATTTTTACACACATTCAAACATTTAACCTTATATAAATATAAATAAAATTTAATATTTATTAATCACATTTTTATTATATTACTATTATCACACAAAAATATTAAATTAAAAAATAATTTCTACTAAAATTATTGAAAATAATTAAACATACTCAATTAATCTTAAAAATATAAAAATAAAAATTCAAACCATTCAACCCAAATCCGATCTATTATATTATAACTCACCACTATAGTTATGCATAAAGCATAGGTACATATTTTTGAATACTCTTATTGGTAGGATGAAACAACCTAGTAATGACATTGATATTTATTAGGAACCATTAACTAAAGATTTTAAATTAATTCAGTATATGGGCATTATAATGTACAATTCTCACAATAAATAGGATTTTACATTAAAGGTAATGATGTTTGGTACGATAAATAACATTATTGCATATGGAAACTTTTTAAAGTATAATATTAAAGGAAGGTTAAGTTTTCCTATATGTGAAAAAGGTTAACACTTATTCATATTGAAACATTATATAAAATTTTTGTTTCTTGTGCATCATATATTTTTACCTCAATGAAATCAATATTGATGTTGGACAAAATAATTCATTAAGAAATCAAAATTAAGCTTTTCATCTTCTCCATTAACAAGAAACATACTGAAGTACCCAAATGGATTTGAGAACATGATGTTGTATTTTTTTTCAATGTGAAATTCAATGTATGATTGGTGTATTGGGTGATGGAGTGAGAATCCACCCAAAAAATGAAAAGGTTATTCCAATTCCTTATGAGTAGTGGAAGATGAAAAAAAAGAAGGACCCCATTGAATAAACGACTGGATAGATTCAAGTAAGAATCCTTAAATATCAAATAACTATTAAGCTAGTCCTTAAGTCAAAGACATGTACTGAAGTGTATGAAAGTTCTATCTACTATATTCAAAAGAGTGGAGAATATGGATGGGTGAAAAAATTAAATAATATATTATGAATATAATTAAAATATAATTTAAATAGATATATTGAAGTGATGATGTTGGAGAGAAACCATCCATTGCAGAATTATCACGTTGGTTTATTTATTTATTTATTAGAAAAATTTGGATAAAGGCTGGAGATAACTGAGTTAAAGCTATAAATTAGGTTTAGTGAAGTTATATTTAAAATACTCTATCAAGAGTATTTAATATACCAAAAGACCTTGGGAATGGTTCTCAATAAGTCTAAACTGGTTTAACCTATTCCCAAAAGTATTTTGGGTGGTTGAATTGTTGGAGAAGCCTTGAGTTGATTTTTTTATTATTAATTTTAATAATTATATAATTATAAATTTATAGTTTATATTGAAAATATGTAAAAGTCCTAAAGAATTTATAAAAGTCATCATAGACTTCAAAAGAGTTAATGCTAACTTTGGAAGTGTTATATAGTGAATCTATAATTGAAAAATTGACTAAGTCATGACTTTAAAAGAGTAACTCCAGACTTAAAAAGAGTAACTATAGACTTTATAAAATAAAATAAATTTTATAAGAGTAAATTAACACATCATAAAAGTAATCTTTCACTTTAGAAGAGTAAAATGTGATTCATAAGAGTCAACACTTAGATAAAATTTTAGAAATTTAAAGGCTAAAAATATGAGTTTATGGGATTAATTTTCTATAAAAGAAAATAATTTGGGATGATTATTAAGGTTTTATTCATTGATCTAAACATAAAAAGAATATAAAAGGGTGTGTGATTAAATCCAAATAATTAATATAATCTGATCTTTAATCTATGAGAAGGAGATCAAAGTTTAGGAATTCTAGAAGATTAAAATACAATTTAAAAGAATAAATTCCAAAATATGAATAAATAATATTTGATGTTACTAAAAATAGTATTTATTATTTTAAACATCATGAATATATATGGATCCATGATTATATATTGATTTAATGAATATATAATTATATTAATATGAATATAATTGTTTTATTGAGTTGATATTTCAAATGAAAATATTTGAAAATAAATTTGGCGATCAAAAGATAAAGTTAAATCAGACGATGATTGAACTGAAATTCATTGAATTAAATGTCAAAAAGTGAAATTTTATTCCTAATTAATGAGTTCAAAAGTGTTATAAGATGAAAGTTTAAGATTACAGGTCCAAGATTAATGTTGTACCATTTTTATTGAATCTCTTAAGTGGTGAATGATTTGATCTAAGAAGAAATTATTTTGCTGTATTATTTTAATAAAACCATGGATAATGATTTAATATGGATTTTAGTGGAATAATTTTGAGAAGAAGAGTATTTAATCTTTTGTAAAAATTTCTATAGGACATATTCAAATATGATAAATGATAAAGAAATGAAAAATGTTACTTGTGTTATTTTACAATCGAAAAATAGTAGAGAAAAAAGTGATGAGATCTTGGGAGGACACCGTATATAAACCACTGAGAAATGAGGAGGATAAACATATAAATTCTAAAGATATTGTCTATATTCTAAATATAGAAAATATATTTTGAGTGTCCTATATATAAAATAGAAATAGGAGAGATAACTAAGTGACTAATACTTAGACTGAGAGCTGATAACCTATAGAAAAATCATGATATCAAAGAGGAATGATAAGAAGATTCCAATCCTATGATGAATAAGACTCATCATCTGGGTATAAAAGAAAAAGGAAAAATAAGTCCCTATGGAACATACTATTATGGAAGTTTGATATGAAAAAGAAAGGCGAAGAATTATAGAGTGATCAAAACTATTGTAATTATTTATGATATGGGTGTCGATCATTTCTAAGGTTGATAAGATTCTTGGATTTAAAAAGAAAACAATAGATTATTTGAGTTGATAAAATGTAAAAAATAGATTTTGAGAAAGATCTGGTAAGCTTGTTGTATTTATATACATATTTTCACGAGTACAATATATTAAAAATATAGTCAAAGACTATGTGTGGGAAAGTATATCAGACCTATTGGATTTAGTGACATCCTGTTCTTATTATAAATCTACTTCAAGATGTTTGAAGGAAGTTTTCAATACCAGTTGAGAAGACTGAAGAGCAGTGGGAAGTTATGAAGTCCTGTGAGATGCTGGAAAGTGTATGAACAATGTGAATCATGTATAGGTGTGAAATACACCATGTGTTAGGATGATAATTTCCCAAACCATTATAATATAAGACTAATTATATTAGAGAATCTATGACTAGGGAGAATAACTAATCATAATAATAAGAATTTTTCCTACATTGAGACCAAACCTTGTAAAAATACCACATGTCATCCTTTTATTTCTTTTCTATATAACCTGTGGTTCATTTGATTGGTTAATACTAAAAAGATATACTATTATCCTAATAAATAATATATTTATAAACTCTAATGAGATAAATACTTAAAATTGAAATTATAATTTGGTAAAAAGTAGACAACACCTGACTCACCCTCCTCTCATGTGTCTATACTAGTCCTAAGGGGAATTTCATGAGAAGTTTGATAAGGTAAAATATCTTTACAATAATTTTAGAAAAAAATTATCTAAAAATAATATAATAGTTAGTTAGAAAAAATATAAATTTTATTTTAATCACCTTACTAAAAGTGTTTATATGATAGACATTTTTTGGATGTCATACTTATCAAAAAAATATATGTCAGTGTCATTGGAAAATTACTAAATGCATAAGTAAAGACTAAATATGGAATTAATAGAAGGTTATAAATGATTAACATGAGGATAATACAATAGATAACACCAATTAAGGATAATATATGCACTTTTCTTTATCCACCAGCTCATACTCTTTCCACAAAAGTCCGATTTCAGTTTTGAAACTTTCATAAAAATGTAATGTTCCTAGATGGGTATTCATCAAATATCAAGAATATTTTATCCATGAATAACTTGAATTTGAGGGGTTTAAAATTACATGGTTTTTATATAATAATGAAACATTAAATACTTATGGATATACATTATATTTTACTATAAAATATTTAAAACATAATAACTAATCATAGATTCCTTTTCAAATCAATATATAAAAATTTTATTGAATTGAAGAAGTATCCATATATGAAAAACGATATTATTTTCATATTATATGAACTAAATATATTCTTTTCAAAATAATTTTTTGATATTATAGTTTATTTGATGATTCAATTAATAAGAGAGATATGATTTTATATTCCTACACATATGAGATAGATATACCCTATTAATCACCATGTAAATATTCTAAAAGAGTATATCAAAAATAAAATATGACTAGAATTTTGAATTTTAGAGTGGAATATTATTTAGGAAAATATTGAATTTATTATTGAATACTTAACTATCATGGTAGGCATTGGGATCCAAAAATCTCATCACATTGAGTGGATTATAGGTGAAGAAATTTCATGAAGATGGATTATTATGATACCTATTTCAAATTGGGAGTAAACTCACTTGTATATTTTTCACAATCATACAAAAGACACTTCATACACTACATTAGAAACAATAGTTAACGGTGTATTATTAGTGGAAGTTTAAGAAATCATCATTAAATTTTTTCCATTTCACAAAAAGACACTCCCACCAATCCCCTTCTCCTTGCTCCCTCTTTATCCCCTGATCCCTCACCACCTCTCCCCTTTCCCCCTTGATTCCAGTCCCCAAATGAGATCACCACCACTCCCCTTTCCCCCTTGTATCCACTCCCCGACCAATCCCTTATCACTGATCCCCAAGTCCTCACCACTACTGCACCCTAAAACCTCCCTGATGCCTCACTGCCCCTCCCCTATCTACTGTTCCCAAGGTCGGCACCGCTCCCTAAGCCCTCTCCATACCCTCTCCAATCACTCTCCACCCCTCCCTATGCCCTCTCTATTTTTTCCATTTCTTATTTCCCCTTTCTTAAAATCCATCAATCAATCTCCACCAATCCACTAATCCTTCTCCATAACTCTTAATCCCTTGTCCCTAACCTCATGGTCTCCCCTACCACCCTTTCCCGCTCTTTATCCTTCCTCCCCTACTAGTGCATCACTTCATCATCCCACCTTCTCACCAATAAAGGGTTATTTTTATAGTCTCTCCATTTTAGTTTAATATTTTATACTTTCAATGTGTTTTTATGTTGTTATTATATAATCATAATTATTTCTTTCAAAACTCTAATGATGGGTTATTATGGTTGTTATTGATATCATGGAATAATTTTTAAAAATTGAAGGTTGGTTTTATCTATAACTCTCTTTATTTTATAATTATACTTGAGCATGGATTGTAAGGTTATCGAATTATTTGATAATTTTTTAACATTATACTATCACATAAATTTTACATTTTCAATTCATTAAACATACTTATTGACATGTTGTAATTTTGTGATGGATTATATATGCTAGAATTAAAATCTAAGAAAAATGATGCTGTTCAAAAATGTAATCAAATTAATTTGAATAAAGATTTTTTAATATTTTTTATTTTTAATAAATTAATAATTGTTTTTAAATGACATAATATTTTATATGTGTATTAATTTTCTTTAATTAAGGGTAAGAAATTAGTGATATATCGATAAAACCTAGATTACATTACCAAGGAACACACCTCAGTATGCTAAGGGTTTGGAGGAATTTTTAGATTTTAAATTTCCAATAAATGAGTTGATAGAAAAATAATATGCCCATGCCTTAAATGTAAATTTAGAAGATAGTTAAAGAGACATGAAGTTTATGAACACTTGATATTGAACCAATTACTTACTCAATATTTGTGTTGGATTTGGAATGGAGAATCAAACATTACAGAAAGTTTGAGCACTGATGTGATTTAACAAAATGATCTCCCAACTTCATTGAAAATGGACAATGAAATGAACAAACTTATAAATGATACTTTTGAAATTTCAAGGAAACAACGCCAACATCAAAACACATTAGAACAACCAGTTTAGGGTGCTATAAATAGTAACTTTACAAATGATGTTTTTTGGACTATAGGAAAACCAGATCAAGATCATAACATATAATTAGATCCTCCTCTTGATACTATGGAGACTATTGTAAGAGAAAGCCTCACTGAGTATAAAAATGAATTTCATGATTTAGTTGATGGTGGAAATCAAGAACTGGATGGTTGATGTCTAAAATATTGAAAACTTTCTTTTTTACTGAAGTTTTACCTTATCAAATGTCTATACAGAATTAAAAATAAGGTGACTCACATGATATTGGAATTGTTGGGTGATGGTTTTTTTGAAGTTAAATTCCTTGAGTCTTTTTATAATATAAAAAAGTTATTAAATAATCTTGGTATGAATTATTCAAAAATAGATTCTTGTCCTAATGATTGTATGCTTTATTAGGGAGAGGAATCAAGTAGATAGGATTGTAAAAAATGTATGTCTTCTAGATGGTTATAAATGGGTGATGTTGGAATTATAATGGAAAATATACTATAAATAAGATTAAAAACAACACACCTATAAAGATTTTACATTACTTCCCTTTAAAACCTTGATTGTAAAGATTATTCATGTTATCTAAAACTACCGAGCATATAAAGTATAATTCTATAGATAATAATAATGATGGGTTAATGTTACATATAAGTTATTAAAAATCATAGAATAAATTTTATTCATTACATCCAGATCTATCATTTTATAATAGTAATGTTTGATTGGGATTGGCTGCCAATGGATTCAACCCATTTGGGGAGTACCGATTATGGAATTTTATCCCTTACAATCTACCTTTTTGGATGTGTAGAAAAAAAATTCTTTTATCATTTAGATGATTATTCCTAGAAAAAAATTACTATAAATGATATTGATGTATAATTTTATCCTCTAATTGAATAATTATAGGAGTTATAGAGTAACAGTGTTGATATGTATGATATTCCTTCTAGAATAATGTTCAAAATTCACACTACTCTAATGTGAACCATTAGTGACTTAAATAAACATGGGAACTTATCTAGTTGGAACACTTATAAAGGTTTGGATGTTCCTATTTACAACTTTGATTTTGATCCCAAACAACTACCTTATATTAAAAATGTCACTTCTTATTTCATCATATATTTCTTGATGAAACTCATATATTTCGATTGAATAAGTCAAAATTAAATGGTTCTATTGATCATATACCACCTACAAAGTTGTTAAAAGGTTCTAAAATATTGGCATAAATATTATATGTTGAAACAAAATTTTGGAAGGTGCATCATTTGAATGATAGTGCAAAACAAGTTTGAAGTGCATCATCAGTTAAAATTGAAAGTCATCAATGGAAGGAAAAAATTATATTATTTAAACTTTCATATTGAGAATTTAATTTTTTACATCATAATATTGATGTTATAAATATTGATAATATTTTTTTTGTAAAAACACGATCTTCAAATTACTTAATGAGAATGGAAAATTTAAGGACTATCTCAATTCTTAGAAGGACTTACAAAAGATGAATATAAAGTGTGATCTATGGCCATATGACAATGGAAAGTATGGTCTGGATTTTTTTTATAAAAAATAGGTATAAAGATAAATTACTTTGAATTTAAAACATTTGAAAGTATTTTATTGGCATTCAAGTAACATATCAAGGTGTATCAACTTAAATAATCACAGGTTACATGTATTGAAAAGTGATGATTCACATATTTTGTTTCAATAGTTACTACCATTAGCATTGCGTACATTGTTACTTGAAAAAGTTAAAATAGTTGTACTCCAATTTATCATATTCTTTAGAAAACTATGTAAGAAAAATATACAACCAAATGAGCTTGAAAACCTTTAGGATATACTTATAATAAATCTTTTTCCATTGTATATGATCTTTCCTCTATCATTTCTTTACATTTATGATGCATTTAAATGTGCATTTGGTAAAGGAAAATAAACTAGGAGGTCCCATACATTATCAATAGATGTATCAAATTAAGAGGAACTTTATTTATATGTTTTTAAAATTAAGTAAAACATTATTTTAACTTCATTAAATACATAACTATGTTTTATTTATTCTATTTCACAGATACCTTAGTCATTTTAAATCATACATGAAAAATAAAACTCAACCCAATGACTCTATTTATGAAGGATATTTAGTATAGGAGAATCTTACCTTTTATTATAGATAATTGGATGATATTGAGGCACAATTTAATCAAGTTATATGTGTTGAAAACATATCAAATCAATATCAAATACATGGTAAATCAAAAATAATTCTTATTATTGGCTGATCAGTAGGGAGGATCTCAAATATTATAATGACAGAAATGGAATTATTATAGGTAAATAGATATGTGTTACCGAATAATGAAATTTCTGATCCATTTATTGAATAGATAATGATGTAAACAAAGAGATGAATGATAATTCAAACCTAAAATGAGAAATATATAACAAAATTTATTAATAAAGAGCTTCTAGAATGGTCTGTATGTTGTGTAAGTTCATAAGTATTATAATCAACAGGGATATTTGGTTGGCACACATATTTTGTAAATATAATAATGTATATTAATTTTTATAGATCATGAATACCAATACTTAGGCTGAGTATTTAGAATATTTTAAGTTCTTGGATAGAGTTTCTCTAAAGAGGGTAAGAAAATTCAATGCTTACAATGTGAATGGATTCAAATTTCATACACTAGAATGGGTAGAGGGTTTATAAACATAGAATAATGGTATATTTATAGTTTCCAAATTAGAATACTATAGAAATATGATTGATATTATCAAATTAAAATACCATGGTAATATTTTAGTTGTTTTATTCAAATTTAAGTGGGTCAATATTACCTAGGTAATTAAAAGAGATTCCTTACAATTTACTTATGTGAAATTATCTCACTTGATAGATATCACTGACCATGAATTACATGATCTGTATATCTTCTAATCACAATAGAAAATAGTATATTATGTGGAAGATATTGTAGATTAATGGTGGAGTGTATTTTTTCACATAAAACAAAGATACTTTTATGATATGGGTTATGGAGTGGAAGATTTGACATATAATATTGAATCTCATCAATATCAAGAAACAAAATTATTTTTTACATTATGATATTGAAAATATTAGTCTTGCAAGGGTGGATGAAGTATATGAACTAATGATGGTGCAAGATAATGAAATGATTGAAAAAAATGATTGTATGTGTAGTCATCCATTAACTTATCAACCAACTATGTTATATGTTATTCATTTCTAGTATTTTGAATCAATTAACATATTTAAATGCATTTTATGAATGATTTGTTTAATTTTGAAAAACAAAATGTTATATTTTTTTTATGTGTAGTCATTAATTATCATACCTATGCATATTGTTTTTCCAATACTGTGCATCTTTTATCATTTCTAAATTTCTTTTTCTACATGATTATTTTGAAATAAATGTTCTTTAGTTATTTTTATTTATTTAAATGATAATAATGATAATTAAGAAGTGTTTTACTAATCCAATTCAAATCCCACTTGAAATTCCCCTAGCCATAAATATGTCATCAGTGTTACCTGATGATTCATTAGGCTCTCTCCCTATATCATCTGGGTTACCCTATGTTTTCCCCTCTTTATTATTTCCCACACCCTCAGTCTCTCTCCTATCAACATCCATCACACCATATTTCTCCCTCCTATCAACATTTGGAACATTTCCTCTTGATTCAGTAGGTTCATCATGTGTTGAAACTATAGTGAAGGAAAAGGTGGTCACTCCCATTTATTTATGAGGATATTAAAGGTTGATGGATATAGGTACAAATTTTAATGTGAATAAAGTTATAAAACTTTTTTATACTAATAATTATTTTTTCATAAAATATGGAAATAATGTTACTACCAAGATAAATATCAACAATTCATATGTATAGAATCTAAATAGATTAAATATATTTTTCCCCATTGATTGTTATAGGGTCTCTATAGATTATTCTGTAGGATTATTTGTCTATATTCTAGCCCAATTTGTGGTTGAAACCTTCTGATTACATATTCTAATTAGAGGCATATACGTCAATCATGGAAGAATGGAATATTTAATTCCCAGATAAAGGTAATTTTAATAAATCATGGATTAATTGAATTACATTATGTAATTAAATTATAATATTTTAAAAATGAATCAATTTATACAGACATTATTCCACCTTACCATTACCGATCTTATCACACAAAAATGTACTTTAAAATTTTTTTGGTAGGAAATGGAAAGATTTTAAATAGATATTATGGAATGAAATCAATGATAAATCATTGAAAACTCAACAAAAGTATGATAAGGTAACCAAAGAGGCACCTAGAGAGTAGTATAAGGTGTTTTTGGTAACCATTACCATGAGAAGAACATGTTATTGAAACATATATTATTTTTTTGGTAAAAAGTGAGCATATCGGATCTTGTATTAAAAAGGAAAGAAAGTATACATAAATATAAAATTTGAAACATTGAAAAATATATTATTATTATAATATCATTTTATATATATACATGTACATGAAAATTAGATAAAAATTCATACTTTATTATTAAATTACATATTATTTATTTCAAGAATTTATAAGAAAATATTTATCACATTGAGTGAAAAAAATCACCCCCACACCACCATCCATCCAATGGCCTGAAGGCCTTCATTTTTTATTGATTTTTGATAATCCACCATTAAAGGGGTGAGGTGGAACCCTTACAAGGACCATAAGCATAAGTATTACATAGCCTGTAGGGCTTATAGGGGGTTTATTTCAATTTAAAACATAATTCAACAACAGGGGAGCACAATCCAGCAAAATGGGGATCATATAAAGATATAGGATGTGGAGGTCATTGTTTTATAGAATTAATTGGTTAAAGTATATCCTAAGATGATTGGATGTGTACTTGGTGATATTTCATCAATGAATGGTTTGATTGAGTAGGTAAATCACACAATTTAATTTAGTATACAAAATTTTATATGTTTTAAGTTGAAATTTAAATATACAACACTATTTAATTTTCCAAAAAGTTTTTATACAAGTTTCGATAGCAAGGAGTGGAGACAAAGACATAGATGATGTCGATATTAGTTCATAGGGTATTAATGAGAATTGAATTTGGATTCAATGGTGTGGTGTTTAATTAAAATCATGATAAATTAATATAATGATATGGTGATTAATAAACCATAATGTGGTTTGAGGTAGCGAATATATGTATTTATCTTACATTACCTGAAATATATATTCTTGGTTGATTTTCTATGTTTTCTTATAAAGTTTCCCTTATACTCATCATTGTTAGGTGCTTCTGTGTTAGTTTATTATTATTTCCTGTCAAGTCTTACATTATAGTTTTATGATTTTTTCCTTTTCTTAAATGTTATATTATAGTTAAGATGGTTGGTGTATGATTATTGTGATGAAAGCAAGTATTTTAGAAGGATAATTTTAATAGGGAGAGTTAGGTTGGACAATATAATGAGAAGGTTATAAGTAAGTCATGGGTGTATAAGTATTGAGTTTTATCAATTTTTTTAATGATATAATTTCTATAATTTTTGAATTGAGAGTTTTATGCAGTTTCTAGAATGAACTTGGGGTTATGGTAACATTTTAGGGATCAACGGAGGAAAGGTTAGTGAGATTATGGGGATGTAGTTAATTTTTATCATGCAATGTGGAAGCCTTGTTATGGGAAATTTTTTATAGTAATTGATTTCATGTTATCTTTTTTATTTTTGGTGTGTTGGAAGCTGTTTGGTGATGATGTGGTAATTATTTATGAGTATGTGTGGTGGAAATATAAAAGAGGCATGTAAAGGATATGTAGAGGTGGTGATATTGTGAAATGAAGTATGGGGTTCTATATATATGGCGGGGTTATGTGATTATATGTAAGTATGGAGTGATGTGGTAATATTGTGGAATGTGGTTATATGTAAGCATGAATGAAGTGGAAACATGATGAGGTTATTGTGAGTTGATTTTATAGGCACTTATTTTTTTATTGATGTTAGTGTTATGATAAGGTATTTAATTAATTATTATTTGATATTGATTTATGATATTTATAATCCATTGATTTTAGATTTTTTTATTAATATTTTAATTGTTGAAAATTGCTTATATTTTGATGTATCTTTATTTGATTTTGGTTTCTATCTTTGTAAACATGGGTTTTTGTTTACTGATATCACAAACTTGGTTAAGCCTATATTAACATTCATCATGTTATTATTATTGATTCTCACTTCCTATTATAATTATTTATATAAAATAAGTTATTATTAGTTCTAGAAATGTATATATTTGAACCCAGAATATATTTTTCTCATGTTTTGTTTATATTTTATTTAAAACTCCATTTACAACTATTCTTTTATGGTTTTAATAATATCAATATTATTCTATTTTTTTCATGTATTAGCCACTACCTTTGTGATTTTTTTATAGATTTTATAATCATTTTTAATTTTATTATATGAATACTGTTTCTTATTTATTTGTTTATTTTATTTTCATAGTTTTCATTATATTTGGAATATTTTTTTCTGGGGGATATAGTTTATATATATTTTATTTTTTAACAATAATATATAGCGGTGGTTTAAACTTCTGTTATATATGGGAATTTTTTTAGCAGAGGTTTAAACCTTTGGGAAACCATTATAAGTTTTAAGAGAAAAAACCACCTCTAAAAATTTAAATAACCATCGCTTAATATCGTTTTCAACACTTCCCATAAACTATTACTAAATGGGTGAAATTGATGCAAGTTGGATGTCAATTCCAAAATTAGTGGTGGTTTAAAAAAAACACCATGAAACCATTTAGCGGCGGTTTAAACCATTGGTAAACTAAAAAAACCAATGCTAGTCCCTTATTATATTTTAGTGATATGATGAAATTCACAAGAACATTCTTAAGAATTTGAATCTAATAAGGGTTGATAGTTGGATATAAAAAATAGATAATTAATAATTTATAAGTTTGTTTTAAAATCAAATTTTTAAAGAGTTTTCTAAAATCCAAAATTTATTTCTAAAAGAGTATGGTGGTTAATAAATGACCAAGTATATATGTATTATTATAAAATGAGCATGTAATTAATGGTCAAAAGACCTATACAAAGGAACTTCATGAACATAGTATGATGAAAAATAGTGGAGTCACTCTTATGGCTAAATTAATTCATATATTTGGTGTCAAAGATATAAATCATATTTTAAAAAATATATCTTATTTTTAGATCATTAGAAATTTTTTAATATCCTAATATTTTAAAAGGAATGACATTATGTTCGATAGCATGTACGACACACAACACTGAGCATAAACTGTCCGTAAAATATCTTTATTTAAATATGACTATTATAACCTAGCCATTAAATTGGAAGGAATGAATAGGATTAAATACTTTAAAAAATATATAATGGTTATATTCAATACAAATGTATTGATTAATTTTTAGGAAATAAGCAATCATTTTTTAGTAAATCCATTTTATTCTTTAAAGACAAGTTTTCTTCAAAAATGGTTTTTATTTATTTTTGAGAGTAGAAAATATAATTAATTTATGAAAATTTTAAAAAATTTATTTAATAAAATAAAAACAATTTTTTAATTCAACATATTAAAATTATCCTATAGTGAAATTTTGAAATTCTTCTGAAAAGTTTTATTTTTTCAATGAATATTGAAAAAGCTATTTTTTTATTGAAAAATATATTTTATCTTAAAGTAAATACAAAGTAAAATTATATTTTGGTTTTGTTTTAAAGTTAAATTATTTAATTTTTATTTAAAATAATATAATTATGGTTTTTGAAATGTTTTTTTTTGAATTTAGTATAAAACCATTTTATATTTAAAAAGGATATTTTTCTGAACAACCATTTTAAGAACATTTCTTTGGTTTGATTTTAAATTAAATTCTATCAATTTTGTGTTTTGAATTTTTAAAATGGATTAAATATTTATAATTATTAGGTCCAAATTTGTTAAATAGTTCAATTTTATTTTTAGTTATTATGAATAGTAACCATTATAATTTTTGTTACCATGATAAATGGTAAATCATATATTTAAGGGTTAAAAATAAAATGATAAGGACTATAAAATGACCGTAACACTCAAATTAATTTTATTGGATGCTTCCATTTCTTCCATAATCATTCAGTATTCGTTTATATGGACTTTTTTAAATTTTTATGTGATGATAACCTTTATAATGTTTTATTTAAAGAAAAGTAAAACACATCACACTCTTGTTTTTAATAACTATAATATTTTTAACATAGTGATAACATGAGGATATAATCAGTTATAAATAATATTTTTAAATTTAAATGATTTATATTCATAATGTAAATTTATTTTTAAATTTTAGTGAAGAAATAATTACCTTAAATTATTACACAAAGCTGACACAATAATAATTCAATTAATAGAAAAATTAATTAAATGATATTAAGAATATTAAGAGTAGTATAATTTGAAATAATTATGGTGAAAAAATAATTATATAGATATAAATAACATGTTTTTTATGTATTAAAATATTTTATTTGAATTTAATTTGTTTTATTAGTGTTATAAAATTTAAAGTAAATGAATAGTCTAAAATAGACATTATTGATATTTTATGAAAACAATATTTTATTAAATGATACAAAATTATTAAAATCCCTATATTTGGAAAATTGATTATGATATGGTTTAAAATATCAACCATGGTCCATTTATTAACCCTTTTTCAATTTAAATTAAATACATTTACCCTCAAATAGTAAACAACCATATTTTCACAGTAAGTGTCAAAAGGGTTAACGAGGGGTTAAAACTAAAAGTTAAGGGTAAAAATGTGATCTAAAATTGTCAAAAAATTATTATATGAGATTATTTTGACTCATAATCATCTTATATTATCAATTTTTATCCATTTTGATATAAAAATTAATTTATATTAAGTTAATTTGTTAAACAATTTCAAGATTTCTTTTTCCATCTCTTATAAAAGGGCACATCTTCTTCTCAATTATCCACACCTCAAAATATTTTTGGTTCAAAAAATACCTATAAAAATAAATTCCTAAAGTACCTCTACACATTCTAGAGGCCTTAGTTTAGAAACCAATATTAGAGGTCTTAAGGTGTTATGAAAAGGATATTTTTCAAAGAAAAGGAAGATAAGGAATGCACATGATGAGTCGGGCTTGAGGAAGACAAGAAATGCATATGACGAGTCGAGATTGAGGTAAGGAAATTTATTTTAAAAATATTATTTTAAAGTTTTACTTAAAACTCTTTATTCCATGTCCATATATTTAAAATTATTTTATGAACGTATTTATATGGATATAAGTGATTTATAAAAGAAAATTTACATCACTTTTTATTTTCTTTCAAAGGTTTTCAAAAATGATCTTTTTTGGAACATTTTGAATTTATTTAAAAATAAAAAATTAATGTTATATTTTAAAATATATGGAATTAATTACTTTTTCCACCACCATAACCATTATTTTATGTCTGACTTCTTTTATAATATTTCATGTTTTATTCGAAGAAAAACCCTCTTTCCCTTTGTTTTTTAAATTTTAGTTTTGAAATGGTGTTTAAAGGAATGAAATATATCAATATATATTTTTTTCTTATGAGTAAAAAGAATATTTTTATGAATATATGATTTTATATATTATGATTATTCTATAGTTCTTTGGAATTATTTTTGAGGAATGGTGGTTCCATTATAAAATGAGAATGAGTGTGCCTATTATAACTCTCTAATACATTAGTCAAAGGGATTGAGTTAACCAATTATTTTTATCCTAAGATATTATATGGATATACTACATTGTATATTCTAAATATGGGATAAATTTAACTAATTAGGTTTATCCTAAGATATTATGGGAATATACAGCGATGGTTATTGCAAGTATAACCATGATGGTTATTTCAAGTGTAACTATGATGGTTTCTCCAAGTATAACCTAATGTTTATTCCATGTATAATCTTGATGGTTATTACATATATAATACTGATATTAAATTATTTACCAAGTTTCCTACATGTTTTATCTATTATTTCTATGAGTTTTAAAAATTTCCTTTGAGAAAAAAGTGTGTGTTTTTCATGTGGAAATGATTTATTTTACAAGCTCCAAAAATATTGTGATAAAGAAAATATTTTATGGGTTTTAATTTCTTTCACTAGACTAATATATTTATTTATTTATATGTACCTTACTGATATTTTTGAGTTCATCCCACATGTTAAAATGTTTTTTATTAGGTTTATGGATGGGTAAGGGAAAATAAGAAGTCAAATTGAAATTCATGAAGATTTGTTATGTAAAAATAACATGTTTTATTTTAAAAGTTTTATATTGTGAAAAATGGATACTAAGTAAAAGTTTTAACCTTTTAATTTATGGGTTATAACTCAATTATTTAAAACTCTAAACTAAAATGATCTTTGGGAATAGATAAAATTTAATTCTAGACTAAGGACACTAGAAAATATAATGTTTAAGGTCGTGTCCATACATTTGGTATTAGAGAAGGGTTTAAAAAACTTTGGATATTATCATGTTTTCATGTGATTTTATCCTAAGAGTTATGAATACCATTATTGGTTTATAAGTTTAGGTATTATTATAAGTTAAAAATCATGTATACCCCATTTTTTGAGGTTTTATGTGATTTAATTTTATGGAAACTGGCAAGATCATGCTCGATCGACGTCTCATACTAACATTCCCTAGGCAGTGATGATTATCACACTTGCCTCTTCCCCCTCAGTGGGGGAGGTTCCTCCACAATACATTATTAGATATTGACCGCCAAATTTTTCACATTTCTCAAATCATGACTTCCTCCCCTATTTCCCTCAGATCTCCCTCAGCTCAAAAGTCCTAGAGTGTTTCGATGGATCCCTAAAACTATCACTCTCAACTTTGGAATTCACTGATACCTAATATCTATTGCATATGACATTTATTTCATTATTCAAATTTCTCCAAACATCATTGGACTCCTTCGATCACCTAATTTTTGGATCATGGGGTCTATAGGAGTGAGCAATGGTAGGGCTACTTAACTTCAAGAATATTATAATCCAGTTTGTATCTGAAGATGATATGATACTTTCCTAGTCAAGTTCACCTTATATGCATGATTAATCCTATTTTCCTCTCTTCAAATGGTCTTATGGTTTTCATATGAAGTGAGATTTACCAAAAATGGTGTTTTGGGTAAGATTTTTAGAACTCCTAACCCCTTTCAAAATCCTTCAATCATTCATATGTTAGGAAACCTAGTAAGGTGTTATCTCAGTTCAGATAACATGACTAGGGAAGTGTGTCACCCAATTTTACTAAGGGTATATGTTGAATTTGATGTGTCTAAGGCACCTGTTGAGTCCTTATGGATTGCTGTGGGTGAAGAGTTTCAATATAAGAAGTTGGTTGTTTTTGAATCGTAGTGTGATTTATGTTTTTTGTGCAAGAAACTAGGTCATATCCTGGTGGTGTGAAGGTGTAAAAGGTTGATTCAATAGGGATATGGTTTGGGTGATTATAAAAATAAGACCCCATGTGGTCCTTCTATTGATTGTGGCAAGCTCCTGGATGTAGACTATCATGAGCCAGTCGAGAGTCATGAGGTATCTGTTTGAATTACTGGCAAGGATGCTGGTCCTATTTGTTCAGGTGAAGTAGTGATATAGAAATAAGCATTGATGTTATATCCTAATCTAAAGGTCATTGGTATTTTTGACAGGTTGAAATGGGATCTGAAGGTGGTAATCTCTTTTGGAGAAATTTTAAACTAGGGTACCATGGAGGCTTTAAGTGATAGTATTGAGGGAGAAGATGATACTCACACAAATGCAGGTCCTCTAGGTGACAATGATGTTGTAGGGGATTCCCATACTAGTAAAATTGTGGAAGATAATCTGGATATAAAGAATGTTTATTTTAACCAACCTTCTATTGCTGAAGTGAATAAAGAAGTCTTTTCTAGTCAAGCTATTTGTGATGCATCTCCAGGGTGTGGATTTTTTCATCTGAGATACGCTGACATGTTTTGTGACATTGTTGACTCTCATTTAATTTCAAAAATTTCAAGATGCAATGTGCAGAAAGAGAGTGCTAGTGTTATGGAAGATACTGTTTTGGTTTAAGATGAAGATTTTGGGCATAATTAAAGGGATGTCTAATTGGATCCAATCAATGAAGCTACGAAAAATGAGGCAGTCTATGATGATAAATCCATGGGTGAGGATACTTAATGTTCGGTCTTGGAAGACACTAATATACAACCCCAATTTATGGGATATGTATTTGTGAAACCAAAGGGATCAGATATTCCAGTGCAGTACCCAAGAGATGGGGATCCTGGTACTCACTTACAAAATATTAATTTTCATAAGGAGATTCAGAAACTCCATAACTCCTCATAATATTCTGATAAGTAGAAGAATATTCTTGATTATGACAAAGCGACTGGAAATAACTCTCCTAAATCCCCGAGTTGTAGTAAAGCCTCATAAAAAGACATAATCACACATGTAAAGAAAAAAACGATTGACAATGAGGGATTCATATTTTCTCCCATAAAGAGAAGGATGGGGAAGGACTAATCTAATTTTACAAAGACGATGTCTACCAGGTCCTCTTCTAAGGTGTCAAGAAGGATTGATACTGAGATATTTAAGCTCTTCAATAAAATCTAACTCCCAATATGAGTGGGAAACTACTAATGAGTATGGTTATGAAAATGAATTATCTTATTATGATTTTTATCCCTACTTCTACTGGATGTGAGAAAGCTATCAACCCTATCTTTTTTTCTTGTGTAATTTTTCTTTCTTCTTAATAAATGGACAGAATCATTTTCTTCTTAATGGACTTGTTTGGAAATTTTAAGGTGACTAATGATATTTTGAGAGTCATTTTACTGATTTGAGTTATATGTTACCCTTATGTTTAATATTAAGTATTATTTTAAATTAATTATATTACATTTTTTTTAGATGTAAGTGAAATTTTTTGAGAATTTTAAGGTTAAAGTATTATATAATTTCAATGGGTGTTGTCTTTATAATGAAAAATTTAATTTTAACCTAAAATAATCCATTTCATGTTTTAATGATTTTTTCCTACAGATTAAGGATAATTAATAAATATTAAAGGAGAAGGACCTAACTCATCCTTCTTATCCCTTATATATGATTTAATCCTCACTATCATTGTAAAAACTTATTCAAATTATTTTGATTTTTTTTTTGAAAATACAAATCACCTATTAAATAATATTTGATATACCCAACACCTTTTTTATTTCTCTATAATTTCTATTGATCATGGAATATATTTTATTTGATTTCAAAATCTCAAATAATCTATCTCATTCAGAAAGGGAAATACCAAAAATGACTTAAATATTTCTTTTTTGAAGATATATATTTCATGTTAGAAGATAATGGGGATATCAACTGCATAAAGGAATACCCAAATGTCTAGATTTAAGGTATGAATTAAATTATTATGATTTAAGTTTGAATAATAATTGAGTTATTATTGAAAAATCATAATGAAATAATTCATATCATTGAATAAGACAACAAATCATGGTTATGGGTTAAATAAATAATTTGAATAAAATATGTGTTTATCAGTGATATTATGATATATTATGAGAATTATGAAACATTTTATTATAGATTTTGTTTTAAAAATTTTAAAACACATTTTAGAAAAGTCATATAGAAAAAAGGTGATTTTTTTGGAGAAATTCATGTAAATAAATATGATAAATATATAAATAAAACTTTGGGATAAAATGATCTTGATGTTAAGGAAATAATATTTAATTAAGATTATTTTATTTTGTGTAAAAATGATCTATATAGAAAACCTTAGAGGTTAAAAAGTGATTTGATGATTAAATATAGTTTTGAGGATGTTCAAAATATTTTTTGGATTATTATATGAATTATATTAATATTTTATTATAAAAATGACAACCCTCAAACTGGGTGATGAATCATCACATCCAGTAAGGGCGTGAGGCTTGAACTTACAACTAATAGAAGATAAGGGTGTAAAGACTACCAGAAGACTATATGATGTCTTGGATAGTATAAAATTATTTTTATGATTATGTTGAGTTTATTAAATTATATTTATTGTATTGATTACCATAGGATTGAAAATTTATTTGGTTACCAAGGGATTAATGTTATTTCGGAAGAAGTTCACTATTTTCAGAATCTTATATGATTAGATAAATAGAACATTATGGAATTTTATTTTAGGATTAAATGTTGAATTATATTTTGTAATAATATATGATTTTATGGTATATTTATAGTGATTCAGTTCATTTAAGGAATGATTTTAATATCTTTAAGATTATATTAATATGTCATATACATTTTTGGTATGATACTTTAAGAATTATTGATGTGATTTGTAGATAAATATTAGAAAAATTTGGGATCAAATAATTATAATCTTTCGGTTTAAATATTAGTTAAGAATATATTAAATAATTTGAAGGATATTCATTTATGGAATTATTTTGTTTTAACTTTGGGAATTACTATTGAATTCTAGAGATTGATATATTGTTTATTTGTATAAAGGTTTATTCTTTTTGCAAATTATCTTACATTCTGCTAACCATTTTGGTTTTGGTTAATATCTAAAAATTAGAGGAATAATGGTTATAATTTTTGGGGATTATGAGATCCATTATAAGTTTATTCTTATGCTTCAAGAATGAAAAAATCATATTTAATTATCATCATTTGAAGAAAAACATGTAGTTGTACTAGAAATTGATTAATGGATGAAATTATACATGGAAGGTAAATATATTTATTTATGTTATTATATTAGAGGGTAAAATAATTCTTCTAATGTAGGAAAAGGATTTTGAAAAATAATGTTATCATATTTCATTCATTTCTGATAAATCAATGATCTTTTTCACACCTCTTTGGGTTATGGTTTTGTGGTTGTTGACTTTCTCATGATCGATCACATCCTTGTGATCAATGTTCACTATCACTCTCCATCATCATTCGGAAATTAATTTTTCCTTTCATTTCCATATTTTCACATCCCACTAATTCTCTTATATTTGGAAACCTAGTTATGTGTTATTCAACATGACCTTTATACTTCCCTTTCCTCTCTTTTTAAGTGGAAGTTTTATTAACCCTTTTTATAATATGGGATTTCAAGAATGGTATTTTCAAATGTCACACCATTGATTACCAGGAGAAAGTTAGTATTGCTAGGATGGAATTTATTATGGGTTGGGGGAGAATTTTATATCTTGATATTTTAAAAGTAATTACATTATCTTTGATAATGTGTACGACACACAACACCAAGCATAAATAAACCGTGAAATATTATTATTTAAATATGACTATTATAATCTAGCTGTTAAATTGGCTGGAATGAATTATATTAAGTATCTTTTTTAAAAATATATAAAGGTTATAATAAATAAAAATTTATATATTATTTCTGAGGAAATAATCACTCATTTTTAGTAAATTCATTTTATTCTTCAAATATATGTTTTCTTCAAAAATAGTTTTGTTTCTTTTTGTGAGAGAATAATATAATTAATTTATAGAAAATTTATAAATTTTATTTTATAAAATAAATATCATTTTTTGAATCATAATATAAAAATTATCCTATGGTGAAATTTTGAAATTATTCCAAAACATTTGAATTTTCAATGAATAGTGAAAATATAGATTTTTATTGAAAACTGTATTTTATTTTAAAGTAAATGCTATGTAAAATTATATTTTGGTTTTGTTTTAAAATTTAATTAATTTTTTTTAAAATAATCTAATTATGGGTTTTTAATTTAATTTTATACATGAATTTATTATAAAAACATCTTATATTTAAAATGGTATTTTTCTAAAAAATCATTTTTTGTTGCATTTTTTTGATTTGATTTTAAATTAAATTATCTCAAATTTTTGTTTTTAATTTTGAAAAATGTATTAAATATTTGGAAACATGAGTTTAAAACTTAATAATTTTTTTTTATTTTTTGTCATTTTGAATAATTTCCAGGGTAATTTTTGTTATCATGGTAACAGGTAAATATGGAAATTAAGGGTTAAAAATAAAATGATAAGAACTATAAAATGACCCCAAAACTTGAATTAATTTTTTTATTATTTATTTTCATCCATAATAATCTAATATTTAGTCATATGTCCTTTTTTCCATTTTTATGTGATTATAACCTTTATAATATTTTATTTAAAGAAAAGGTAAAAATGTCACACTCTCATTTTTAATATATATAATATTTTTAATGTAGTTATAATCCTATGATATGTTTAGTTATAAATATTTTTTTAAAATTTAAATAATTTATCTTCATCATGGTAATATATTTTTTATTTTTAGTGAATAAATAATTACTTTAAATGGTTACACAAATCTAAAACAATAATTATTCAATTAATGAGAAAATAAGATAAATGATATTTAAAATATTAAAAGTAGTATAATTTAAAATAATCAAGGTGAACCACGAATTTTATAGATAAAAATAACTTATTAGGGATGTATTAAAATAATTTATAATAATTTTTTTCTTATAAAATTAAAAGTAAATGAATAGTACTAAAATTGAAATTATCAATATTTTATGGAAATAATATTTTATTAAATGATATAAAATTATTAAAAAAATACTATATTCAGACAAGTGATTAGGATATGGATTAAAATATCAATTTTTTTTCTTTTATGGGCTATTTTTCCATTTAAAGTAAATATCTTGACCCTCAAAGTGTAAAAAACCTTGTTGTCACAGTTAATGTGAAACAGGTGGGTAAAAAAAAGATAAGGTTAAAAATGTGATATAAATTTGTCAAAAAATTAATAGATGAGATTATTTAAAATTTTAATAATCTTAGTGTCTAATATTATCAATTTGGATCCATTTGTGCATCAAAATTAATTTATATTTTAAAAATTCCCAAGAGTTCCGCTCCCCTCTCTTAAAAAAGGAACCTCTTCTTTTGAATTATTTTCAACTAAAATGATTTTTGGTCTACCAATACCTATAAATATCCCTTTATAATACATATCCATATTCTAGAGGAATTATTTTATAAGGAATTCCAATATTATAGGTATTAAGGTGTTAAATAAAGAATATTTTCCAAATATGAGGAACATAAGAAATGTGCGGGTTGAGTCGGGCTTGAAGAAGATAAAGAGTGCATGTGATGAGTCGAGCTTAAGGTAAGGGAATTTATTTTAAAAACATTCTCTTAAATTTTCCCTTAAAAATATTTTTCTTCAATGTGTATATTTTGAAAATTATTTTATGGATGTATTTATAAAGGAAATTTTATGTCTCATTTGATTTTCTTTCAAAGGTTTTTAAAAAGAATCTTTTTACAGAATACTTTGAATTTCTTTACAAAATAAAAAAGTAAAGTTTTATTTTAACATATATTATGATAATAAAATTTACACCACTATAACCATTATTTTATGTATGACTTATAATATAATATTTCTTATTTTATTCAAATAAAAAACCTCTTTTACTTTTTTCTTTAAATTTTAGTTTTAAAATGGTTTTTAAAGGAAAAAGATATATCAATATATAAAAATGTTTTCTTATGAGTAAAAATATTATTTTTATTAATTAAAGGTTTCATATATTATGATTATTCTATGGTTCTTGGTATTTTTTTATGAGGACATGTAGTTCCGTTATAAACCAAGAATGGGTGTTCCCGTTATAGCTCTCCAATGCATTGGGTAAAGGGAAAGAGTTAACCAATTTGGTTTATCCTAAGAGATTATATGGAAATACTATAATGGTTATTAAAAATATGGTATGGAGTTAACCAATTATGTTTCTCATAAGAGATTATAGAAATATACCGTGATGGTTATTCCAAGTATAACTGTGATGATTATTTCAAGTGTAATTGTGACGGTTACTCTGAGTATAACTATGATGGTTATTCCATGTATAATGGTGATGATTGTTCCATATGTAAGAGTGAAAATAAAATGACATCACAAATTTACTACATGTTTTATCTATGCTTTCTATGAGTTTTAAAAGTTTCCTTTAAGATATTTTTTGTGTTTTTTCATGAAGAAATGATATATTTCATAAAATCAAAGAATAATGTAATAAAGGTAAGTATTTTATGGGTTTTCATGTTTTTAAATAGAATAATAGATTTATTTATTTTTTATGTTCATTACTGAGTTTTTTGTGCTATTACTGCGTTTTAAATTTTTTTATAGTGTTTAAGGACATGTTTGGGAAAAAAGAAGTCAAGTTGAAATTCATGAAGATTTTTCATGAAAAGAAAACATGTTTTATTTTAAAAGTTTTATATTTTAGAAAAAATGGATACTGAGTAAAATTATTGACCTTTTAATTTATGGGTTATAACCCAATTCTATGAAACTCTAAATCTAAAAGATCTTTAGGAGTGCATGAAAGTGAAATATAGTTTAATAAAACTAGAAAATGTAATGTTTAAGGCCAAGTCCTTATAGTTGGTATCAGAGAAGGGTTTGGACAATAATAAATATTAGGATATTTTCATGTGAGTTTTTCTTATTATTTATGTATAACACATTAGGTTTATATTTTTAAGGTTGATTATAAGTTCAAAATTAAATATTACCTTTTTGCTGAGGTTTTATGTGATGGAATTTTAAGGAAAATAATGATATTTTGGGAGAAATTTTATTAATTTGAGGTATATGTTACCCATAGGTTTAACATGAAGGATTATTTCATAAGAATTATTTTAATTTTTTTGGGATGTAATTGAAAAGGTTTTAGGATCTTAAGGTTAAATAATTATATAATTTCTATGGGTGTTTTCTTTATAAGGACCACTTTCATTTTAACATGCAATAATTATTTTCATGTCTTAATGATATTATTTTATACTGATTTAGGATAAATTATAAATATGAAAAGAAAAGGAAATAACTCAACCTTATTATCCATTCCAGGTGATTTAATTGTCACTATCATGTTAAAAACTTGTTTAAATAAATTTGAAACTTTTTTCAAAATCTAAGTCACTTGCAAGAAACTATTTTATTTATTCAAACATTTTTTATTTCTCCAAAATTTATATTGATCATGGAATATATTTTATTTTATTTAAAAATATAAACTCATTCATCTTATTCAAAAAGATATATACCATGAAGGACTTGACTATTTCTTTTCTAGATATATAGACATTATACTGAAAGATAAAGGGGATATCAACAACATAAAGGAAGACCTTGATGTATGGATTTAAGGTATAATTTTTTTCTTATGTTTTAAGTATAAATACTGAATGAGTTAATATTAATGAATCAAAATGAAATATTTTATATCATTGAATGATATGAAAAATAGTGGTTAAGGTTTTAAAAAAGAAGTTAGATGAAGGAGGCATTTATCAATGGTATTATAAAATATTATAAGAATTATGAAACATTCTATAATAGATTTTGTTTTCAAAATTGGGAAACAAATTTTAGAAAAGTAGAATATAAGAAAGGTGATTTTCTTAGAGAAATTTATTTAATGAAATATGATAAAGGTATATATAAAACCTTTTTATAAAATGTTCTTAATTTTAAGAAAATTATAATCAATTAGGATTTTTTGATTTTGTGAAAAAATGAGCAATATAGAAAACCTTAGTGGTTAAAAAGTGATTTAATGATTAATTATATTTTTGAGTATTTTCATCATATATTGGTATAATTATAAGAATTATATTAGTATATTATTAGAAAAAGTAAAAACCACAATTTAGGTGATGACTCATCGCATCCGGTAAGGCCGTGAGGCTTGAACCCACAACCGAAGGGAGATAAGGGTTTAATGATTACCACTGGCCTATATAATGTCCTGGTTATTATGATTTTTTTATGATTATATTGAGTTTGGTAACATATTTTTTTCTATATAGGTAACCATGGGATTGAAATGTAATTTGGTGTTTATGTGATTAATGTTATTTCAGAATAAGTTCACTATTTTGGGATCATTATATGATAAGGTAAACTGAACATTATGGAATTTTATTTGAGGATTAAAGGTTGAATTATATTTTGGATGAATAATAGATTTTAAGGTGGATTTATGATGATTAAATTTATTTAAGGAATGATTTTAATATCTTAGAGATTATATGAACATGTCATATACATTTTTAGTATGATACATTAAGAATGATTTATGTGATTTGGAGATAAATATTGGAAGAATATGTGATAAAATTATTCTAAAAATTGGGTTTTAATCTTATTCATGAATATATCAAATAATTTTAAGGATATTTATTTTTGTAATTATTTAGTTTTAACTTTAGGTATTACTGTAAAATTTTGGAAATTAATGTATTATTTATTTGTATGAAGGTTTATTCTTTTTGGGAATCATCTTACCTTGTGCTAACCATTTGGGTTTTTTAATGTATAAATATTGGAGGAATAACTTTTTATCATTTTTTAGAATGATTTGATCTATTATAAGTTGATTCTAATTCTCCAATAATGAAAAATTCATCTTGAATTCTCAACATTTGGAGAAAAAGATGAGATTATGGTAGAAATTGGTTAAAGAATGAAATTCTTCATGGAAGTAAGTATATTTACTTATTTTATTATATTATATGATAAATTTTTTCTAAAACTATATAAAAATTATCTTTAAATAAAAAATTTATCATATTTTATTCATTTTCAATGAATCAATGATCTTTTTCACACCTCTTTGGTTTATGGTTTTTCGGTTGCTGACTTTTTCATGATCAACCACTTCCTTACGATCAATGTTTTTTGTCAGTATCCATCATCATTTAAAATTATTTTTTCACTCTATGTCCATATTTTCACATCCCACTAATGTTCCCCTATTTGGGAACCTAGTTTTCTGTTATTCTAGATGACCTTCACACTAACCTATTCTATCTTTTCAAGTGGAAGTTTTATTAACCCTTTTTTATGATGTGGGATTTCAAGAAAGGTATTTTAAAATGTCACACCTTTTATTACCAAGATCAAGTTCAGATTTAGAGGATCCAATTTATTAGTCATGGGAATGTTATATCCCCATATTTTAAAGGGAAGGACAATATGGTAGATAACGCGTATGATACACAACATCAAGCTTAAATAAATCACAGAATATTATTATTTAAATATGATCATTATAAAATAGCTGTTAAATCAGAGGGTATGAATAGGATTACATAATTTTTAAAAAATATATAAAATTTCTAATAAATAAAAATATATTTATTAATTATTAGCAAATAAGTACTCAATTTTTAGTAAATCTATTTTATTTTTCAATGATATGTTTTCCTAAAAAATGTTTTTTATTTTTTTGTGAGAAAATAGTATAATTTATTTTTAAAATAATTAGAAATTTTATTTTATAAAATAAATATCATTTTTGTAACCAGCATATCAAAATTATCCAATAGTGATAATTTTAAATTATTCTGAAAAGTTTGGATTTTTAATGAATAGTGAAAATACTGATTTTTATTGAAAAATGTATTTTATTTTAAATTACATGCAAAGTAAAATTATATTTTGGGTTTTTTTAAAATTACATTAATTAATTTTGATTTAAAATAATCGAATTATTTTTTTTGAAATTAATTTTATAATTAAATTTAGTATAATTTTTTTTAATATTTAAAAGGGCATGATTCTATAAATCAATTTTCATTGAGTTTTACAAGTTTGAATTTAATTTAAATTATTCCACTTATATGTTTTGAATTTTAAAAAATGAATTAAATATTTGGAATTAGGAGGTCCAAATTTGATAAATAGGTCCCTTTTAGTTTTTATTCTAATGAATAGTAACTGTAACATCTTCGGTTTTTGAAGGAGGTCGAAATCCACTCCCATTTTGAATTTTTGGAGTTTGGTGGGATGAAAAACTTCTTTATTGATCTTTGTACCTTAATTTTGAGAGTTAAATTAACCCAAGACCTTGTTTTTAGATGATTCTTAATTCTTGGAAAGTATCTTGGGGGTTCGGTTGGGTTTTAGGTCCATCAGAGGCTGAAAACCCAAATTTTCTAAGTGTGTAGGATGAGGCACACGATTTGGGTAAACCATGTGGCCTCTAAGGAGTAATAATGCACCATCATTTTTTATAAAATTATTTGGTAAACTATGTAGGATGAGGTTCACGACCATGCGATACCTCTGCAGTTTTTAGCAAAGGTCATCCGCACGGTTTGCACATAGTTTGGGAAAACTGTGTGCAAGCTGCATGCTTAGTTCCAAATGGGAAGTACCCATGCACTGTAGCACACATAGTTTCCACACAATTTGTCCTAACTATGAGATCTAACCTTAATGGGCTTGGCTCTTAAGAAATAAGATCCACACAGTTGGCTCACGATTTTCCAAACTGTGCGAGATAACCATGTGGACCATTAAAAGTGTGAATTTACCATTTTTACATCATATCCTATTTATTTATTTCTCCTTATTTTCTCCTCCCTTGGATTTACGCAGTAGAGTAGGTGGTTCTATTTTTCTCCTTGTATAGGTATTGACCCCTCTTTCTCGTTCAAACTCCGTTCTTTGAGCCATTAGTTGTGTTGGATCTATATCAGTAAGGCTCTTCATCCAATTCCTTCTATTATTCCTTTACCTCACCATACTATGTGTTAAATCCATGAAAGTGGATTTAACCTATTTTCTAGTAATTCATTTAAAATGATAATTTATTCTAAATCATTCCGAGTTAGATGATAAGATTGGATGTGTGTGCATCTACTAACCCGAGGTAGGCGGTGCATAATTTTCTTTGTGTTTTCACGAGTGTTTTGGGAGCATAGATTTTAGTGTGCCATTATGTTGACCAAGCAAGATCCTATAATTTAAATGGGTTCCTTTAATGTATTAATTTAACCATATGAGATTCCTATTGGCATGCTCAATCATTACTACAAGTGGTACAAGCCAAGTGGGAGGCTTTAGACCTCGGGAAGATTAGCTTGAGGTGTTATTTTATTTAAATTGAGTTGTTCTTATTAATTATATTTAACTATAGTAAATATATTAATTACTTGTGATGCATGATCGAGTTCTAGTGGAATGTAATGGGCTTGGCCTAAGGATTGAGATGACATTGGCCATATGGATTGAGGTGATGTAATCATTAGGCTGGGCGTGGACCGATATATATATGAGTGATGATGATCATAAGTTGGGATAATGGATATTCAGTTGAGGTGGTGAGGTCATAAGGTTGTGGTCATGGCTTGGGATATGTGGTATGGCATGACCATCAGATTTGAGTGACATAGTCTCAAGGGAATGAGGTGCCAGTTTGGTGTTGATTAGGTTCTATTTGGTGATTATCGCTCACTCATGTTGGCCAATGTTTTGTTTGGAGTCATGTTCACATAGGTTGACTTAGTTGATAGGGTGGTGTTGACCAATTTCATGGTTAGAGGCCTCTAGTAGTTGAAACATAGAGAATTGGTTATAGGTTCTTGCCATATAAATCCATGGGGATGGTGAGGATCCATCAGATGATTGTGTTGAGGCTTTTAGTTAGGGGTTGAGGCTCTCCGTACTTGAGGCCATTGGGATAAGACTTATTTAGGGGGATGAACATCACCATTTATTGGGACATCTACTGAGAGTCAATGTGATATTATTTTAGGACATATATCATTGTACCTCTAGAAGTTGGGCTTCACGCCGATGGGTGTTTTTGTACAGGGGTCTGAGGGAACAGATTCTTTTGCTTGGGTTTACCTTTGGGACATCAATTACTTGAAATGGACACATGGTGTTTATTAGAACAAGGTTATAGGTGACATTTGGAGGTTAAACCTAAGGGTTCACCTGTGATTACTTATACCAAGGGATACCTTGGGCTAGGACCTAAGGATCCTCTCCTCTATAGTATTCTGGTGTTGGTTGAAGCAGGTTATAGCTTCCGGGTGGATTTTGAGCATCAGGAAAGCTTATGTTTATTCATATTCATGTGATTTCATTATTTATTTTTATTTCACACCATCTTAATCACAAATGTAAGGTAAAAACATGTTGGTGGTGTCCTACCGAGACTCATTCTCCTACTCTACACAGGACCTTCAGGACATGTGTAGAATTCATGTAAGGGTCAGGGCTTGGGTGATAGATCCCAGTGGTCAAGTTACATTGGATGGATGGTAAGGGCATTGAGTTTCTTTCCTCAACTGTAGTTACTTTTGAGTTTTATTTTTTGTATCAACATGATACTTTTATATGTATATATAGATGGACTTCTACGAGTGACCTTTATTATATTAATGTATTGTATGACCTGTATTGGATTCATTTTTAGCTAAAAATAGTATGTTTGTCTTATTTAATCTATTCTGTTGATTTTTTTAGTTATGATTTCTCTATTGTATGTTTTTTATGGTCTTGATTTGGTATTTCTGATACTATATATATATATATATATATTGGGCCATTATTATATTATCAACAATGGGTATAGTCTCCCCAATACCACCCATTTACACCCTCATTACTAGTCGATAGCCTTTGGCGTACGATGAGGCACACATAAGGACATTGACACTCATCCTGAAGTACTGTTCAGGTGGATAAACGGGTAAAGGCACTACAAATGGTATTAGAGAAGTTCTTGAATGAAAATTAGTTGTAGTGTATGACTGGTTACTAACGGTACCAAAACTTTTTTATTTTTCTATTGGTCTTACTATTTTTGGACTATTGTAGACTATAGATTAGGATGATATCATCACTAATTTATTAGCTCGTGTTTGGGTTCTTACATCCCTATGCATGAGGGATAGACCAAGTTCCCATAGTTGGGAATTTCTATTCTTCTTTTTTTCTTATTTTATAGTTGATATGATTTCCAACTTGAGTGGTATTCTTGGATGTGACTGTTACCTATTATAATATGGGACCCTTGACATATTAAGGTAAGAGAGGAGGTAATATGGGACCCTTGACATATTAAGGGTGTTTGTTGTGTTTTTGTATATTTTTGATTAAGAACATTATGTGTTTTTAAATTATATATGCATGTGCCTATAATAAATGTGTAATATTTTTATTAGGGACCTGAATTATGCTAAGAGGGGTTGCACTGTCTAAAGTGTCAACAAAAGAAGCAAAGTAGTGTTTTACTGCCTAGCTTATCTTTGTTGGAATATTACTCAACTAGCTTAGTAAAGTGGGCCTAATGAAATCTATTTTTGATATGTTATATATATATTTATGGGCCTGAATCTTATTGGAGCTGGCATGGATGATGATGTGGGGTGATGTTGATCACCATTTTGGGTGATGAGGTCATCAAATTTAGGAAACATGGTTCATTAGAATGGGTGTGGCATGAGTTATATCTGATAACTAGATCTAATATGGGTAGGTAAGGAGTCCATGATTATGGGATGTCATAAGAAATGGCGATGGTGAAGGGTTAGGGTAGTGAGATTGTGCCTGAATGGATTTATATGGAGCATCAAACAGGCGATGATAGGGTGCCACTAGAGTGTGTACATGTTGAGACCCATGAAGGTCAGCATGATTCCCCTGAGGGACAGGAAGACCATAAACCCCAATTACAATATTAGGTACAATCTTGGGTGTAGGTAGGAAATCTATTAGATTTGACATCTTTTGGTCTGTGGATTAAAGAGAAGCTTAGAGTGAGCCTAGTATGTGTTATCTAGGGGGTTGACAGGGGAGCTTAGGGAGTAGATCCTTCGATTATGTATCTGATATGGGAGTTCCTATTGTAATAAACATCCCTATTTTAGGGTGAGGGTGGACTAAAAACATCTGAGAACTAGATTGAGTCGGTGAAAATGATCTTCAAGAAAATAGAGACGTCTCTTGGGAGGAGGGTTAAGATGGATACATACATTATTAGAGGACCGACTAAGCACTGGTGGGATGTGCACATTCAGGAAGGTGGACATTAGGAAGTGGTCTAGAAGGAATTTGAGGCTAGGTTCTTTGAGCACTTCTTTCTAGATACACTAAGGGTAGAGTGAGCTCAAGAGTTCTTGAACCATCACTAGGGTGGAATGTCTGTCATGGACTATGCAATGACATTCACTGAGTTATCTCACCTTTCTCATGGAATGGTTGGTGATGACACCTCAAGGTTGAGGCATTTTGAGGATGGTTTATGGAAGTTATTTTTAGTGTAGGTAAACATCTTTAGATTGGAATCATTCTCAGAGGCATTGAATTAGGCGCTCATAGTCAAGGGAAACTTGATACACTGGTCTTATTCGAGATGAGTGATGACTTTAGGTGACTATAGTGGAGATTATTCAGATACCAGGAAGTAGAGATGAGAGGAGTTCCAAGAGGGTATTCAGGCCAAAGTCTAAGGCAGACCACTAAGGATTAGGTCTTCGATGGTATGCTTTCAGTGTGGGAAGATATGATATATCTATACTTAGTGCGATTGGCCTTTAAAGGAGTGTCAGGCATGTGGAAAGGCTGATAATCTTAAGAAGTTTTGAAGGAAGCCTTCTAGAACAACTGGAAGTTAGGGACCAGGGTAGACTCATGGTTCTGAGATCAGACTGAGTGTTGTACCAGGTGATGGTAGCTGAGTTTTAGCCGCACGCAGAGGTTTTAGTAGAGAAAAAGAGACCCAGTATTGGGGTCAGTGGATGGTGGATAGTGTAGTAGTGTAGAGAGGTAATGATTCCTACAGTCTGGATTTAGGCCAGGTTCATATCATGGAGCTTCCAAGGTCAGAGTAGGTTAGTGAGCTGATGAAAGTCATAGGTACATTATGGGCATGACCAGGGTTATGTTTTGTTTTGTTTTGGCATGTCCTTTTTAGAGTCAAGCCTATTTTTAGTTGCATGAGGTGCATGATATGTATATTTTCACTAACTAGACACTAGTTAGTAGGCTATAATCAACTAGTATGTGTTGTATATATATATATATATATATATATATGAGGTGCGTGGCACCATGATCTATATGTGAACATCATTGGATGCATAACTATTGAGGTGCATTGGCATCATGGCATTGAGGAAATGTGGGTCACTTTAGGTGCATTAGTATCTAGGAATCATTACAATATGAGACATGCTAAGTTGTGAGGCACCATGACTTTTGAGCATCTATTGAGATTCAAGTCCTAATAGGTTCCATGTAAGATATGGGAATAAGGCGGGCATCGATGCGGTGTGGGAATGTGAATGGGTTTTGGGTATGAGAAAAGATAAAACAATGAGTTAAAAGAGTTAAAATGCATAAAAGGAAGACCTTTAGTCTGATGATGGTCAATGGACCATCAGTTTCTTTTGTATTTTGGGTCAATATGCGACTGCAATAGGTAAATCCTAAGGTGGGGATCCCCCTTGAGGTAGTTTTCCAACAACATTTTTACTGGTGTAGTCCAGGTTAGTTTTAAAGATATGGGTATATTCCTTACCATAATATATTTATGTTTTATATCTTATGGATGAGATATGTTAAGGTGGGGAGATTATAATGTCTCGAGTTTTTGGATCGGGTATAAATCCTCACCCGTTTTGAATTTTTGAAGTTTGGTGGGTAGACTAACTTCTTTCTCAATATTCAGAACTTAATCACTAGAGTTACCTTAACCTAGGGCCTTATTTTGGAATGATTCTTAATTATTGGAAAGTGTATTGGGGTTTTGGTTGGGTTTTGGGTCCATTAGAGGATGAACACCCAAGTTTTCTAAGTATGAAGGTTGAGGTGTGCAGTTTGGGTAAACTATACAGCCTCTAAGGAGTAACTATGAACCATCTTTTTATACTGATCATGGTTTGGAAAACCATGTAGGAGGAGGAAAAAGGTTATGAGAGACCTATGAAATTTTTAGTAGAGGGATTCTGTATGGTTTTCACCTAGTTTGGGCAAACCGTGCACAAGACGGACAATTTGGGAAAAATGTGTGCAAGACACATGCTTAGGCCAAATGGGTAGTACCTATACACTGTATCATGCATGGTTTTCACATGGTTTAGACTAACCATGTGAGATAAACATGTAGATATTGGATCTTAAGTAGCAGGATTCACATGATTAGCGCACGATTTTCCAAATCGTGTGAGATAACCTTGCGACCCTTTAAAAGTGTGAATTTACCAATTTCCATCCTATCCTATTTATTTCTTTCTCCTTATTTTATCCTCCCTTGGATACAAAAAATATAATGAGTGCTTCTATTTTCCTCCTACACTAGGTATTGTTCCCTCTTCCTCGTCCAAACTTCTTTCTTCGATCCATCAATTGCATTGGATCTGTATCGATAAGGCTCTCCATCATCTTTCTTCTATTCTTCCTTTCCCTCACCATACGGTGCAATAAATCTATGTGAGTAGTTTTACCTTATTTTTAGGGGATTCTTCTAAAATACCTATTTCTTCCAAATCAGTCCAGTTATAGGCTAAGATCGAATGTGCGGGTTCCTACCAACCCGAAGTATGTGATTCATAATTTTCACTGTATTTTCATGAGTGTTTTGGGGGTGAAACTTTTAGTACACCATTATTTCGACCGAGAGAGATCCCATAATTTAAATGGTTTCATTTAATTAATTAATTTAACCTTATGAGATTCCTATTATCATGATCAATCATGACCACTAGTGGTACAAGCCTAGCGAGAGGCTTTGGACCTTGGGAAAATTCTGTCAAGGTGTTGTTTTATTTAAATTGAATTTTTATTATTAATTATATTGATTTTTTATAAATATATGAATTTATTTTGATTCATTATTGGGTTCCAATGGAAAGTTTTGGGCTTGTCCTGGGTATTGAGATGACGTTGTCCATCTAGATTGAGGCAATTTAATCGCCAGGCTGTGCATGGCCCTATATATATATATATGAGTAATGATGATTATAGGTTGGGTGAATCAATTTTAGATTGAGGTAGTGAGGTTGTCAGGTTGTGACCAAGGCACAATATACATGGGATGGCATGGCCACCATATTTCAGTGACAATTTCAAAGGGGAATGAGGAACCAGTTTGGTGTGTCTTAGGTTCGATTTAGTGATTTCCACTCACCCATGTTGGACAATACACCATTTAGAGTTGTGTGCACACAGGTTGACTCATTTGATGAGGTGGTGTTGAAAAATAATGTGGGTAGAGGCCTCCAGTAGTTATTTATTAGGGAAATGGTTGAAGGTGCTTTCTATAGAAAGCCCCATGGATGGTGTGGAGCAATCAGATGACAACATTGATGCTGTCTATTGGGGGATAAGGATCACGATACTTGAGGCCATTTGGCGAGGACTTATTTGGGAGGATGAACATTTATATTCCTTGATACATCAACTAAGAGTCAACAATGATATTATTTGATGGTAGATATCACTCTACCTTTGTACATATAGCTTTGAGCCGATGAGTGCTTTTGAGTAGGGGTCTGAGGGACCATATTATTGTGCTTGGGCATTCCTTTGGGATGTCAGTTACTTGACATGAACATAAGGTATCAGTTGGAATGGGGTCTTAGGTGACATTTTGAGGTGAAAACTTAGGATTCACCTAAGATTACTTGTGCCAGGGGATGCCTTGGGCTATGATATAAGAATCCTATGCTCTTTAATATTCTAACCTTGGCTGAAGCAGGTGATAGATTCTTGGTGTCTATTGAGTAATAGAAAATCTTGCGTTTATTTATATGCATACACTTTAATTCTTTATTTTTATTTCAAACCTGTTTAATCATAAATTTAAGGTAGGAATAAGTTGGTAGTGGCCTATCGAGAGTCATTTTAACTCCCTACATGAACCTTTTGGGATGTGTGTAGACATCATTCTTTTGTATTCAGGTAAGGGTTTGGGCTCGGGGGATGGATCCTACTAGTTGAGTTGCATGGGATGGATATAAAGGGACCTTTAATTTCTTTCCTTAGTTAGATTCACTTTTGAGGTTTCTTTTTTGTATCAACATGATACTTGTATATGTATATATTGGGGGTCATCCACAGGAGACCCTTTTTCTATTAATTTATTATATGACTTGTATTGGATGCATGCTTCACTAAAAATAGTATGTTTGTATTATTTAATTTATTCTGGTGATGTTGTTTAGTTATGATTCCCCTTGTGTATGATTTTTCCAATCTTGATTTGGTATTTATTTTTTACTAGAATGTATATGTATTAGACCATTATTATATCATCACCATAGAGTATAGTCTCCAAAATATCACCCCTTTACACCCATTCTTCTAGTCAATAACCTTTTGTGTAAGAGGAGGTGTGCCTAAGGCCAACATAACTCAGCTCGAAGCACTGTTTGGGTGGCTAAATGGGTCAAGGTGCTACATCACCCATAGTAATTATTGTTACCATGGTAAAGGGTAAATTAGGAAATTAAGGGTTGAAAATGAAATGATAAGTACAAGAACATGACCTTAAAACTTGCCTTAATTTTGTTGGATGATTCAATTTATTTCATATTCATCTAAGATTATATTATATTGCATTTTTTCCATTTTTATGACATTACAACCTTTATAATATTGTATTTAAAGAAAAGTAAAATTTTCATACTCTTGATTTTAATAACTATAATATTTTTAACATAGGAATGACTGGAGAATATTTTTGGTTATAAATATTATTTTGAAATATAAATGATTTATCTTCATCATGATAATTTATTTTAATTTTTAGTGAATAAAAAATTACCTTAAATTCTTACACAATACTGACACAATAAATATTCAATTAATGGAAAAATAAAATAAATGATATTAAAAAATAATAAAAGTAGTCTTATTTGAATTAATTAAGGTGAACCATGAATTTTATAGATAAAAATAAAATTTTAGGGGTGTATTAAAATATTTTATTCAAGTTTCATTTGTTTTTTTGGTGTTATAAAAGTCAAAGTAAATGAATAGTTCTAAAATTGACATTATTTATATTTTATAGAAATAATATTTTATTAAATGATGTAAAATTAATAAAAATCACATCTTCAGCTAAGTGATTATGATATCATTTATAATATTAAACATAGTCCATTTATGGGCTGTTTTGACATATATAGTAACTATCTTGACCCTCAAATAGTAAAAAACCTTGTTGTCATGATAAGTGTGAAAAGGGTTAATTTGGTATTTAAACCAAAAGATAAGAGTAAAAATATGTTCAAAACTTATCTAAAAATTATTGTATGGGATTATTTAGACTAATACTCATATTATCTTTGAATATTATCAATTTGGATCTATTTTTACATTAAAATTAATTTATACTAAATTAATATTTTAAAAAATTTCAAGAGTTCCCCTCCCCTATCTTATAAAAGGGAACCTCTTATTCTCATTTTTTCTCACATAAAATATTTTTAGTTCAGCCAAGACCTACCAAAATACCTTCATAACATCCCTCTCCATGTTATAGAGTCCTTATTTTGGTCAAAACACCAATATTAGAGGTCTTAAGATGTTAATAAAAATGATATTATCCAAAGTAGATTAGGATAAGGAATGTGCACGATGCGTTGGTCTTGAGGAAGATAAGGAATGTGTGTGACGAGTCAAAATTGAGGTAAGGGAATTTATTTTAAAAATATTATTTTAAAATTTCCCTTAAAAATATCTGTCTTCCATATCCATATTTTTAAAATTATTTTATTGATGTATTTATATAGACATAAGTTATTTATAAAGAACATTTTATGTCACTTTTTATTTTCTATAAAAGGTTTTCAAAAAGATCATTTTTATGTAATGTTTTGAATTTATTTTAAAAAGAAAAAATTATTGTTCAATTTTAATGTATATGATGAAAATGAATTTTCCCACCACCATAAGCATTATTTTATGTTTGACATTATTTATATGCTTTAATATTTTATTCAAAGAAAAATCCTCTTTCCATTTGTTATTTAAATTTTAGTTTTGAAATAGGTTTTAAAGGAAAGGGATATATAAATATATATTTTTTTCTTATGAGTACAAATAATATTTTTATGGATGAAATATTTATTATTATGTTATGGTTTTTGGGAATTTTTTATAAGGATAGATAGTTCTGTTATAAATTGAGAAATGGTGAGCCTGTTATAGCTCTAAAATGCATTGGGTAAAGGGATGGGGTTAACCGATTAGGTTTATCCTAAGAGATTATGGGAATATAATGTAATGGTTACTCCAAATATGGGATGATGTTAACTAGTTAGGTTTATCTTAAGAGATTATAAGAATATACTACAATGATTATTCCATGTATAACTGTGATAGTTATTTCAAGTGTAACTATGATGGTTTCTCTAAGTATAACTGTGATGGTTATTCCATTTATAACCATGATGGTTATTCCATATGTTAGAGTGTTATGAAAATGATTCCCCAAGTTTATTAATTGATTCATCTATGATTGTTACGGGTTTTAAAAACTTACTTTGAGAATTTTTTATTCATGTGGAAATTATTTATTTCATAAGATTAAAGAGTCATGTGATAAAGGTAAGTATTTTATGGGTTTTCATGTTTTTATCTAGAATAATTTATTTATTTATTTTTTATGTCCCTTACTGAGATTTTTGTGCTCATCCAACTTTTTAAAATGTTTTTTATAGGGTTAAGTCTAGGTAAGGGAAAATGAGAAGTCAAGTTGAAAGTTGTAAAGATCTTTCATAAAGAGAAATCATATTTTATTTTATAAGTTTTATATTTTGGAAAAAATAAATACTGATTAAAAGTTTCCAACTTGTAATTTTTGGGTCATGAAATAATTCTATAAAACTTTAAACCTAAAAAATCATTGGTAATGAAAAAATTAAATTCTAGTCTTAAGACACCAGAAAATGTAATGTTTAAGGCTGGGTTATTACAAAGATATGGGAGTTTATTATATTATGTCTTAGTTTTATTTTTTTTGATAAAAATGGGTTGATAGTAATAGAATGATTAAATTTGATGTATTAGGGTTCAGTAAAGTGAATTTCATTAACAAAGGATATACAATAACCCCTTCATAATTATATCACAAGTATAATAATTATTTTATTTACTAAATTTTTAAAATAAAAACTAATCTATTATTATTTTATAATCATAGTGTCCCAAAAAGAGATGGTGTATTTTATGTGAGATACAACCATTGAGATGATATTTGGATCATCAATATAAGGGTAAAATACTTTAGCCATTAAAGAAAATAAAAATATTGTAATAAGAAAGTTGGATGTTCCTAAGATGTTTTCTATTTTATGTATATGTTCTATGATTGATATATACAATACAAATTTTAATTTATTTATATAACTTATGGTTCATATATTTTATTCTCCACCTGTCATTGTTACCCACATTTAGAATCCATAAAATAGTGATATTGAAGGTAAAAATAAGATATGTGGGACCATATAGAGGAAAAATAATATAATCACTACATTATAATGTTAGATAAGGTTATTAGAGAAAGGATTAAAGGGTATTAATTTGAGTTTGGTTGAAATTAGTGTGGCTATCCTATTGAACCAACAAAATCCATATTCATCAATTATGTTTGAATGACTATTATAATTAATTTTTTAATTAAAATTAATAGTTAACATAATTTTATGCCTAAAATTAATGAAATCCTTTGGGACGAAATTGTGGTAAATGTGTATTACACTTTTGTTTTTAACTTTTAGTTAAATTACTATAATAATAATTATGTTTGTGTTTTTAAAGAATATATTTATCTTATATGACCATAGGATATATTTCATATTAATATTTTATGGAAATATTTATAGATCATTCCAAACTATTTTTACACTAAATATATGAGATCTAATAATATAAGAATAAATACCAACCCACTAGATATATATGAATTCATCATATCACAAAAAACTTGATATGATTTTGTTTCTTAATATGAAGAGGAGGAATTTAAGGAAAACTATGAATGTTTTTTATTTTTTGAATAATATTTATAAATCATTCAAGTTAATAAAAGATGAATTTTAAAATAAAAAGGAGTTATTATAATTAAAAACTTGAATAATAATCACCATAACCTAATTGAAAATCAAGGATGTGATAAGAAACTCCTGGGAAATAACTAATATATAATTTAAATTTTTAATTAAAATTAATTGTTATAAAAAAATTATTGATGTTTTTGTGTTGATTTACCGATTGATCAATAAAAGTATGCCATTTCTACTCTTACATATTATGTGTTATGGATGGAGTATCATGTAGTTAGGGATTTTCCTAAGTGGTAAAGTCACTCTGTAATCTTGTACCTTAGCAGGGTCCAATCATGGTGGAATCGTTGGGGGGGGGGGATTCCCAAAGGCACTGTCAAAGTTTTGTAGAATAAAATATAAAAATAATTCAGAAATGGTTAGTATTTTAGGAGGTACTATAGTATACATTGGTATGATAGTAGACACTGTAGTAGAGGAGGATATTGTAGTAGTATAATTGACAAAATGGTCATTAGGCCATGCAATGAGATTTCATTCCATATGGTTTTTGGGCTATCAAATTATAATGGGCCTTTAGGCTATATGAGACTTTAATCTATGTAAGGTTTACCTTTTGAACCATAAAAGAGGGTTTACTATAAAATAAAAAAAAATATTTGGAGAAGGTGGTTCATTTAAATAAAAAGGTCCAATTAGTATATGAAAATACATAAAATTATAGTAATCATGTATAATGAATTTTATTTTTATTTGATATAGTACATCATAATAAAAATTACTTTATTTTCTATTTTTTATATGGGGTAGACACTAGAAGAGTCAGCTACCATATGTGAAGAGGAACCTCTAAGGGTGATGTTGTAAAATACAGGACAATATAGTCATGCTAAAGGGTTAGGTTTTGGAGTCTTACCAAAAGAATACTTTTGGAAAACACGAGAAATGACACATACTAATAAGTAATTTAGAGAATTAAATTCCAAGGAAATGACCATGGATGTCAGATTAATCAAAAAATCTAAATCGTTAATGAGATAAAATTAATTAATAGAAAGAATCCATTGAAGGGATTAACAATAATAATAACCAATACCCCAATAATAATTGTACATTGCATACCCCCATTACGGTTAGTATGTTTTCCCTTAAAATTCATAACCTACTTGAGGTAATAATTCTTCCACTATTTTATAATAATTTTAAATAAAACATGTGTCAGTTATTTAGTTATTTAAAAATATTTATAAGTAAAATTGACTATGATTTATATCTATCAACACCCATATACCATGTAGTTGCAAGTGGTTTGGTGTAAAACTTCAAGGGTGATTCACTTAACAATACATCATTACCATATGGAAATTTTAGAGTTGATATTTAGGCATCTCATGACCCAATATCTAAGCTATATATTTCCATTTTTATGATAATATTCAAATCATAGAATATGGTATTAAAACCTTCATAGCATGATCATAAAATCTTATAAAAGAACATGATAAGAAAGGGTAATGTCATCTCTAACTTATATTATATTCAATATATTTTATGATGAGTAAAATTTTTTGAAAATAAAATATATAATTACTAAAGTGAAAATAAAAAACCAGGTTAAGGAAATATAAGGAATCAATTACTAGAATATGGAAGCTGACTCAAGACCCCAGTTTTCATAAAAAAACTTCTAATGTTTATTGATGTTAAAAATTCATAAAAATATAATTTTATGGGATGGTAATACATGTGACATTATATTTCTAATATACACCTACAATATATATATTCATAACATTATTGGTATTAAGAGTGTCAATTCAATAATTAACCATGACTGGTTAGAATCTCATGTTGTTAATGTATAGATTAAGTACATATTCATAATTATTATACCCAATTATTTAGATACCTTTTCAATGAAATTTAGCTTTATTAAATTTTTGTCGACATATTCATAATAGTTACGTATTACCAAAATGGATGATTAAAATATTTACATTTTGAATTCCTTATCTTACTTTTAATAAAAAATTAAAATGGAACCAAATAAAATTATATTAAGAGTACAATAAATTATTGATATTAATTGCTTATTATTTTATAAATATATTTTTAGGAAACATTAAATGTTGATTTTGAGAAATCTTATTATTCTTGTAATATATTTAATGGAACATATTCTTGTATATCTAAAGAAACTAGCCACACATAATTGACATATTAAATTATTAATAAATTATGATTAATATTTTATATAAAATATTTCAATTATGTGTTTTATAATACATATTAATGTTTTTGTTTTATTTGGAATTTTAGTGTAAATATATCACACATAAGGAGATATTAGGATTCTATCCATGATTAGGGAATTGATGGATATTTGTAAATGGATATATGTAATGGTATATAAAATCACATCTCACTATTTGAGCATGTATCATAAAAGCATTCATATAATTTTTAATGTATTTGTAATGTCTTCAATAAGAAAATTACTATAATTTTGACTACCATGTATGCAGATTTATAAAATATATCCCCTTCCATAAAACATATTACTTCCCAAAAATGGTATTTATGATACATATCTATTTTCTAATATCAAAATGTTCATTAAAAGTAATAATTATCTATTTATCTGTTTATATTTTTTAATACTATAGGGATACTTACTATTAACCATAATTAAAAGTTGATATATATTTATCTAGGATTGACTAGGAATGTTACAAAATATCATAATGTTTCTATACTCCTTGACAATTTGTTTTTATACCACTCATTCAATTATTTTCCCTTTTAAATTTAAATTCATTTTTTTTCAAAGAAAAAAACAAATAAAAAATAATTATTTTTATACTATTTAACATAATTTTTATGTATTATGTGACACAAAACATGAATGTTTCGTGACACAGACCATGGATATTCTATGTTTAGTATAACATAATATATTATGTGTGATTTACCTATATGTTCTATATTTTATCGTATATTAAATGTTTTGTGGTAAGTAATTCTCTTTTATTTTATTTTTTCATGTATTATATGAATGATATATGTTATGTGTTTAGTGTATAAAAATATGTTTTGATTAGGATTTATATTTTTTTATATATAATAAATATCATGTGTTACTTTATGATATGTTTTTATAAAATTTTCATTTTAATTTAGTTTGTTGTTTCATTATTTTATGATAAAAAATATTTCATATTTTATTGTAAATGGGAACATGTTTTATGCATGATTTGAAGAGAAAATTTGATATTTTAATTATTAAAGATGAGTTAGTGGGATACTATATCCTCCAATGAAACTTCAGTAGAAGTACAAAGGGATTTTGGTGGGATGTAAAAGGGTATAAATTCACTAACTTTTCCATTAAGAGTTCAATAATAGTACACTAAAACTATGGTGGGCCACATGAAATGATATAATTATTATATAGATAATAAATAATGAGAGGAAATATTTAAGTCAATTTGAACAATAGTATCTAGGAGTGGATAATGGGACTATAGTCAATTTAGATCATATTGGACATGAAATTGGGAATGAGGTTGGTCAAAGTTTGGACATAAAGAAGGTGTAGGTGGTTTAATATTCTTAAGCCCAATAAGTGATTAATAATAACATTAAATTAAATATAATTGAGTTAATGAGGCTAATATAGAACATTACCCTCCATGTGAGGGTTCTAAATATAAGAATTCATTTCTCAAGGGTAATAAAATTTTAATTGATGAAGAGGGATTTAAATCTTATCATTTAAGGAAAATAAGGCTATGAAAAGATTACCCACACCTTTTGCACACAATGGGAACAAGGTCTAATGGGTCCTCTTTTTAAATTCATATTATAATAAGAATTTTGATTTTTTGAAAGATATTCTTTACTAGGATCGATTGGTTTTTTGTATTTTACTTATTTATTAAGAGGAATAATCTTATTTTACCCCATCCAACTCCTCTTATTTTCAAGCCTCCATGTTTGTGTATGTGAATGCATGAGTGATTTTTCCAATATTTCTTCCTATCCTTCAATTGTAATAATAATAATAATAATAATAATAATAATAATAATAACAATATTAGTTTCTTCTTGTTGTTGAGGATCATATTTGGTTTCCTAGTTCCAATTTGATTCTTTTGGTATGCAGATGATGTTTACCACTCATATTCAGGGTTTTCATTGTGAAGATTTATTTTTCTAGATACTTATTTACATTTTTTAGTGTAATTTAGGTGGAATGTCTATATGGTATACATGGATATCTTGATTATGAACTTCTTGGATATCTCCAAGGAGTAAAATCTTGACTTGATAAAGTGAAGTCTATAGTTTGATGTTGATCATTATTAGATGATTAATGTTTGATTATTGATTATAGTATTTTGAAATTGTAATTTAGGATTATAGATGATGGTTTTATAGACTATTGGATGAACATAAGTGTTGATTGCTTGTTGATACTGGATTTTGGAATATGGAATTTCAGCTGGGGTCATGTTTATCCACAATTCCATTCTTATTTGGATACTATAGATGCTCTATGATTTTAAAGTTTGGATGAATATCATTTTATTTAAGTAGTCACTGGTTGTGATGTATATTTTTTCTCAATAAATTGAATTATAGTCTAGTAGAGGATGTTTTTCGACTATCATATGATTTTTTTGGGATATTTATGTCATGTAATCCTCAAAATTGCATTGTGTGTGTGTGTGTGTTTTAGTAAATTTTCCTGGAACCATGGGTTTGTCTTTCCAAACTCTTGGCCCACATTATTTCTTATTCTTATTATTATTCTTATTTTTCTTCTCCTTATTACTATTATTATTTTATTGATATGTTAAATATAATGATAAAATAAAATGGAAAAAAGAAATGGGAGGGGGTTGGGTATGAAATTTTATTCGACATAGGTGATTGATGGGTTCCCTATTTCCATTTCCCTCTCTTTTTTTATTTAAGATCTAAAATTATCATTGGTGGTAAAAATCATGATCTATCTTTGATAATGGGTTTTTGGTTGTGAAAAAAATTCAAGACATGTAGCTTCATTTGGTGTCTCTCTATTTTTACTGTTAGGTGTCTAAATAATTGTTTTATATGAATTTATCAAACCCAGAACAATTAGGAAGATTCAACCAATGAGAGTTAATGTATGAGATGTGATCAAAATATGAAGTAGGTGATCCTAATATTTTTTGGTGTTTTTGTGTGTGTTATTAGTATTTGTTAGTGAGAGATGATGATAATGCACATAGGGGACCCAAATGGGAGTTTTAGGTGTCAAAAAATATAATAAATTAAATCCCTTGGTCTTTAGAGACTAGAAAATCTACCTTTCGAGGACTGGTTAATTTTTGGATCATATAATGACAAAGTCACATATGTAACCTAGTAAAAAATGGGAAAAAATTTATTTTCATTGAATCACCATTTTTTATAAATTTTATTAAATAATTTATGGGTAATGTGGAAAGGGAAATATAAATTCTACCATCTATATACTATAATTTTAGTGGTCTGGTAATAACGATGCTTAAGGGATTTATAAAGGAAATAAAGCTTAAAAAGTTTCTTTGAGTATCTAAGCATTTTAAAATATTAATGGTATATAATGGGACTATGACGATCATAGTAGATCAATCAGAATATTTTTTAAACTATCCAGTGATATAGTTTCTTAAGAAACTAGTAGAAAAAGAACCAGAAAATTAGTTAGTAAAGGGACTTCAAGTATCCAAAATATTATTAAAATATTCACGATATATAGTAGAATTTATATGGTTAAAATGTAAAAGTTAAAGTATTTTTTAGACTATACAATGATATATTTACTTAAGAAATTGATAGAAAAAAAATAAAAAAGGGGCTAGTGAAATGAATTCAGGTTTCTATAAAATCATGAAATAAAGAAAAAATTATAAGATGTGTGAAATGGATTTACTAAGATACAAGAAATATTTTTATAGTGGTATATTGATGGTATTTATATTTAGGGGATATGGTGTTTACTTATTTTAGGAGTTACTTATTTTTCTATTTATATTAATAAATATTTTTATTATGCTTATGATTATCATTATATTTTCCAATATGATGATGACTTATATATATGTCATATAATTATTGTGTTATTTCTTAATTTTCTTGGTTGGTTCCTTTTTTATTGACTGATTGATTTATATGAATTAAAAATTTTCTTAATTGGACCCTCTTTGATTTCCCCTTGTTTATTTTTATTTTTTGGAATAAAATTCCATATTTATTTGGTAAATCATCTAGGATAGTGATGAAATGTATCAAGTCACCCATGATTGGTTGAATAAGAGGGATTAATGTTTGATATAGGAAGGACAATGTTCAAAGTATATAGAAACTATATCCTCAATGGGCCAAGTTTATTTTTATGAATTTAAGGTAAATAAAATGCATCTTATCAATGTAATTTGGTTATTCACTAGGGTTTGGGACCAATATGATAGATTAGTTCAACACTTAGGGGTTAAGGTAACCTTATAGAGCTTTTATATTTACCTAAAAGTTTCCAAATTTATATGGTGTAATATAAAAAGTATTAAAATGAGGTAAATAAGATCATATCTCTGATCAACTATGTGTATTTGTACCCTATTGAAGTATTTGGGGGGGGGGGGTGTTGGCGAAGGTTGTGAATTTATTTTCTAGAATTTTTCCCATAATTAGGGATGGAATTTTTCAGCAGGCTAAAAACCACACTATAATGGAGTGGATTATAGTGTGGTGAGGGGCTATGTCAGATTAAGTTGTTGGGGCTGGTTTAGTACCACACTACAATCAAGGGAGTTTCAATATGGTGAGGTTTTTTATAAGAATGAATAGTTTCGAGTATAATATTAATGTTTTTGAGTTATCTATGAATCACATCACAATATGGTATATTTCACTATGAAGGGTGTGAAATAGGGGATAATTATACCACATCTATGGTTGTCCATGTTGGGTGTTACACTATTAAGAGATGTTTCTTACTACAACATGACCCTATGAATATGTTTTATGTTTTTTTGTTTTATAGGAGTTTATATGCACCATGATTGATGATCTATTCCATGAGGTGGGTCTAGCTGAGGCATTGAATCATGATCCCTATAAGTCATGTTACAAAGAACCTATTGTCGATTTTTTTTAGAATTTTAATTAATTGTTTTAAATTAATAATAATTTAGGTATTTGAAATCATTTTTATATAGTAACTGGAGGGAGATTGTTCTATACTCTCTTTATCATTCTCGTTCCCCATTCCAAGTGTGTTTTCATCCATTTGTGGTCTGTTTGACAAGTGGTTTGAAGCTGATATTGTCACACATAAGTTTATCTATCCTATGTATTATATTTTTGGTTTCTTTTATCATTCTTTATTATATCACTAATTGTTCCCCAATAATAGTTTTATCTTCTATTTTGTGGTTTTTTCTATTCAAGGTTAAATTAGTGGAAGGGATTTGACGAGCAGGGTCCTAAAATTAAGAGGTAGGGGTTCCATAGTTACCTCTAATATCAAGTATGTATTTATTATTTGTTTAATTATATATTTGTGTAGGGTTGTGCTAGAGACTAATAATTGAGACCGAATCCAAACTTTTATGTATATGAGGGAATCCTAGGGGTCATTTAGGGTGTAAAATATTATAAATAGCTAGTTATAGCACAAATTTCATACATGAGGACATATGGGATGACAGCTACATTGATAATCAAGGTGGTGCATGGTTTTATATATGGGGTTCTTGAATGGTGAACCGGTGGAAAATGTTAATGGTGGTGATATGAGTTGCTGATGAAACACGTGGGGTGATATTGATCACTAGTGAATGTAGCAGTGAAGAAGGTTCTTTGGGTTATGGGTGTAGGTTGTTTGTGATGCTTCTCACCATGGGGATGAGGCTGTTGGGGTCATGTTCACATAGAACAAATCCCATGAGGTGGTGTTGATCAAAATATGTTTACAGTATCCTTTATAGATGATAATCTTATGATATTTATGTTGATCACTAATATGGATAAGGGTTATTCCATATAAGTCCACAATAATTTAGTGGTGATCATGATCACTGGTTGAGGATTTAATGGGATTTCCATGATGGGAAGTATCAATGATTTTGATTTAGAAATCGGAAAGTGATTTATTCATTAGGTATATATATATTTTTCAATTATATTCATATCTATCGGAAAAAATTAATCGATTGGATAAGTTATTATATACATGGTTAGTTGGGGAATATTGAATACCTAAGTAAAGTAACCATGAGATGTGGATATTATAATTTAGTTATTGACATGATGAGTATAAAAAGGAATAATCACATTGTGAAATTAATATTGAAAGGGGGATTATATAGAAGGATTTAGTAGATGTATTCTATATGTGGCTCATTTTTATGATCTTGGGTTAGAAGTAGAATCACTAGGGTTTTCCCTTGAGTATTCTCAAGTTAAACTTCAAAAAGCGTGGTTTAAATATAATCATTTTTGAGAGAAGTTCATGCTTAGTGGAGATCACTACAAAATCCATGCTAGATGGATCATCATCTAAAAATACCATCATTTCTTATCTCACCATTAAGTCTTATTCATATGTCTTGTAGAGTTATGAAAATATATTTTAGGATGATACTAATATGTAATTATTAATATGATAATTTTTAAATGATTTTTTGTGAGTATTATCAAAAATATAATATTTAAAATTAAAAACAACAACAACAATAATAATAATTTATTGTTCATATATATAAATGAATAATTAATATTTAATTAATAATCAATGAATCAAAATAAATAAGGTTATAATCATTCATTATAAAAAGATAGATTTTATTCTAAAATATTATTTTTTTAGTATATTATATATTTTTATTGAAAATTTAAATTTATTAAATTTATATTTTGAATTTAATAAACCAAATTTAATATTTTGAATATGGATATTAAAATTAATTGAGAGGGTGAATATCATTTTTTGTTGAAAAAATAAGTTATCCAAATGAATAGTGAAATACACAATCAATAGAAAACAAGGTGAAATACTGAACATGATAAATTGGTGTGTAAACATATTAAAAATCATTAAAAATCAAAATAATTAATTAAATTAGGACAAAATTTCCATTTTTTCTATTTTAGGACACTTTTCATTGAAAGTTACTTTTTTTAACCTTTAAGAAATATGTGTTTGAAAAAATACCACTCAATATTTTCAATAAAAGGACACTTACTTCACCCATTCCAAACCACATATCAAATTATATTTTATCTAAAAACTCTACCCAATTACCCTCTCATACATTAATTATTTAGAATTTAAATCCTATGATCATAAGAAAGAGTCTCAAATCCTTCATTACAAATAATGTCTATAAGTAATGATTATACTTATTCAAAGAAATATATTATTCATTAATTTTATCATATCATTATAACTTTTCACAAAATTGATTAATTGTATTAATATTATAGAATTAAAATCAATATAATTCTTTAATAAGTTTATAATAATTAAATATTAATGCACATATAACTATTTTTTCATTATATCATATTCGTGTTCGGGACAATTTAACTTCCTATATGAATGAAAGTAATAATTTTCTAAATTACAATCACTTAGTGTTAAAGAAACATAAATAAGGAAAAAAGGTGGTATTTAATATGAATTTATTTAATTTTTATGGGTTATTAATGGTAATAAATAAATTAAGAATCATTTTAAAAATAACTCTTTGTGATAATGAAATCATCATGAGAGAGAGAATCATTGATATTTTATTAAAAAAATTTATATATACCTTATGTCAAAAATTATAATTGAAAAATCATTACACCATCATAATTTATAAAACCTGACTATTTTAGAGATTATAAACTTTTGAACAAGGAATGGTGACCTTGACCACTATTCTAAAACAAGTATAAAATAATTGAAAATATAAAAAAAATATAAAGATCAATATGAGATATGACAATTAAATAAATAAATAAATTATAAATTCATATAAATAATAACTAATAAAATAAGTTAATATAATAATCATTTTGTATTATATTATTAATAGACCAAAATTATTTATACATGGGTTAAATATAGTTCAACTAACTTATGAGTTATGGTAATGGTAAGACTCCTATTGATCACTCTTTTGATTGGATATTTATCTTCTATATCCATGTTATCTCACTTATATTTATATAAATTTATATTATTATTATGTCAATTAATTTACCTTAATTATATTTCTTTTTTCTGTTTCATATAATTCCATTATTTTTAGTTATAAATATTTTATATAATATGAAAATGTTAAAATTATTTATTATAAATTTTATTATAACTTATTATATTTATCTTTAATATTCCAATTAATTTATTTTATCCATTTTATATTTTCTATCAAATTTTTACCTTTAAAACATCTTTTGTTATGTAAGTATTCTTATATTTATGATATTTCTTGAAAATGTTGTTTAAGACATAATTTTATTTATTATTAAACATTCCAACATCATAAAAAACCTAAATAACGTTCTTCTTAAATTGTATAAAATTTTTCTTCTACAAATGAATGCATTGATCATATATTCTAATACCTATTTATATTCCACCCATTAAATATATCTTATATTGTATTTTTTTCCTTTTATAAGGATTTACATTCTCAGTATTATCCAGTCTCTTTATATAGATGATTTATATTTTTCCTTAATTGATTCTATAACCCATTTAATTTTCATAGATTAATAATTATATAACTATAACATACCCATATTTAAAATGTTCTATAATGTAAAAGATACACAACACCACGTTTAAACGAACAAAGAAATATTATTATTTAAATGTGACCATTACAACCAAGCTGTTAAATTGGAAGGAATAAATAGTATCAAAAACATTATGAAATATATAATGGTACTACTCTTTTATAAATTTTAATTAATTATTTTTAAATAAGTACTAGTTTTTTTAGTAAATCCATTTTATTCTTCAAAAAATACTTTTTCTTAAAAAATGATTTTTATTTCTTTTTTATGGTTGATTACTATAATTAATTTATTAAAATTTCTAAAAATTTATTTTTAAAAATTAATCTTATTTTTTAATTAATTAATTCAAAATTATTTTAGGTTTATTTTTTGGTAATTTTTTGAAAATAATGATTTTTCAAGGAATAGTGAAAAATACTGATTTTTATTGAAAGCTGTATTTCATTTTAAAGTATGTACTTTCTAAAATTATGTTTTGGATTAGTTTTATTTTTGTATCATTTAGTTTTTATTTAATATAATCTAATTATGGTTTTTTAAATGGACTTTATACTTTAATTTAGTATGAAAACATTTTATATTTTAAAAGGGTATTTTTCTTAAAAAAGATGTTTTTTCGTGGCATTTTTACTATTTAATTTTAAATTAAATTTTGAAACTTATGTGTTTTGAATTTTAAAAAGTGAATTAAATATTTGTAATCCTAGGTTCAAAATTTATTAAATATTAACCTTTAATTTTTGGTCAATATGAATAGAAACTTTATTAATTTTGGTTACAACGATAAAGGGTTAATCGGGTAAATTAGGTTAAAAATAAAATGATAATAACCATAAAATGACACAAAGACTTAAATAAATCTCATTTTATGAGTGTATATAAAAATTAATCATCCCAGAATCAAATTTATGTCCTTTTTGGTTCAACTTTATAATATTTTTTCATTTATTTTATTCTATTTCAAGAAAAGCCAAACATGTCACACTATTGTTTTTAGTAAGTATAATATTTTTAATAAGGCGTTATCCAGTGTATATATTCAACTATAAATAGTATTTTGAAATATAATATATTTATATTCATCATGGTAGTTTATTTTTAAATTTTAGTAAAGAAATAATTACCTTAAATTCTTTCACAACAATGATGCAATAATTATTTAATTATTGAAAAAATCAAATAAATGATATTAAAAATAATAAAATAAATATAATTTGAGACAATTAATGTAATAAAAGAATTTTATATATTAAATTATTAGTTTAGTAATATAATTAAATATATTTATTAAAATATAAGGGTTATATTGATATTTTTAATGTCAAAGTAATGAATAGTTCCAAAAAATGACATTATTCATATTTTATAACAAATAATATATTATTAAATGATATAAAATTCAAAAAAATATTAAATTATTCAAAGTGATAATTATAAGGTTTAAAATATTATATATGGTCTATTTATTGGACTTTTTTATTTTATAATAACTATATTAACCCTTAAAGTGTGAAAATCCATGTGGTCACCGTAAGAGTTAAATGTGTTAAATAGGAGTTAAAAATAAAAGATAAGGGTATAAATATAGAAAAAACTTATATTATTTTAATTTAATGTGTGTATTTAGACTCATTCAAATGTTATATTTTAAATTAATACGTGTTTTTCCATTTTATATTAAATATTATTTTATATTAATTTATTATTTTGAGAAGTTCCAAGAGCACCCCTCCCCTCTCTTATAAAAGGGTAGCTCTTCTTCTCATTTGTTAAAACTTTAGAACCATTTTGTTTAATTATATAATTTACAAAATACCTTCTTATAATCACTCCAATCATTATAGGAGTATTATTTTAGGAAGAACACCATCCATAGTGGTCTTAAGGTGTTAAGAAAAGAAGATTGTTTGAAAAAGAGATATCACTTTTAATCGAGAGTTTTTATTATTATTACACATCCCTAAAACCTTATTCAACCATTAAAATAATAAATAATATATCCTACATATACTTATATGTTATTGCGTTAGTTTTATTTTCTATATCCATATCCACTTCCATGAAATGGGAAAAGAATTCATCATTTGTGTGTAGGACAGACTACCCTCTCAAGAACTGATGTAATTCATTTTCAATCATTGCATCTTAGTAATGGTTATAATGAGTTAATTAATGTTTATATATTATATTAATGACATATTTATCATTCTTAAAATCTAATATATCACTTACATTCTTACCTTTCCATGCACAAAAAAATGATAATGTCGTTCATGCGTATGTGTGGACTACCACTTCCACGAAGCGATGTGATTCATTTTTCATTACCAAATCACATGGATGATATATATAAATAATAAATATAAAATATATGATATTATGATAATTATTTAAATATAAAATAATACTTACCTTATTTCTTTAATGATCGTTTAAAAATAGAAATGTTACTCATGCGTACGTACGACCTACTGTCTCCATGATTATAACATTGTTTATTTTTCATAACCATATTTATTGAATGAATTTAAAAGTATAATTTATTTATAAAAATAATAATTATTTTATTATTTTTTATTTTGGAGATGATTTAATAATGAATACTTTGACCATAGTCAACATACCAAAGTCATTTTTTACTTAATTACTGAATATTGTCAAAAAATTCAATGTGAAATTAAATGATTAAGTAGTTATATATAATAAAGAAATAAGTGATATAAAGAGAATATTTAACATGAAAATGGTTCTTAAGGAATTATATAATTAATATAAGTTTATTATTTAGGAATATAAATTGCATACATGACTAATTGTGCTTGAGGTAAGGGACTTTATTTTAAATCCTCTTTAAAAAGTTCCCCTTCCAACTCTTTTTACCAAAGTCAAAAGGATTATTTTTTAAATTATATGGAATGAAAAAAATTTCATAAAATGATGATGCATAAATGATTTAAAGTTTAATTTTATCCTTTTCAATTCTGTTTTCAAAGAAAATGGTTTCTTTATTATGTCTGTGTTTTTTAGATTTTAAATATTTTTTTTATAAAAAAAGGTATTTTGATATTCAAAAGTGTTTTTAACATTATTTTAAAAGAGTTTTCAAGGGTTTTATTCATTATATGGCCCTTATAAATTATTTATAAAGGTTTTATCACCATTATATCTCATGGTGATCCTAATAAAACTTATAAAAAGGGTGATACTCATTATATTCTCTCCAATGAATTGGGTAATGTTTGGAAGTTCACCATGAAAGTTATTACAAGATTAACTACAATGGATAATCTATGAGTAACTGTGATGGATACTCTAAAGTAATAATTAAAAGTTAATAGTGAAGTTATTCTATGGGTATATGTGATTTTTACTCCAAATTTAACTATGATGGTTAATAAAAGTGTAACTATGATGTTTACTCTATTTATAAACATATTGATTATTCTATTTTTAATACATAAAAGTATAAATTTCTAAAAAATCTTTCATGAAATTTTCATGTTTTTAAAGAATCATTTATGAGTTTATTTTACCTTAAAGATTTATAATGATTTTTTATGAAAAGTGTTGGGAAGAGAAGTTCTTTTTTTGGGTAAATAAAATGGATTGTTTTGAACCCAATGTTTATTTTGAAAAATGATGTTTTTTAAGTACTCATAGATTAACAATTATTTCATTATTTTTATATCCCTTTTTGAGTTTGTTTTTTCTCACACCACATTTTAAAATATTTTTCACAAGGTTTAAGGAATATTAGGGATATGTATGATGTAAATATGGAAATTGTGAATATTTATCCTAAAAAATCATTTTTTATTTAAAAGGGTTTTTTAGTGAGAAAAATGGATACTGAGTATAAGTGTTCACTTTTAGTGAATGTATTTACTATGTAAGATTTTATCCTAATTATCTAAAACTCTAAACTGAAAAGATAATTGGGAATGTAAGAAAGTAAATTCTAGATCAAAGACACTAGAATATGTAATGATTAAGTACAGGTCCTTAAAGTTGGTATCAGAGGTTAGTTTAACGGGAACCTCCAGGAAGATGTCTACATGACACAACCTGAAGGGTTTAATGGTGTACATAATAACTATATATGATTATTGTAAAGTGATATTGATTCTGATATAGTATACATACACTCCAATACAATTCCACAATCATGAGAACGATATCATCGCTCGTGCGTACGTACGGACTACCATCTCCACGACGCGATGAGATTCATTCTCTACGTTAACCATTGATGAATGATTATAAAGTATATATAATAAGTAATAATGAAATATATGACATAATAATGATACTGGATTTATGTGTATATATATGTATGTCATCTACTTAATTCCATTCAACTCAATAAGGAAACGAAAATAGCGTTCATGCGTACGTACGACCTACCGTCTCCATGAACGGTGTATTTCTTTCCATTTACTGATCTATTATATATATGCATATTCTGAATATATATTATATAAATCATGTTTTATATTCTATAATTAAGTAATCATGATCTAAGTAATCATATGAATAATTACAAGTCAAAACACAGACGACAAATGAAACGATTTTACCCAAAACGCTCTTGAACATGGAATTTACAAAAGAACGGGTAAAATAAAGTCATAAGTGAACAATATATGATATCATAAAAATAATTATGATTCTGGAATAAGTCAATAACATTATTTAAATCATTATACAGGAGGTTCAGACACTTATGAAGGATATCAGACCTAAGGTAAGGGAAATATCACAATCTCATTTTTATCCGAGATTGTTTATACTTTGGTATTTACTGGGGTGTATTTTATCATACACATCCATGTTTCCTCAATATGTAATATTATTTCCATCCACCTACAATAACATTATTTAAATCATTATACAGGAGGTTCAGACACTTACGAAGGATATCAGACCTAAGGTAAGGGAAATATCACAATCTCATTTTTATCCGAGATTGTTTATACTTTGGTATTTACTGGGGTGTATTTTATCATCCACATCCATGTTTCCTCAATATGTAATATTATTTCCATACACCTACAATTGTTTAAATCCAATTTTACCCTTCGGTGAGTTTTTAGTAAAAGATATGAAAGGAATCTTTTTTCGTTTTTCGTACGAGGTACTTTTTAAATTTTCCGAAAAAAGTACGAGAAGAATGTTTTCTTTTAACTTATACGACATTAATGGATTTTTAAAACATTATTTCCAAGAAACTTCCCTTACACGTTTTCAAGTTTATTTTTAATCAACTTCTTTTAGTATGACATGTTAAGAAAGGAAAAATATTTTTGAAGTAGAAAGGATATTTTCCTCAAGAATGGAGTTCAAGTGTTTTATCAAAATTATTTTCCATCTAAGATAATATAGTATTATGTTTCTATCCCTATTATTACATTTATTTGATTATGTTTTGATGGAATTATTTTTATGAAATCCTTTATCTTATATGAATTGTTTTATGATGTCATGATATTTAAGAATCCCATTTTTATTACATGGGTTATGCTATGATGTATGGTTTATGATTTTGTGGCACACATAAGAATGGTATCATTATGAGATGGGTGGGACCTATATATCACTCCAATTTATTGGGAAAAGATTTTATATCTCATGAGATAGACATGGCTGAAACGGCAGGTTAAACCGGTTCAGTGAAACAGGACTGAAACGAGGAGTAAACTTGGTTCAGAAATAGACTTTGTCCACTAAGATAGTCTTGGCAATGTGTCTTGACTAATAAGAAATGATTCTCTATGATTATGTGTGTATGACACAAAGTTTCTTGTTTTAAGTTATGATTATTGTGATTACATTTCACTACCATGATTTATCCCATGTTATGAAATTATGATCTCTTTTGCAGGGTAAGATTTCCAAATTGTTATGTTCTTATGAATATGATGTGATTGATATTTCTTTTGTTTACCCTTAATGAGCATTTGAGCTCACCATTTTATGTTCTCATTTCCCCAGGATATAAAGAAAGTTTTTAGGTAAAAAAAGGAAGATCTTTATAGGAGATGTTGAAGATCTTTCACCACGATTAGAAGATTATATTCCGAGTTTCCAAAGACACTAAACTATTACGGTCCTTGTGTGTGTGTTTATGTTATATTCCGAAAAAGTAATGTAATGTCCGTGTACGTCAGGATTTGGGTATCTATAGTTGGTATCAAAGAAAAGGTTTAGTCAACCTTTGGAAACTAGGATACGAGAACTTTAGTGAGATCCCTAGAGATATTTCTAAGGTATGTCTAGGGATGTCCCTAAGGATAACTATACGTATAGGATATAGTCCTAGAACTATGGTAACGATATTAGATTAAACCAAAGATGTTAGATATTGAAGTTACTCCCCATTTATTATGATTTTTACCTCTCACACTATTCTTTTCGGGTTTTAGACGATGGCTGGAACCCAAAGGAACCGTGTTGATCAATGTAATGGACAATGCAATGATTGTCCTCCTAAACAAACAAATGTTATGGGAGATGGAGTGCAAAATCTTATTGCTATACTTACACAATCTATGAATCATTCTGGACTTCCAAATGAGTAGAGAAGGGAACAATATTCTATTGAGTCCTTCATGAGGCAACGTCCACCTTCTATCAGTGGGTCTTCTGATCCACTTGTTGCTGAATAATGGATCAGTACTACTGAAAAGTTATTTTCAGTTCTTCAATGTTTTGAACATGATAAAGTCATCTTAGCAGTGTATCGTTTGGAAGGTGATTCTGATCAATGGTGGAATCTTATCAAGAATACGAGGCCAAGAGATGAAATTGAGTCCATGGAATGGGACGAGTTCAAGAACTTATTTTTCAATAAGTACTTCCCTCGTATTCTTCGAACAAAGATAGAGAAATATTTTCTTGAACTAAAGAAAAAGGATGATGAATCTGTTGGTATATACGAAGCGAATTTTACAAGGCTTTCAAGGTATGCATCTGGATTTATCATCTAACCTGAAAGTAAAGTTGATCGATTATTCAATGGCTTAAAACCAAATCTTCGAAGGTAATTAGCTATAAGAGACTTCAGTAGCTATGAAGAAATTGTGCGTTGTGCTATCAAGGTAGAAATGAAAATTGGTGTTACTTATCCATCTCATAGTTTTGACAAGAAACGAAAGATGGAGTTCAAGGAGAAATCTCAGAATAATGTTGAAAAGAAGATGAATGTTTCCTTATGCTCAAAGTGTGGAAAGAATCATGGTGGAGATTGTCTTAAAGGGACTAGAAAATGTTTTAAGTGTGGAAAAGAAGGTCATCGAGTAGCTGAGTTTCGAAGTAATGGAAAAAGGGTTTCTAATGATGTGAATAAAGAAAAGACTGCAGAGAACGCACCACCAACACTTCAATGCTTCAAGTGCAAGGAAATGGGGCATTATGCTAATAAATGCCCTAATCCAAGGGTTAGTGATGATCGACATGAGCAACCACTTAAGGCAAAGGACAAAGGGAAGTCACATGCGATCACTATTGGAAATGTTGAATATGACAACGATGTGGTGGAATGATTAAGTGTTTATGTAATGGGATTCCAAAATAATGTTGTATATAGTATCGTGGAATATTGGAATATTTATGTATTGGTCTATTGTGGTTTTCAATGGTACCGGTAACCATAGAATGTGATTGAGATATTTTTGGAAAAAAAGATGATATGCACATAATGAAAGGAAAACAAGAAAATGAAATGTTTGACCGTATTCATGAGCTCATGACTGATATATGGAGAAGGTTATATCATGGTTTGAGTATATAGAATTTTTGGATTTTGGTATGTGGAAAGAGTTAACTTTTGACTGCATTCATGTTTTCACTATGGTTCAATTAATGGGTATTCATTCTTCAAGAGAATACATGATTAAGGTATTCACATGTTTTTAATTTGACCAACAAGATATATCTTATGATATATGGGGGATAAATGATGGCATTCACGTGATTGTTATGTGACATTTCAAGTAATCATTTTCTTTATACTATGAGATTGAACCGAAGTATTTTAGATAAGCCAAAAGATTGGAATGGATTATGTTGGACATAAGTTAGGATATAACTTTTTTTGATATTATTGATGGGATGTTATAGTAATATAGCTTTAGAAAAAGGACAACCTGCAGGACGGGCGACATCCTATCGCGTCGGACAAGGCTGTGGGAATCGAACCCACAACCGAAGTGCGACTGGACTTTATCATCTACCACTGGCCTACAGGAAGTCCCTGGTTAGTAGAAACTAGTTTTATTTTATTACGCGGTATGATATATGAAGTATAAGTTCATTTTTGGAATCATATACGATTAACCTCACCATAGATGGACTTATGTATATTTGATAACTTTGGTAACCTTTTGTTTGAAACAGATGGAATGACCCATCATTCTATCACATGATCTATTAACACTTCATGAATAACAAATTAAAATTCATTTATTTAAGAGATGAAGTGGAAATTGTTCAAGGAACGAACAATAGTGAAATTGTACCAAAATCATGTAAGTATTTCTTTTAATTCACCAACTTTATGGAAATGATATTGAAAACCAAAAATGTTGTCCTAGTGCCCTTATATCTGATGAATCAGATGGTACCTTAGATCATCACAAATCTATGGCTTTGTGATTGTTGGCTATTTCATAGCCATGTTCTCTACCACTCTCCATCAGAACTTGATGGTTAGATTTTTCTTCCATATCCATATTTTCACCTATGTTCTCCTACGTGGAAACCCAGTGATGAGTTAATTTGGGTAACCGTTACATTTCATACTTTAGTTTTTATAGCCAAGTTTGGGTATTCCTTTTTACGATGTGTGTTTCTATTAAATAAACTTTTGAGTAGTAAACCATTTATAACCCCAATGAATTTCGAGGGTGAAATTCATTTTAAGGGGGGTAGAATGTAACACCCCGAGATTTTATGAAAAATATTCTTTTTAATTTCATTAATGTCTTGTGTTGTACGCTACACCAAAAGGAGCTTGCACAACACGCATCCTTGACTTGCCTTTCATTACACGCAATCACGACCTTCCTCGATAGCGTGTGTAGTATGCAATACCGAGTTTCAATAAACAACGATATGCTATTAAAATATTATTAAAACTAGCCATTATGAATAGTAATAACCACTTTTTATTTTTTTTTAAATTTTATTTTTCAAAATGGACTTCATTTTTGGATTCAGAATATCGAAATTAGCTTAGGGTGAAATTTTTGTACTTTTCGGATAACTTTCATTTTCTGATGAATAGTGAAAATTACTAAATTTTAATTTAAAACAAACTTTTTAATCGAAATAATTATTAGTGATAAATTATTAATTTGAGTGGTTTTAAAGTATATTTAGAATATATTTTTACAATTTAATAAAATGTTGGTCATTGTATGTAATTTCACATTTAAACCACACATAAACACGTGTCAATCTTTTGATAGTTATTATCTCTTAAGAACACGCTATTTGTTTAGAAGATGGGAATTAATTTTTAAATTAATTAGTGTAACTGATATGTTTTGAATTTGGTAATATAGACATCATTTTTGAGTTCATAATATCAAATATAGCTTAGGCCTAATTTTTGGTATTTTTCTGGAAACTTTCATTTTTTTGATGAATAGTGAAACCACTAAGTGGTAGTTAAAAAAAATGAATTTTTCATAAAACTTAATTTTACCACTTCTGTGAGTGGAATTTCAAAAATCCGAGAGACACGGTTGATGTCATTAAGTAAAATGTGGTTCAATGAGATGAAAATAATTTTTGGTGAATAGTAAATTTTTACTTTTTTTTACCACGGTTAAAAGTAAATAGGGTAATTAAGGGTAAAAATGATATTATTATTATCCTAACACATGTACTAATTCTATTGGATAAGTGTAATTAGACTATAAACATCCTTAGAAATAAAATATGACCATTTAGGCCCACTTGGATTAGATTAGGACCTTTATTATTAATTTATTTAAAGAAGGGTTAAAATAGTTAAAATCAAAGTTTAATAAGTATATCATTTTTAATATAGAGTTATACATAATATAAATTCAACTATAAATATTCATTAGAAATATAAATATATTTCATACATAATGGTATTTTATTTCTCATTTTTAGACATTAAATAATGTAATTTATTTATGACACAAAGAAGATTATGTAATTATCTTATTAATGAAATATTGACATAATTGATGTTATAAATACCCAAATAAATGTAATTTGAGATTTTTTATGAATTAAAATAATTTTCTAGGTTAATATGACATGTTAGTATTGATTTAATTAACTTTTTTCGAACTAATCATTTTTTTATGATTTTCACAAAAATCAATTACTAAATAGTGTCAAAATTGACATAAAATAGTTTTTAAAACAAATATTATATTAGTAATTGTTATTTTATTCCTAAAAATCTAAGGTTCGGCCAAATGAATTAGATAATGTTATATATATTAATAATAAACAACATGGGATTCGTTTGGATGCTTATAGTAAGTTTATTAACCTTATAGTATAAGAACACAAGAAGACACGGTAAAAGTAAAATTATTTTACTTAATGTTAAATCTAAATGATAAGGTTAAAATAGGAACCTAAACTTGTATAAATTCTATTGGATGAGAGGATTTCGACCCATCCCTACCTTATCTTAGAAATAAATCAATTTGGATCTATTTAAAACCGAATTTGGCTTTATAATAAAATAATATTTTTTGTTATTCCAAAGGTGCCCTCCCTTATAAAATGACACCTCCTCCCTCTCTTTCTCACACCACTTTGAGCCTTCGAGCTCGTCCAAACCCTGCCAAATTCCATTCTGCACTTCCATAGAAACATCCTAGAGGTTTTGGTCTTCCTCAAAGACCAATTTTAGTGCCCTAAAAGGAGATCTCAAAGAGGCGCTTCAAAGAAGAGGTAATGTCCGTTACCGATTCTTTCAACTTTATTTCTTCTTCCACTTATTCTTCTTAGCTTGTTTCATTATGAAGTAATAACATAAGTATCACTCATATACTGATATGTTATTATAAGTATGAAACAACCCTATTTCACCATCTATCCATCCTACGGAAAATGAAATCACTGCACGTGCGTACGTACGGAATACCGTCTCCACGCCGTGGGGTAATCTATTTTCCACCACCACCTTACTTGGATGGGTATAATGGTGTAAATAATAACTATATATGATTAATGTAAAGTGATATTGATTCTGATATAGTATACATACACTCCAATACAATTCCACGATCATGAGAACGATATCATCGCTCGTGCGTACGTACGGACTACCGTCACCACGACGCGATGAGATTCATTCTCCACGTTAACCATTGATGAATGATTATAAAGTATATATAATAAGTAATCATGAAATATATGACATAATAATGATACTTGATTTATGTGTATATATATGTATGTCATCTACTTAATTCCATTCAACTCAATAAGGAAACGAAAACAGCGTTCATGCGTACGTACGGCCTACCGTCTCCATGAACGGTGTATTTCTTTCCATTTACTGATCTATTATATATATGTATATTCTGAATATATATTATATATAAATCATGTTTTATATTCTGTAATTAATTAATCATGATCTAAGTAATCGTATGAATAATTACAAGTCAAAACACGGACGACAAATGAAACGATTTTACCCAAAATGCTCTTGAACATGGAATTTACAAAATAACGGGTAAAATAAAGTCATAAGTGAACCATATATGATATCATAAAAATAATTATGATTCTGGAATAAGTCAGTAACATTATTTAAATCATTATACAGGAGGTTCGGACACTTACGAAGCAAATCGGACCTAAGGTAAGAGAAATATCACAATCTCATTTTTATCTGAGATTTTTTATACTTTGGTATTTACTGGGGTGTATTTTATCATCCACATCTATGTTTCCTCAATATGTAATATTATTTCCATCCACCTACAATTTTTTAAATCCAATTTTACCCTTCGGTGAGTTTTTAGTAAAAGATATGAAAGGAATCTTTTGTCGTTTTTCATACGAGGTACTTTTTAAATTTTCCGAAAAAAGTACGAGAAGAATGTTTTCTTTTAACTTATACGAAATTAATGGATTTTTAAAACATTATTTCCAAGAAGCTTCCCTTACGTGTTTTCAAGTTTATTTTTAATCAACTTCTTTTAGTATGACATGTTAAGAAAGGAAAAATATTTTTGAAGTAGAAAGGATATTTTCCTCAAGAATGGAGTTCAAGTGTTTTATCAAAATTATTTTCCATCTAAGATAATATAGGATTCTGTTTCTATCCCTATTATTACATTGATTTGATTATGTTGTGATGGAATTATTTTTAAGAAATCCTTTATCTTATATGAATTGTTTTATGATGTCATGATGTTTAAGAATCCCATTTTTATTACATGGGTTATGCTATGATGTATGGTTTATGATTTTGTGGCACACATAAGAATGATATCATTATGAGATGGGTGGGACCTATATCTCCCTCCAATGTATTGGGTAAAGATTTTATATCTCTTGAGATAGACATGGCTGAAACGGCAGGTTAAACTGGTTCAGTGAAACAGGACTGAAACGAGGAGTAAACTCGGTTCATAAATGGACTTTGTCTACTAAGATAGTCTTGGCAATGTGTCTTGACTAATAAGAAATGATTCTCTATGATTATGTGTGTATGCCACAAAGTTTCTTGTTTTAAGTTATGATTATTGTGATTATATTTCACTACCATGATTTATCCCATGTTATGAAATTATGATCTCTTTTGCAGGGTAAGATTTCCAAATTGTTATGTTCTTATGAATATGATGTGATTGATATTTCTTTTGTTTACCCTTACTGAGCATTTGAGCTCACTCTTTTATGTTTTCATTTCCCCAGGATATAAAGAAAGGTTTTAGGTAAAAAAAGGAAGATCTTTATGGGAGATGTTGAAGATCTTTCACTACGATTAGAAGATTATATTCCGAGTTTCCAAAGACACTAAAATATTACGGTTCTTGTGTGTGTGTTTATGTTATATTCCGCAAAAGTAATATAATGTACATGTACGTCAGGCTTTGGGTCTTTACACATTTAGTCAAGGATATCCAACTAAGTTTTCTCATGAGACTACCAATGCATCTAGGGACTATCTATAAATGGACCCACCCATGTCATACCAGTCAAAAACATTCCTTATATATCAAATAATCAATTTATAAATATCATGCCTTATTAGAAATTATCTATATTTAGTAAAGGATATTGATTTATCAATATTTATCTTGATATAAAATAAATTTCAATTACTTACACCAAAATAAACATATACAATATTGGTGATATGTATATTTAGTGGAAATTTAATGTCTAATGATTACAAGAAAGTGAAAATTTCAAGGAAATGTTATTGACTACAAAAATGAATCAAGGAAGTTAATTTCAATACTTTCCTTAGTCAAAATAATCATAAACCATCAATGAAAATAATAAGGATGGTCTTAAAAAAACATATACCTAATGTAATATAATGGGTGGTTATTGGTGATGAATATAAATACCATCAAAATACCCTTAAAAATGTTCTTGATAAACATATACTTTTTATTTTGAAAAAAAATTTAAAAATTATTTTATTTGAAAATAACTTTTAAAAAATTTTATTTAAAAATATCCTCATAAAATTAAAATTGAATCTTCAATGAAATGATAGTTATTTTGGTGGGTAATTCTGCACATGTAGTGAAGAATATTCCTTTTGCACGATAAAAAGGATAGAGAAGTTCCTTGTTATGAATGTGAAAATAAATTTCCTTTGAATTTTAAAAAAATAAAAAATGGGTAAAATATTATTTTAATAATTAAATTTGAAAATTTTAAAGAAAACAGTTTTAAAACATTTTTATAAAACATGGTTTTTTATGAAAATGGATTTTTGACTAAAGAGATAAATGAAGTCAGATTTCATTAAAGCATTTTCTCAATAACTTTAAGTAACAAAGAGTAGAAAAAATGATACTATCACTTGAAAAATATCATTAATCACTAGATGATATGAAAATTAAAGGGGTTTTTAATAAATGGTCATATAATTTACTTTTAATTTAAATTAAAGAATAAAAAATATGGATTAGAATGAGATTTTGAAATAAACCCTTAAAATGATCATAACATTGAAGTGATAATTAATCAATGAATAAATTATGTGTATCAATTCTAAATAAAAATAAAACAAGTGTAAATATAATAATATATAGTCAAAATTCATTATACACATAATCATATGATATTAATGACAACAATGAAGTAATGTAACCCAATAAAAAGGAATCGAGTTATGAAATTTCGTTATCACTTGGTAACTTTAGGTTCAAATCACATTAGATGAAATAATTAAAATAGAAACTTAAAATACCATGAAAAATACATTATTCAGGATATTACATTTCAAATGGTAATTATATACACCATATAAAATAAATCAGGTGCATAATAATACAATATTATTTAAAGAAATGAAATTGAGACAAAAAACTATACCCCATGTTCCCTTTTGGGTGAGAATAATTTAATTTTCTATATAGTGGTGTTAAAAATGTAATTAAATTATAAAAGAACCATATTAATATTAATAATATCATGTATAATTCTTTTATAACATCTTACCATCTATTCTTTAATAATATTTTATTATTTTCATTGTTTATGGTGTTAATTGCCTTGGTTTTCGAGTATGTTTTGACTTGTTAATATTTGTTAATATTACTTAGATCATGATTTAATATTAAAATTAATGTGAAACATGATTTAAATTTCATATATATTTAGTATATATGTATTTATATTAATCAATAAAATATGGTGATAGGAAATTAAATACACTGTTCATGGAAACGGTAGGCCGTAAGTAGGCATGAATGTTGTTACCATTTTCTTGTCGTATTGAAAGAAAAAAAGTAAATTATATATATATATATATATTATCATTAAAGTATCATTTTTATTTCATATATATCAGATATTTTTATTAAACCTATTCTTAATATATTCCACATAAAGCATGAACGAATCATATCGCTTCGCGAGGCGAGAATCCACCTTACACAAGAGTGAAAATATCATATCCCCAAAAAATGGAAAGCTTGAAGATGTTCATCATATAATAATTAAATAATAATAATAAAACAAATATCATATATATTATATATAAACTATAAATCCATCATTATTTAAAACCTTTAAATGTGGTAATTGAAAAATGAATGACATCAGTTCGTGAGGTGGTGGTCTGCTGTACACACAATTTTTTTTAATTATTCATTTTATGAATGTATGTGAAGTTTTAGGTTATAAAATTATCATAAAATAATCTCAATATATATAATAAATTGAGGTTATTATACAATCATTGAATAATAGTAATTTAAGGAGGTAAAGAAAGAAATAAAATAAAAATTCTTTTAGATGAACATTACCTCTTCTTCGGGCACCCTCCTTAAGTTTTCACTAAAACCTTAAAATATTTTATTTATAAAAAAACTTATACTTATAGGATTATGGGAAATAAGTTGGAGAGTTATTTTTGAAGGGTTTGTTTGATCCAATGGCTTTATATGTGTGAAGAAGGGATGATAGTGAGTTCCCTTTTATAGTTGAGGAGGAGTGAAATTCTTGTAATACCCAAAATTATTCACTATTGGGAAGTATACCTTACCCAATGTGGCACAAAAATTGAATAATAATGGAGATAAGAGTTTATTTGGTTGAAAAATAGCTCCAACACACAATAATAAATTAATTTTAATATTTTTCTTTCTTAGCTTCTATGTTTCTTTATTTTACGATTTTGGTTTTTTTTATTATGTTAATTAGTTTTTCAACCAAATTATTTTATACTTTAAGACTAAATTAGAGTGAGAAATATTAGAAAATTAAAATCTATGATTCTAAATATTATATATAATTTATAAAATAATAATCATTTGTTCATTGAAAATTAATTTTAAAAGAAGCAAAATTAACACACAAAAACACTACTTTAACCTTAAGCATGCTAACAAAGTTTTTAATATTTAGGGGTCAATGTGTTCATTATAAAAGATAAATTGGTCAAAAAATAGAAAATATTTGATATTTAATAACATTAAAAATTCACTTGGAAGATTATTTGTTTTAATTAATTTTATATCATTTAATAAAATATCATTTATTGTAAAATAACATTAATGTCAATTTTAGAATTATTTATTTAATTTGTATTTAAATATATAAATATGATGATTTAATTTTAATATATTAAGTTAATATTTTTGTAAAATGATATATTAATATACAAAATTAATGTATAAAAATAATTAATTCAATTTACTTCACATTTAAATTTTTTAGTATAATTTATTTTAGAAAATTATCAATTAAATAATTCATTCATTATCGTTTTTTAATAATTTAAAGTAATTATTTAAGCCATAAAAAAATAAAATAAATTATCATGTAAAAAAAATAATTTAAATTAAAAAATAAAATTTATAACTAAAAAAATAATGTTTCTTCCTTATCCAAAATTGTTATAAATATTAAAGGAAAGTATGTTTCCTTTTTTTTCTTTTTTTTACTTAACTTATTATATAGGTCAATTAAATAGAATATTATCCAACTAAATCATGAAAATAGATCCTAAGGTTGTAATGGTAAAAATATGTCTAGAAAATTGGAGTTATATAAGTTTTTAGATTATTTTACACCTTTTATTATATGTTTAACCATTATGTAAACACATTTTTACCTTAATCATTGTGATTAACTTTATCTATTTTCAGTAATGACTTTTATGAAAATTTATTTTGAAATTTTTAGATATTATAAATTATTATAATTCCAAATATTGAATACATTTTTCCTAATTCAAATAATATAGATGGAATAATTTAATTTAAAATTAATCCCACACACACGATAAGAAATTGGGTTTTTAAAGTGAAAATGCTTAAAAGTTTGTAATGGTTTTATATCTTAATTAAATATGAAAATGTTTCAAATTAAATAATTTTTTTTAATTGTTATAAAACTGATCTAATTTTAATTTAAATCTAATTCAAATTATATTTTTTCTAGATAAATTATTTAAATGAAAGTGTTCAATTAAAACTTAGTATTTTTACTATTCATCAAAAAATGAATTTTCTTAGAAAAATAAAAACAATTCTCCCTAAGATAATGTTGGTATTACAATTTAAAAAATGAATTTTATTTTTTAATATAAAATTTATAAAATTATAATAAATTAGTTTAAAATTATGTGTTCCAAGCATGATTTATCTGTCTCAGAAAAATTCAATTTTTTTTCAAAAAATATTTCATTTTCTTTTAAATGATTATTGTATTATTACTAATCATTAGATAACTAATAAACAAATCTAAAGAATATAATTTTATAAGTTAGTTAATCTTATTCATATCTTCTATTACAATATATAGGTTAAAACTATCATATTAAATAATAACATTAATAGTATATTATTGTTCGGTAACCCAATCTTGCATGTAACAAAATTATTAAAGAAACTATTTATTTCATGTAACATAATATAAATCAGTATTGAATGAATTTAAATTTATTTAATATGTTTAATTTATTTAAAATAGTAAATATATCATAAAGTCCCATGACGTTATATTCCTTTCAACACTTGGTGTTGCATTTCATACACGGTATTGAGTATAATGTTCATATTTTAAAATTTTGGGGTGTTACAGTTAGTTTACTTATATTTAATTTAGTTTTGAATAGTAGTATTTTTTCTTGGTTTTATTCAATTTTGTTTTATAATTTTTTTTGTACAATTATGTCTAGCTTACATATGGTTAAGAGAAATCATTTTTGGTTCGAGTTAGTTTACTTTGTTTTTATTTTTTTTGTCAATTTGGGGTCAATTCAGGTTGGTTTGGATCATTTTAATTAATTTCAGATTATTTTAGATTAATTCAGTCTAATTATTTTTCAGATTTTTTTTAATTCTAGATAAAATTGATTATTTTAAGTTAATTAGGGTTAATTTATTTTTTTCAATTCAATTCAACTCAATTAAATTCTGTTTTATTATTTCTGGGCCAAATCTAGTTAGATAGGGTTTTTTGGGGCCCATTAAATTTTGTTCGACCTAAATCATTATTATTTGGTTCTTTTCAATTCTTTTTGGAATTTTTTGGTTTATTACAGTTCAAGTCTGTTTGGTTCTATTTAGTTTTATTTAGTCATTTTTTTATTCTTTAGTTTCATTTTTTTTCATATCACCAAATCTTCTTTGGTTATTTTTTTCTATTAAATTTGATATGTGTTGTTTCAATTCAGTTCATATATGTTTATTCAATTTCATTTTAGTTTGGTATTATTCAGTTCTATTCAATTTAATTTGATTTGATTTTTTGGATTTGGTTCGTTGTTCTTTGATTCACTTTAGTTTGGAATGATTCAATTTTGTCTGGTTATGTGTATAAAGGTTTGATTCATTCAGATTTAATTTTTTTTAGTAGTTTTTACAATATTTGGTTCGATTCTGATTGATTTATCTTGGTTCAAGTTTGTTCATTAATGTTCTATTAAGGTTGGTCCATTTCAGTTTGGTTTGATTTGATCTGTATCAATTTAGTTTTGTTTGAAAGGGCATGATTTAATAATATAATAATAGTTATGTTTCATTACGTTATTTATGTATGGGTTATGTTAATTATGACCATTTTAGTTTTATTTTGTCAAGTTTTAGATGGTTTTAGTTAGTTTAGTTTTTTATTATTTCTAATTTTTCATGTTGGTTCATGTTGGTTTATTTTAGATACATTTGATTCAATTATATTTAATTCAATACTGTTTGGTTTTAATTAGTTTTATTCATTCATTTTTTTTTTATTTTTTATAGTTTAGGTTAGGTTAAGAAATATATTAATATGTTTATTTTTGATTTAATTCACTGTAGTTTGATTTAGTTTTTCTAAATATAAATCAATTATTATTTTTATATAATACCATTTCTATAATAATCTAGGTATTCAAGTGAGGTAATTCAAGTTATATCACAAGTCATTTATATGTATTTGGACCTTATTGAGGTTTTTGAGGGTGTCAGCATAGGCTGAGAATCAGGTTTTTTTAAGTTTTCTTGCGCTCAGGTGGAACAAGTAGGAGACCATGTCACAACACTAAGAATTGAGACATTATGAGGGGCTATGTCATATTGAATTTTTAGGGTAGACCAAGGATCACACCTTAACCAAGGGATTTGGGGAATTATGAGGGTTTTCCTTGGAATTAATAGTTTATAGTCTATTATTAATTTTTTCGATTTGGATATAGATCACACCGTAATATAATCTATTACTTCATGAGGGGTGTTGAGTAGTGGGGAATTGTGTCATAGAAATGGGGTTCTATGCTATATATCTTAGCTACCTAGGTCACTTTACCATGAAGTGAAGAGTCATACTGCGATGCAACCCTAATAAGAGGCATCGAGATTCTGTATGGTTTTGGGGGAGGTGAACTTCATTGTGATTGATTGGTCATACTACGAGGTAGGTCTAGAAAAGGAATATCACCATGAATCCCATGGGTAATTACACATTATAATGACTACATAGTTTTTTTTTAAATTTTAATTAGTTATTTTAAATTAAATTTTAAATGATTGATTTGGCCTCAATTTCAAGCAGCAAACAGATGATTTTTTCCCTATGATCTAAATTGTCCACTCTTCCCCTTATAAGTGGGGTTTCATTCATTTTTGGTCGTTTCGACAAGAAATATGAGGCAGGGGTTACCACTATTATTTCTATTTATCTTATGTTGTATACTTTTGGTTTTATCCACCATTCTTTGACATGTCACCAGTTTTTACCTAACAACAGGGTTATGTCATATTTTCTAGTTTCTTTTATCCAAGGCCAAATTTGAAAAAGAGATTCAATGAGAAGAGTCTTGCATCTAATAGTTAGGGGTCCCAAACCATCTCTGATCTTATGTATGTGTTTATTATTTATGTAATTTTGAGTGTGGGTAGGTTTGTGTAAGAGACCAAGAATGAGGACTGAAATCAGTCTCTGATGTCTATGAGGGTGTCCTAGGGGGTGTCTAGGGTGGAAAATATAGGAGATAGTTGGTTGTGGTGTAACCTTGGAACATGAGGGATGATGATATGATGGTTTTTTATTCTTTAGGTGTAATATAAGTTAATTTATATTTATTTTATGGTGAATTGGTGGACACATGGATGACATCAATGTGTGTTGATGATAGTACATGTGAGGTGATGTTGATCACAGGTGAATATAGTGACAATGTAGGCCGACCATATTGTGGTTATAGGTTATTGGTTATGCCAATCATCTTTAGGATAATTCCATTGGGGTTTTTTGTATATAAGATAACTCTCATGAGGTGGTTATGTCCACCAAATATTGGTGGTATCCTCTAAATATTAGAAACTTAAGATAGTGATATTGATCATTAGGATGGAGGGGGTTATGCAACTGGTGTCCATGAGAATTGGGTGGTCATCATGATCATTTATTAATGGATTGGTGGGATCACCATGGATGGGAATTATTTTAGATTTTGAGTTTGAAATTGGAAAGGGCTATCAATGGGTGTTGAACCATGACTCTTGGTTGCCTCTGGTCAAAGAAGGTAAAGTGTTTACTCATGAAAATTTGGGTACGGGGTGAGGAGGAGTTGGTTAAAGTGTGTTGTTATAATTTACTCATAAATTATTCTTTTCATGAATTAATATACAAATGGATGTTAACTAGGGACACCACTAGTGGATACCTACTGGGTTTTGTGCTCACCACCCGACATGGTCCCTTATTGAAATGTAAATAATTTGTGTCTCATGCGTAAGGTAATAGTAAAGGATCAACTTTTGGATCTTAGTGTATGGAAGTGTGATGTATTCATGGTTATCTATTAATGTGTCTACATTTTGGAGATGGATTGGTTAGTTTTTCAAATCCTTGTGGTAGCTTCATTCTTTTTATCATTTATCTTTATGCATATAATTGGTCTACCCATGGGTGATATGGTTCCTTCGATGTGTTAAATATGACTTTATATATATATATATATATATATATATATTTATGAATGTTTGGGTAAAGAATATTTTATATTTGGTTATTCCTATTAGTATTATTATTTGACTACAAGTTTTTATCTTTCACCATTGTTAGTTTCTTTTATAGAGGGTATAATCTTCCCATGATCACCTATTATACATTTTCTATTAGCTTAAAACCTTTAATATATGATAAGCCACCCTTAAGGTTCATGGTACACTAATTTGTCACAATTTAGGTTGGATGTCTTGGGGTATGCTACATATGGGGTGATTGATGTTGTAATTTATAAGTTATATAGTTTCTAGAAGATAGTGTTGATATTGATACTTTAAATGGGGTTTCCAACATTGAAATCAATAATTTATAATGGGTGTCCTATGTTGGAATTGATACTTTATATGAGGTACCCAATGTTAGTATCAATAATTTATATGGGCTTCTAGGTGTGGCATCAATGCATGTGATGGGGTGTCTGGAATGACATCGATACTCACATGAGGGATGTGAGAGATAGGTTTTTCTAGTTTTTATAATGATATTCACATGAGGGAGGTTTGAGATAGTCATGTGTGACATTGATACTCAAACTAAAGTCTTATTTTTATGGGTTATTATGGTCTAAAAAATAGTGAAAAATTCACCAGGACTAAAAAGTTTGTAAAACGTTAATAATACTCTTCATTTTATCAGATAACAAATCATTGGCCAAATTGGGTATGTCCAGGGATCATGGTGGTCTAGTAAACCCATAATAAACAAATATTGATTACTATCATTGAGCACATTACTATGTATGATTGTTAAATTTTTATCGAGTTCATGGACCGGTGGTAATGAACCCCATTAGAATGCATCTAGTTGGGGGTTCAACTATCATTTAACTTAAAATTTAGAGGATTTATTGGGCCTATTTTTTGCATTGATTTTTTGTAACTTTAGGTACCAATTTTTTTTGATACCTCTATGTGGAGTAGTATTTATTGACAAATGAGGCATGGTAGGGACTCATTATATGAAGGAACACTGGGTAATTTATGTCGGTGGCATTGATAGGGTTGATGTTAGGCCAACTTAGTGTGCAAACACATGGACATTAAAATCTGTAAACACATATTAACAAGGGTGGAAGGTGTTAGGAAGGTGTTTTAGTGGAATATAGGATTTCCTACTGATGCTAGGTGACCATGTCATGGGTTAATAGGAATGGTGTATGTGGTTATTCAAAGAACATTCAATTTTAATGTAGGCATGGCATTATGTGCATCATGTGCATTCATGGTGGTTATAGCCCAATGAGTGTGCTGACAGAGGGGTCAGGCACACAAACAACACCTATTGTGCATGGTTGAAGAAAAGCATGACAACGAGGCTGATTGATAGGGGGTCACATGTTCACACCAAATATGGGTGTAGTGATTAAAAATTTCAATTTACAATATAATATAAATGAGGATATGTCTCCATACCTTTTAAAAAATTATTTGATTATATACCTTATTATTATCCTTTCTATTGGGATGATTATTACATATGGTCCCACAACACCAGTACATGCGTAAACCTGGTCACCCCTACATATGTTTTAGGTATCAAAGTGGTACCTACCATGTATTTTACTCACAACCAATATTTTCACCATATAAATTTTATAGTTTTTTGTAATTGAAATCATAGTTTCTGAAAGGTATTACATGATAAGAGGATGACAATATTTATCATTCATAGGATAAGTGTATAGTTTTTATTAGAGGATCACTAAGGATATTCCTATTATTTATCTATCAATTTATTGTATTAAGTTTATCCTTAGATAATAATAAACTATATATAGAAAATAATGGCATGATTTTTTTATTCACTAAGTATTTTATTTATTTTTTGTATAGTGTATGTGTTATAGAGATGTCAGAGCAGTTCCACATGGGAACCAACTAATTTTTTTTTATTTATGGTGTTTATATTTACTAAGAGTATAATATACCCAATTATGATTTAATTTCCTCTAATCTAGTTGAAAAAATCTAGTATACAGGGGTGAGGGTGGAATTTCTAAGGTCCCATGACTATCTAATTTGGGTTCATGTCCTAGAAATCCAGGCTAGGTGATTACAAAATATTATTAGTGTGATTTTATATTTTCTAGTAATGTATATATATGGATATATGAGGATTTAAAACTTTATAATTAATTTATAAATATACTTTATCAATCCATTTATAGAAGAATCAAAATTTTTAAGGGGAATTTTAGGAAAGTGATATGGTTGGGATTGTTCTCAATTGATATTGTCTTCAATTTGATTAATGTTGAGTCTCATGAATTATATATAGGAATATATGAATCATGGAATATGTATGAGAGTGTGAGTGATATGATGTGTTATGGTATTTGTTTTGAAATGGGTCAAAAATTGGAAATAGTTTCATGTTAATTAAAATGATAGTAACAAATAACCAATGTTTTCTCAATTGTTTTTTGGTGGAAATATGATTAAATGGAATAAATTGAATATTATCTAGATATAGATTTAGTTAAAGTTAAAAAATATAATTTGGATAGGATTATATTGTTGAATCATGATTCCATGATTGATATGTGGAATGATGTCATGTTTTGTAATATATTTGTCATATTATAAGATATCTTGTAAGACTATTGATTCATATTGGTTATATGGTTTCTTGACACATATTGAGAGAAATTATAAATTAGGACCATCTCTATTAGGATTATAACCACCCTTAATCACTTAACATCAAATTAATATCCTACTCGATGATGAGTTAGTTTGTGAGAACCTGTGAGGTCTTATTTAAAATTGATTAGATAGTGATTATTATCATACATGATTAGAGACTGCTGATATTCATATTTTTGTTTTTATCTTACACTATTAGAAGTATATATGGATTTTATGTTTCGTGTATAAGAATTGAGTTGATAATCTATATAATAGATCCATAGGCTATACATCAGTAGGGTATACATGGTAGTGTTTCTATCACTGAGGATAGTGCTATGAAAAGGATAAAAATGGGATCCAGGTTCTAGGTGATTCTGTAGACTTTTTTTAGAAGTGATAATTTTTTGGAATTTGACTTATAAATAAATTAATTAGGAGGAACCTTCTCATGTAACAAGAATCAAGGTTTATGGTTAAGGTAAATAAGATGAGTTCATCATCATCTTTAGGTTGGAATGATTATAGGATGTGATGTAGTACCCCCCATATAGGTATGATTCAAGATTAACTAAGAGTTAGTGCGTAGATTAATGTAAGTTCATTGTCTAGAAAACAATTAATATGGGAAATGTCTTAATGATTGGTTTTAGAAATTGGAATTATTTTTTTGGATGAAATACGTGATTACTGAGAGTGGTAAAAATTGATTCATAAGAAATATAATATTTTATTAGTTATCATATGCACTATGATGCGTGGATTTAATCAGAAACATTCAAAAAGAATATGTTTCTTATTGTGGGAAGATAGATAATTCTAGGGGTGAAAATTTTTGTTCGGTGATAAAGGGTTGAGTTTATAGGGACTCAACAAGTGGAATTGTTAAATCACAAACAGATGAAAAATCATATTAGAAATGTTCAAACATATGTAGTAATGTGGATGGGATGTGTGCTAGGTATTAGTACCTATATAGTGGAAAATTATTAGGTGTTTATTTTTTCCCTGATATATAAGTTAAGAAAGATACATGGGGTGATTATAGTTAAAAAATTAAACTTATAATTTTCAAACCCACTTGATTATTTAGTTTAATGGTTATTATGAACTTCCAATAAAATAACAAATCCGAGTAAATATAAATAGAATAGAAATTACTCAATCATTTAAATGATGTAAATTTAGTGGAAATATGACCAAGAATTAACATTGAAACATTTCATAAATTCAGTTTTTTAGAACATTAATAAAATCAAACAAAAGTAAATGAACAAAATACATGAACAATAGAAAATTACAAAAATATGGATCATTATATTATATTCTGTTGAGTTAATAAGTTTTACTTATGAATTTTTCATTCCTTTATGTTTTTAAAATCACAAACACTCTATCTCAAGGAAAATTTTATTTCCCTGAAGATTTATCTTAATAAAGAAATTTTCTTTCCCCAAAGAAATTTTCTCTTTACCCTTGTTTTCATTGTTCATGTTATAGTCTCCCTTATTCCAAAATTATAAAAATCAGTTCACATCTAAATACCCCAAAATCCTATAAATACTTAGATATAGAGTATTTTGTTTTCAGGTTCAGAATTCTAATTCCAAATTCTCTAAATTCAAACTCTGAATTCTCTGAAATTCAGATTCTTAATTCTATGAAATTCAGATTCTGAATTCTTTGAAATTTAGATTCCAAATTATCTGAAATTCAGATTCTGAATTCTCTAAAATTCAGACTCATAATTCCTCAGAATTCAAACTCCGAATTCCTTAGAATTCAAACTTTGAATTCCTTAGAATTTAGACTCCTAATTCCTTAGAATCCAGAAACTGAATTACATAGAATTTAGACTCGAATTCATTGGAATTCAGAATTCGAAATCTATAGAATTTAGGTTCCAAATTCCTTGAAAAATATAATCTGAATATCTATGTAATATAGACTCCGAATGTTTATTTTCTTAGAATCCAAACTTTATTTTTTCCTTAGACTCCGAAAAATGGATTTGGTTAAGAAACCATATTTTACTTACCCTTGTTTTAGTTATGAAATGATGTCGTACAATCTGTTTCTAACTAACCATTGTTTGAGTGACACGTGTATAGGTCCCTCCAAGATTTAAGAAAAAATATGACCGTTGGAGGAGGGAGCCGACCATTGGAGAAGTGACTATAAATAGGATCTAATTTGAATGATCTCAAAACTTTTTGTTGAATCGATTGATCATTCTAGAGATTGAATGCTGTGGAAGTGATTTTTAGAGAGAGAAACTCTCATGCTTTGTGTGTACTGAACATCTTGTTCAGATTGATTCAAGTGACGCTGATTGTTGCTATGTACAATTGAGGACTTCTGGGGATAAGAAGAGAGAGGTGCCAACTACCTTAAAGTTTGAGGACTTCCTTGATAAGTAAGACAGAGGTGCCAACTACCTTGAAGTTCGAGGGCTTGCGGGGATAGTAAGATAGACTCCGATATTCTTATCGAGGGAAAACCTTGGTGTGGGTAAGACATAATTTCTTTAAATTATTAATCAAGGGACCTTTATCCAAGGTTGTTGGATACCCTACTCTTTGGGTTAAAATATTTTATACTTGTTACTGGTATTGTTTCAAGTTTATTTTCCATTTAATTTTGAGTAATAAGGAAAGTATAACTATCTTATACTTTGTTGTACTTGTATACTTTTATTAATAAGATTATATATGATTTAAGGTAGAATCTTTTTCCTTGTAAAATTTTCTTAAGTTTCATTCCCAGAACCATATTTCCAGAACCTAGAAAGTTTGTAGAACTAAGAAGTCTTGTGAATTTAACTTGTTTAAATTTGTTAAACATAGTTTTTCTTAAGGTTAAAAATGAACGTTTTATATCAACTTTAAAGGTTATAAAGGAATTTTTAAAGGATACAATTCACCCCCTCTTGTATATTGAGCATCTAAATCATATTTAAATCCTACAATTGGTATAATAGGAGGTCTCTAAAATAATTATATTCATATAAATGTTTTTTTCTCTATTTTCATTGTTCTATATATTTTACTTTCTTAGGATTTTTATCCTTTTTTACAAACTTTTACTATTAACAAGTTTCTGTGAAAAAATATTTTCTTTTTGATAGAAGGATTGAATGTTGGTTTAACTTACAATCTAAATCCTACTAGACCACATATATTTGATGGTAATGATTATGGATATTGGAGAGATTGCATGAAGACTTTTGTTATCAATAATGGAGTGGACAACTTCGTTATTCTTACTGAAGATTACAAGATTTCTGATAAGGAAGTCAGAACTTTTTCTAATCAAGAAAAATCAGAATATCAACTAAACTACAAGGTAATAAATACTTTGTTGTGTTCCATGACTAGGAATATATATAGTCATATTTCTTCTTGTGAAGCTACAAATTTTATTTTTAAGAAGTTGGTGGTTAATAATTTTGGTACATCCAAGGTTATAGAAACTAGAAGATCCATGCTTAGAGAACAATATCATGGATTTATATTTCCTTATGGAGAACCAGTGTGTAAGGTACAATAATAATTTATGAATATTGTTAATAGATTACAATCCATGGGTGAAAAAGGTTTAGATGATGAGGCACTTGTGGAAAAGATTATAGATAACATACCCAATGAGTGGGAATATAAGAGAACAACTATTGATGAGAATAGAAAAGTAACTCAGATTACTCTTGATGAGATTTTTGGAACTCTTATTCAACATGGGACAATAATGAAAAGAGATGATGATATAAATAAGAAGAATAATGGAAATGGAAGTGTATCCTTTACTACTACTAAGTCCAAGACTCTTGAAAGGGTTACAAGATCCAAGTCGAAGAAAGTCACTGTTTTATCTGAATCAAGTGAAAGTGAACATTCTGAGAGTGAACTAGCTAATCTTACTCGAAGGATGAACAAGATAGTTGGAAAGAAATACTTTCAGTATAAATATAAGAAGAAAGAAAGAAAAGACAAAAAATACTCTGAAGTCACTTCTTATAAATGCAAAAGAGTAGGCCATATAAGGACATATTGTCCTATTCTTAAGAAAAAGGATAAAAAGGAAAAGCATTATAAGAGAAATAGAAATAAGTACTACAAATCTAAAGCTAAGAAATTTTTGAAAGCTAATGAAACCTGGAGTGCCAGTAGTGGAGACTCTTCTGATGAATCCTGAGAGTATGAATCTTTTGGTCATAAGAACCTTAGTTTACTAGCTAGATTACCTATTGAAAATCATTGTCTAATGGATAAGGTATACAATGCTAAATCTATAACCAATGTATCCTTGAATGAAAATTATTGTGATAATAAATATTATAAATCTTCAGATGAAGAATCTTCTTCTGATTAAGATAATACTTTACCTACTTATGAAGAAGTTTCAAGATTTGATAAACTTCTTGAGAATGAAAATTCTAAAGTCAAGAAAAATCTTGATAAAGAAAATTCTATAATTTATATTCTTACTAAAGAAGTATAAGATCTCTATAAATACCTTGATAAGAAAATTTATGATTTTGAAAGTATTTCAAAAAACCATGAGGAAGTTAATTCTAAGAAGGATAAACTTTCTAACGATCCATAAAAAGTAATTTCTATGAAAAATATTTTAGAGACTAACTATAGTGCTAAAACTAATGTTTTTGAGGATAAAAACTTAGTTATTAGACTTAAGTTAGAAATATTTTCCTTGAGGAAGTGTTTTTCAAACTTTACCTTAGGTAAGGAAAACTTTGATAAGATGTATTCCCAAATTCTACCTCTAAGGAATAATTATGGATTTGGTTATACTCATTCAAAACCGGTTTTTAGTAATAATTATTTCGTTCCTAAAAGTGCTCTATTCTGCACTAAATGTCAGAGTGTTGAGAATTGGGTGAAAAATTGTTCCTTAAAAAAACATATTCTTTAGGTTTTCATAAAGCTTATTTTCTAAGAGAATGTGGATTCCTAAAATTTTTCTTTCTAAAGTTTCTGGATCCAAGAATGTTTGGGTTCTGAAAGTCTAACACTCTTATTTTGAAAAACGTAAAGATAGTACCAATAGAAATACATGGTAAATGGATAATAGATGTTCCCTACACATGAATGGTAACAAAAACATTGAAAATATTATCAAGACAAAAGGAGGAAAAGTAACTTTCATAGATAATGCTCAGGGAGAAATTATTGGTATATGTAACATTATTCTTCTTGGAAAAACATTGATTTCTAATTTTTTATTTGTTAAGAGTATTAAGAAAAAACTTATTAGTATATTTTAGTTATGCGATGAAGGTTACCTTGTGAATTTTAGGAATGATAAATGTTTAGTACACAATTCCAAGGAAGAGTTTATTATTTCTGCCCATAGGCAAGAGAATGTATACACACTAAACATAAAAGACATTAGGAGCCCATAACTACCTTGTCTTAGTAAAATGGAAGATAAATCTTGGTTATGAAATAGATGGTTAGGACACTGTAACGTTATGAACCTATGTAAAATCTCTATGAAAAGACTATTTAAGGATCTACCAGAGCATAGATTTGATTCTTCAAAATTTTATGATCCTTATCTATATGGAAGGAAACATAAATCAAGTTTTAAATCAGTTGGTGAAGTCTCAAATACTAATGTATTATAGTTGGTGCATATTGATCTTTTCGGTCCAACACAAACTGGAAGCATTGGAGGAAAATATTATGTATTTGACTTAGTTGATGATTAATCTATATTTACATGGGTCTATTTTCTAGCAAATAATTCTGAAGTTTTTTATTATTTCTAAATTTTTTGAGCCCAAGTTAAAAATGAGAAAAATATTCCTTTGATAACTATTCATAGTGATAATGGAGGAGAATTTCAAAATTCTGATATTGAAACTTTTTGTAGTAGAAAAGGCATTACTCATAACTTCTCAGCACCAAGAACCACTAAAAAATGGTGTTGTTAAAATAAGAAATGAAATTCTTCAAGAAATAAAAAGAACCATGTTGAGTGAATATTCAATAGCTAAAAACTTTGGGATGAAGCTGTAAGTACTGCTTGTTATACTATAAATTGAGTTTTGATTAGAAAATTTCTTAAAAAAACCCCCTATGAGTTATGGAATGGTAGAAAAACTAGACATTCCCACTTCAAGGTATTTGGTTGCAAAGTATTTATTCTGAATACTAAAGATAATTTACATAAATTTGCACCCAAATAAGATGAATAAATTTTATTAGGATACTCCACAACTTTTAAGGATTGTAGAGTTTTCAATAAAAACACTTGCACTGTTGAAGAAACAGTACATGTTAAATTTGATGAAACTGATCCTTTTGATTTTTAAACAACCTCAACCTACATCTTCAGATGTCTTTTCAAAAACTGATTATCAACCCTTTATATAAGATCCTTCTAATAAAAAAATATTCAAGAAAACGATTCTGAAACATTTACCCCAGAATATTTCCAACCATATGTTGATGAACAAGTTTTAAAAAACCCAAATCAGTTATTTCTCAAAAATCATCCCAGTGATAGCACCATTGGTGATGTAAATCAACTTTTAAAGACTATAAGTTCCTTAAGAAATGAAGTATAAAATTTATCATTCCTTTATCAATTAGAACCAAAAAGCACTAATGAAGATTTAGGTGATGATGATTGGATTAAATCCATGTAAGATGAGCTAAATGAATTTGAAAGGAATAAATTCTGGACCTTGGTTGAAATACCTAAGGAAACTTCTGTTATTTGAGTAAAATAGGTCTTCAAAAATAAGTGTGATGAAAATGGAATCATAGTAAGAAATAAAGTTAGATTAGTTGCTAAAGGCTATAACCAATAAGAAGGAATAGACTATGAAGAATCCTGTTATCCAGTATCTATACTTGAATCTATTAGTATTTTACTTGCCTTTGCAGCATTTTTTAACTTCAAACCTTTTCAAATGGATGTTAAATGTGACTTTATTAATGGTTATGATCAAGAGGAAGTTTTTGTTGAACAAACTTCTGTTTTTGAAGATAAAAAACATCATAAAAATGTTTTCAAACTTACCAAAGCTTTATATGGACTTAAACAATCCCCTAGAGCTTGGTATGATAGACTTACATGGTTTTTCTTTAAAATAATTATGTTGAAGGAAATGCTAATCCAACCCTTTTTATAAAAAAAGATAAGAATTTTTTTTTAAATTTATGTTTATGACATCATATTTGGTTCAACTTAGTAATATTTAACTGATTCGTTAGCAAATCTAATGAAATATCAGTTTGAAATGAGTATGATGGGTGAGTTAACATTTTTCTTTAGTTTTCAAATTTCTCAAAAACCAGAAGGAATTTATATATCCCAACATATTTATATTAAATATCTTCTTAAAAAGTATGGATATTACAACACTAAAAGTATTAGTACTCCCATTGGTACCTCAAATTCACTTGATCTTGATGAAGCTGAGAAACCAGTGGATAAAATATCATTTAGAGGTATGATAGGAAGTCTACTATACTTGACAACTAGTCATCCAGACTTTATGTTTTTAGTATGCTTATGTGCAAGATATCAATACAATCCTAAGGAATCTCATTTAAAGAAAGCGAAAAGACTTTTTTTGCTAATTAAAGGGAACCATGGATTTAGGACTCTTTTATACTTCTGGAAATGATTTTATCCTAAAAAAGATTATTAGATGCTGACTTTGGTGGATGTATAATGGATAAGAAAAGTACATCCAAAACTTTTCATTTCTAAAAAGATTCATTAGTTTCTTAGTCTTGAAAAAAGCAACACTCAGTAGCACTTTCCACTACTAAAGCTGAATATGTAGCAGTTGGAAATTATTGTGCTCAAGTTTTGTGGATGAAACACACACTCATAGACTATGGTATGATTTTTACCTAAACACAAATAATGTGTGATAATACTAGTGCCATTGACTTAGGCAAAAAATCCTACACATCACTCTCATGAAAAACACATAGAAATTAGGAATCACTTTCGTAGGGATCACACACAAAAAGGAGATATCATTCTTCAATTTATCATAACACAAGATCAAATTGTTGATATTTTAATGGAATCTTTACCCTTCAATAGATTTGAATATATTAAACAGAAGTTAGGAATGATAACCGTAAGGTAATATTCCATATTAACTTCTTGTTAAAACCTATCTACTTACATTAAGAAACTTCTTTTCATAGGGAGAGTACATTTTCTTGTTAGTAAAATTTTTTCATAGTTAAAATTTTTCTTATTCTAAAAATTTTCGTAATAAATTTTATTTTCGTAATATTTTTTTTCGTAATATACATTTTTCTTAATCAATTTTTTTGTAATCAAATTTTTCTAGAATCTAAAGTTCTTCAAGAAGAATTTACCTCATTATGAATAATATTCCTAGCAATCCAGAATCTATGTTTTATTTCTTAAATTTTTGTAATCATCTTTTAATTATTGGTATTTTAATTTTGTTTTAAATTTTTCGGATTCACCTTTTCTTAATTCTGAATGTTTATCTTAAAAACCTAAAAAGATCAGAACCTATCAAAATTCAACTTCGACTATCACCTCAATCGTAAGATTTTATCAGAGGTTTTTCAATCATTGGATCAACCATTGAAGTTGAACTATCACCTTAATTTCCTATATAAATCCCTCTAATGGTTGTCCCACATCAGGTTTTCAAGCTTTCACGTGCTGAAGCTCTATCTCTGTACTTAAGGCCATTTCGAATTTTCAAGATTTTCCTCAGTTCCGAATGTCTGCTGAAGCCTCTCCTCTGAAAGAAATGTCAAATGTTAAAGAAATCTTAGAGTGGCAGATATATAGAGAATGGTTGGTCGATATGAAGTTTTATGATAAGTATGACTCTATCATGTCAAAGAATTTCAAGATGAATAGTTGGGAGAGTGTATGTGTATCAAAACCAAAAGCACAAGATCCGGTCTATTCGGACTTATTGATTAAGTTCTATGAGACAACAAGTTTCTTTATGGAAGAAGGTAGAGACAAGTTATCTTTTAAGTGTTATGGAAAGTCCTAATCTATTTCTTACAATAAGGCATCAAGTCTAATTGGAATTACTTATGATGGAGAAGTAGAATTATGTACTCACAAATTACCTGATGTATCAGGATATTTTGATAAGTAAAATGCTATAGAGTTTTTTGGATTGAAATGAGTGAAGACTCGGAAGATTGTTCATTTTTCTACGAACTTACAGATTCTTGAATTGTGGGTTTGAGTCTTTATAATTCCAAGGAAAGGGGATAAGGATAATTTGAAGAAAAGTGATATCTATATATTGGATTTCTTGGTGAACCTCAGGAAGATAAACTTGGTTAAATATATCTTGGTAACGATTGAGAATATCAATAATGGAAATATAAAATCTCAAATCATTATGTATCTAGATATTCTCTCAAAGATTATAGTTCTTTGTTTAGAATCTTTCAAAATTCCATGCAGTTCCAAGGTGAGAAATTACATGGTAATGATGTTGAGTGATGATACCTTAAAGAGGATGAAGTTTGACTTCTCTAATGAATCTTGAGAATTTTATGATCTATCTGAAGAAGAAGTAGAAGCTTTGTCAAAGAATTCGGAAGTGGCTGAAACGTCTAAGACAGGAGAAAAGAAGAGAAAGGATAAGGAACCAGAAGAGAAAAGAAAAACCCATGCAGCTAAGGAAACTCAGTCAGCACTACCAAAGCCAAAGAAGGAAAAAACCAACCCTGATGAAATAGTGTCTAAGTTGAGAGAGGATAAGAAAAACTGGAAGGAAGGGGAGCCAAAATTTGGATGAGACCTTGCTGAGGTAAAATCCTTAAAAATAAATGTCGCTAAAGAGATTGAGAAGAAACATAAAGAGAAGAATCAAAAGGATAAGATGTCTAAGCCTGAGATAGTACAATCTCTTCTCAAAGATGTAGAGAAAGAATTTAAACAAATCCTTGTTCCAGAATCATTTTTTCTAGAATCACTTTCTGTGACTCCAGGAAAGAAAGTAGCGATTCAAAAATCACATCATAAAGAAGAAATAGTTGAAGAAGAATAAGTGGAATAAAAGGATAAGAATAAGGTAGTGGTGATACATAGGACATACTAAGGAAAGTAGAGGATTATCATGAGAAGGAAAGTCTTTCTAAGAAATTATCAATCCAAACTTCTGAAGCTGAGTCCTAAAAACATGATACTCTAGGAAAAGATGAGAAGGGTGAGGAAGAAGTGAATAAATTATCTGAATAGGAAAGTAGAAATCATGATTTTATCCAGCCTGATGATGTTAGGGAAATAAATGAAAAAGAATAAGTAGATGAAGATAAGATTGTTTAGCTATCAGATAGTGAATACAAATCTCCCAAAGTAAAAGACATCATTTCGAGAGACGATAAGGGAAATATGGTGGTATTAGATACAACTAGAAAATCTATGGTGAAGAAGAAATATGTTGGTGCTTCATCAAAGAGGAAAGATGAAGACATAGAAAAAGAATCCTCACCAACCAAACAATCAGATTCAGAATCTTCTTCCCTTGGACATGATTTTGTTGTTCAGTCATTGAAAAATATGGTTGGTACTATTACCTTATTCCCAAACATAAACACAAGATAACAGATGCTTCAAAATATGATAAATTAGAAATCAGATTCAGTTTCAATGGTACGGACAAATGTGTCACACTAGAGGTAGATTTCAAAACCTTTCTGATTGGTTATGAGGCTCATAAAAGATCTTGCAAGAATATTACAAGCTGGTCAAAGAAGACAATCGAATAAATGAGAATCTTTTCTGAATTTCATGATAATGTCAAGGATGAATTTGACACCGAAGATGGAAAGATAAAGAATCTTACAAATAGTTTTAAGGAAAATTTAATCCTAGAACAAAAAACTCAGAAGCAAGAAGTTAAGGATCTGAATGGAAAGATTAATTCTATGGCCATGAATTAGAAGAGGGAAATGGATCTCAGAATTGAAATTGAAGAGAATCTTTTTAAATAATAAGAAGTGTTGAAAGATCAAGAAGAATGTCTTAAGGATCAGGAAGAAAAAATTAAAGCCTTTGAGAAGAAAAATGAAGACCAAGATCAGCTGCTCAAGCGTATGGAAGAAGATCACAAGGAGATCAGGAAGCTAAAAATCATTGTGATGAAGATGATACCTAAGGAGAAAGAAGGATAATTTCTTTCCATTCCAATATTTTGTTGTACTTTTCCTTGTACAAATTCTTTCAATATTAATTAAATTTTGGTTGTTATTTATATATTTTGTTTGTGTTTGTTTAGTACTAATTTTTCAGGTACTGATTTTTTTCCATACCCTTTATTCCTTATTGAAAATAACAAAGAGGGAGAAAGGAATGATAAAAAGAATACAAAGTAAAGAAGATATTTTCCTAAGTAAGAGGGAGTTCAACTAGAGAAAAGTTCTTATCAATGAAGTTTTTCGAATGTAAGGAAATGTAAAATATCATTCAAGAAATAAAGAATAAAATCCTTAGGGATTTAAAAACCTAAGGGAGAGTTAGTTGTATTCACTTTGATCCATAAGTAAAGGGAGATAAGTTTTTATTTTCAAGTTCATAAAAATTATAAGTCTTTATATTATTTTTTGAAAGGATGTCTGTGCTTTCCAAAAAGAGGTAGATTGTTGAGTCAATAAGGTTTACTTTTGAATTTTCTATTCCTTTATGTTTTTCAAATCCCAAACACTCTCTCTCAAGGAAAATTTTATTTCCCTGAATATTTATCTTAATAATGAAATTTTTATTCCCCAAGGAAATTTTCTCCTTACCCTTGTTTTAATTATTTATGTTATAGTCTCTCTTATTCTAAAAGTATAAAAATTAGATTCACATCTAAAAACCTCAGAATTTTATAAATACTTAAATATAGAGTATTCTATTTTCAGGTTCAGAATTCTGATTCTAAATTCTTTGAATTCAGACTCCAAATTCTCTGAAATTCAGATTCCGAATTCTCTGAAATTCAGTTTCCGAATTCTCCAAAATTCAGAGTCCGAATTCTCTGAAATTTAGATTCAGAATTCTATGAAATTAAGACTTTGAATCCCTTATAATTTAGACTCTGAATTCCTTAGAATTTAGACTCCGAATTCTATAGAATTCAGACTCTGAATTCCTTATAATTTAGACTCTGAATTCCTTAGAATTCAGACTCCGAATTCATTGGAATTTAGAATCTGAAATCTATAGAATTCAGGTTCTGAATTCCTTAAAAAACATAATCCTAATATATATGTAATATAGACTCTGAATGTTTATTTTCATAGACTCCAAAATTTATATTTTCCTTAGATTCCAAAAAATGGATTTGGTTAAGAAACCATATTTTTCTTACTATTGTTTTAGTTATGAAACGATATTGTACAATCTATTTATAACTAACCATTGTTTGAGTGACACATGTACAAGTCCCTCTGAGATTCAAGAAAAAATATGACTATTGGAGGAGGGAGTCGAACATTAGAGAATTGCCTATAAATAGGAGCTCATTTGAACGAGCTCCAAATTTTTTGATGAATCAGTTGATCACTCTAGATATTGTATGATGCTAAAGTGATTTTGAGAGAGAGATAATCTCATGCATTGTGCATACTAAAAATCTTTTTCATCTTTCTTTATGCGACTCTAATTGTTTCTGTGTAGAGTTGAGGACTTCTAGGGATAGAAAAATAGAGGTTTCGACTAACTTAAAGTTTGAGGACTTCCTTGATAAGGAAGACAGAAGTTCTGACTACCTTGATGTTTGAGGGATTACGGGGATAGAAAGATAGAATCCAATATTCTTATTTAGGGATTACCCTGGTGTGGGTAAGACAAAATTTCTTGAAAGTATAAATCAAGGGACGTTTATCCAAGGTTGTTGGATACCCTAGTCTTTGGGTTAAAAGATTTCATACTTCTTACTTGTAATGTTTCAAGTTTATTTTCTCTTGAATTTTGATTAATAAAGAAATTATAACTATCTTATACATTCTTGTACTTTTATACTCTGATTAATAAGATTCTATACCCTTTAAGGTAGAATCTTTTTCCTTTTAAACTTTTCCTAAGTTTTATTTCTGGAACCATATTTCTAGAACCTATCAAGTTTGTAGAACTAAGAGGTCTTGTGAATTTACCTTGTTTAATTTTTTTAAACATAGTTTTTATTAAGGTTAAAAATGAAATTTTCATATCAACTTTAAAGGTTCCAAAGGATTTTTAACGAATACAATTCACCCCCCTATTGTATACTGAGCATTTACATCATATTTCGATCCTACATAATCTATACACACACCTATAAAGTATATTATAAATCCAAAATTTTAACCCAAGTGTAAGTAGAACCTTTAAACATGGTTCAAGGCACCTATCCTCTTATCACTAGAGACCTTTGACTTAAACTTTTCAGAAAGTTTCATTGTATTTGTATCCCCAGAAGCCTTAAAAAAATCAGTTTAGAAACCCATATCATTATTAATATCCTTAGAATCACTTGATCATAATGATTGGAAATAAAACAATTATAACAATATAACATTAGTCGGAATGGCTCAAAGGCCTTCTTTTATTATTATTTTTGATAATCCCCCTTTTAAGGGGTGAGGTGGAACCCTTACAAGGTCTGAAGGATTAGATACAATTACATAAACCACAGGTCTTAGAGGAAATCACCTAGATAAGACAAATTAGAACTGCTCCTCCCCAGCATATGTCATGATATGAGCACTCCACATTCACAGGGCTGGTCGGCTAGCTGTTCTATGCAAATCTGCACAGACTTGATACTGATGGCAATGCCATACCCTCTCATAAATAGATGATATAAGTGAAACTCTAAAAGAAAAACTATAAATAAGGGAAGATCAATTGACCACATGATAGTTTAAGGTTTAAAATGAAGTAGCATCTCTTTTAGATATCTTAGTTACTTTTATTATTAAAATCCTCAAAGAATTGATCTTTTTATAGAAAAACCATAAAATGTTGGATTCCATTATCATTAGGGTCCATTGTAATTGCTTCAAAAGAAACTTCATCATCTTTCCGTAAACTTGGTGTAAGGTCACAACATCTAATGAAAATTATTCACATGCTACTAAGATACTTGTACATAAAGTGGAATTAATCATGGAATGAAATTAAATTAATTGGATTTTAAACCCTAATGCTAAAAAGAAATTACAAAACAATATTCAATGTTAAAATATAGTTACTAATATTTATATTATGATTTAAAAAATAAATTATGTAAAATTGTCGTTACATCATTACCAATAATCTCCTTAAAAATATTCCAATTTTTGGAAGGGATAAGGTATACAAATAAATGTAAAAGTTTAACTAAAATATAAAAGAGAAAACTTCAAATTTATAGTATTCTATAAATTCAATTTCTCTAAGAACTTAATTAAAAAACATTATAAAAATAATTTCTATAAAATTTAATAAATTTAGAAAAATTCTCCCAATTTTCAAAATTCTCCACTTTTACTAAATTTATAATTTTCAAAAACTTCATGAATATTCAAGAAAAATACAACATTTTAAAAACTTCTCTCCCTTTATGATTTTAAAAAAGAAACACTCATGAGGATGGTAATTAAATATCCCCCATTGATTTTTTTTAAAATACCCTTATAAAATGGATTAAATAAAAAGATGAAGATTAAATCCCCCCTTTGATTTTATCACCACTTTGAAGGAGGATAAAATATAAAAGATTTTAATAAAAGTATAAAATGCAAACAAATAAACTTACTATTAATTTCAAGTCTCTAGAAGTATAAAATTTTCTAAATATAATCAATTTACCATCTTATGAATGCAGATGACCCCCCTCAGATAATTCATTACTCTATTATTTTTTTATTAAAAAACATTTCCCTCATTTTGTTGATTAGTAACTTTAATGAAAAATTAAATTAAAAATAAGATAAAGAAGATTTAGACTTTTCTTGGAAGTTATCTTTTGATACCAATAGATGATATTCTTCTTTATAAGATGATTTTGGGGAGAATTTATATCATACTTTCTTATGTTCTAGGTTGTAAACATTAGATTCAATAAAAAATTCATGATAAAACTTTCTTATCCACACTACTTAAACAAATGTGTAAGAAATAATCAAGAAATATAAAAAATTACATTTTATTTATTTTAAATAAACATAAAAAGTATCAATAATAAATATTTAAAACACTTGTATAAACTTCTAAAAAAAATTAAAGGAAATTTATTCCCTTTTTTGAGGTGTTTTTCAATCTTAAGATATAAGTTAATTATGAAGTGAATCAGAGATAACTTTAAATTGATTATTCCCAAAATATATTTAATATATTTGAATCTATTAAAATTTAAATATTTAATGAAAATTCTAGGAAGATAATTTTCAGTTTCAATAAAGTCAATGAAAATATATCATTTTTGTGTGTGATACCAAAGGAAATAGTGTCTTATATATATATATGTTATTTTCTCATGAGTGATGTGATGAATTTATAGAAAAATAAACTATAATAGTATTATTACAACGTATTGGATTTTGTGTAAATTAGTAACCAAAATCCATTACTATGTACTACATCCGAAACACTCGATAACAACAACTTCCATCTACCATATATTCAGGTTCAATAGTGGAGAGTGAAAACAAGTGTTTCTTTTTACAAGACCATGAAACAAAATATTATCCTAGAAAATAGAATATTTCATATGTACTTTTCCTATCCACACTAAAAGAACAAAATTTATCATATGAGAAACTTTGGGAAGTAAAATAAGTTTTAGAAGAATAAAAATTCCATGTTTTGATGAACCTTACAAGCAATGGAAAATAAATATTACCACTTTTAAATGTGATTCCATCAAATTTTCTTGAAATATCACAGAAAAAATACTGAAAACATAATTTTAGGTTTACTAAGTGTTATATATAACAAAATTATGATCATAACTCTATATAGTTTTTGATAAACCAGTTTCCCAGATTCATCATGATCAAGTTTGATTAAGGTATCTGCTAGAGTACTAATACCTAAGGAATTTTTAAAACCAAAAAAAATTCAAGTAAATAATATATATATATATATATCAAGTTAAAATATTTCCTTTAATTTTTTGGGAAATCTTAAAACAATGTAAAAATTTGGGCTTACCCATCATTATCATTTCATACTCACTCTACATAAGTTTTTAAACCCATTGGAAAATTATTTTTTGATTTGAGAAAAAATAATTCCATCAATAAAAATTTAAACAAAAATTATATCTTTAAAAATATTATTTATTAAAATATTTGGATCAAACTTTATCTTAATGAAATTATTTTAAAGTAAAAATATAGTAAGTCTTTCATACTAGGATCTTGGGAATTGTTTTATACTACATAGAGCTTTGGTTAGTTTAGATACATGATCTAGAAATTTTTTATCCTTAAAACCAAGAGATTTTTTAATGTAAAATTCATCTTGAAAATAAACATTAATAAAATAACTTTTCCCATTTTTTTGAAATAAAGTAAAATACAGATGATCTGTGAAGGATAATAAGATTCAGATTGACTCATGACTAGATACTGGTGAAAACTTCTCATCATAATATATGAATTCTTCTTGAAAATAACCTTTATCAACAAGTATTATTTTATTCCTTAATATTATTCCATTTTTATCACATTTGTTTCTAAAAACCCATTTTAATATTATTATCGTAAGTTATTTAGTCCTCTCAACCAAAGTATAAATATCATTTCTCTCAAATTTACTAAATTAATCTTGTATAGAGACTATCTTTATTTCATCACCAAGGATTTATCTTCCATTTTAGGTTATATATAAGATAAGAATACCATATTTTTACACTAATTTCAAAGTAAATTTGAGTTTTGACTAGCTGAGTTACATTACCAATGATATTATTAGTGGGATGATCCCATAAGATTGACAAATTTTTTGTTAGAAAGGTAAGTTATCCCTAAACTATATATTTTGAATCTTATATTGAATTAGTTTCCATATCTTGAAAATAAATTGATCCATATTCTATAGGATTCATTACTGATGGTTGTGGTTTAATTTACGGTAAATGATCATAAGTTATTTTAAAAAAATCACTCAGAGGATAATATTCTAGTCATTTAAAAAAACTAAAGGAACAATTTCCAAAAATTTCACATTAACTATTTACTCTAGAATATTTGAAAATTTATTCAAAAATTCAAATTCCTTAATAGTTATAGATTAACCAAGAAAAATACCTCCATTATCTTTAGAATAAAATGTTTAAAGATGATCTTTAGTATTTAAAATGAATAATTTACACCCAAAATCTTTAATGTATGAAAGATTTGGTTTTCTTTTAGTATAAAACTCATAAGGAATTTTATTAATAAAAGGATAAAGTAAAAATTGGTTTATATTAATAAAAAAATTACCTATTTCCTTATCCTAAAAATGTTTAGAAACAAAATATTCTTTCAAAAACGTTTGAGTTATTTCATGAAGAATAATATTTCATTATTAAATTACTCTATTTTTTTGAGGGTTTCTTAGTGTTGAAAAATTATGAGAAATTCCTTTTTTCTACAATATTTTCAAAATATTTTTTTAAACTCACCATAATGATATATTTGTATTTTAATCAGAAGTAATTTTTTTAATATTTTTAACATTAGTATGAAATTTTTTAAAACAAAAGAAATCGTTGAATTTTCTTGTAATAAATTAAGTCCAAGTAAATCTAGTAAAAATAATCAATAAGTATATACACATAGTGATTGAAACTAATGATTATAGTTTGTTTTGGGAGAAATAAATCCATGTAAACTAATAGTAAGGCTTAAAAATTTGAGACTTTTATAATAGTTTTAAAACTAGACTTGTGTTTCTTAAAAAATTGACAAGTATCATAAACTATGGTTGAGTTAAAATTAATTCCGGATAGATCCATAAAAAGGAATTTCATATATATTTTAGTTAAAATTTTAAAGTTTTATTTACCTAAAATTATATTAAAAATATAATAAAAATGTTCAATTACACTTAAAAAAGGAAAATTATGGTTCCAAATATCTTTTAAGTCAAGTGTGTAAACATTATCATGACTATCGGTAGATAGAATGAAAGTGCCTTCTGAACATTGAAAAATAAATTTATAATTCCTAAATTTCACAAGGTAACCCTCATCACATTGTTGGATCATGCTAATATTATTGCGATTAAGTTTTAAAACATATAAAACATTAGAAATTAAATATTTTCTAAGAAAATAAACATAAAAAATTCCTATGATTTCATCATGTGCATTGTATCCATAGGTGAATCATCCACCATTTAACTTTTTCATGTTCTAGAAGTCGGACTTGTCTCTTTTCATATATATAGAACAAAAATTTTCCATACACCCCTTATTTTGGATATTTTTACTCAACCTATTTTTCTAAAAATATCAATACTATGTTCTTGGTACCTAAACTTTCTTAGGTTTGGTAATGTTAAAAAATAAAATTTTAGAAACCCACATCTATCAAAATATTTTATGATGAATAACTTATTTTTCATTATAAATATAAGATTTATGGTATCTAAAATATTGTACATTATTTTTAAAAAAATTATCTAGTAACCTCCCCTTTGAAAATTAATGCAAAAGGGTGAAGTTCTAGGTACAATGTAATTTGAATGAAAATCAGATTATAAGTAGTATAACTAATCCCATTAGAAATTATAGATGGTTTTATTTGTTTATAATTTTTATCAAAATTTTATTAACCAAAATTAAATTATTATTTTTATTAAAACCACTAATTTCAGATTTAATTTAATAGAAAATTACCAATCATCAGAAGTTGAGCCTGAACTAGATTTAGACTCTAATTACAATATAATTTTAAAATTTTAAAAAGTAAGTTTTGAAATTATAATATAATATTTTGAAATATCAACCTTATAAAAATCAAATTTGTTTTTTAAATTTATATTCTCATCTTAAATAAGAGTTTTATATCTCATCATTTCTTTATATGTCGGAAAATTTTCCACATTATCAGATGGATTAACTTTTTAATCATCTGATGGATTATCTTTTTCATTGTAATATGGAGTTTAAAAATCATATTCAAGGGTAAAAGAAAATTTAGAATATAAAGAAAAATTGGTAAAATATTTTATTTTTACCTTCACCGTAAAACATTTATCATCTTTCGGAATATTTGCAAAGAAACGAATGATCTTATGATTGTCAATTATAATTTCTTAGAATAGAATATTAGAAGTACTATCACCTTAATTTTGACCCAAAGTGTCCAAGTCTTTCATATTATTATTCTATATACTTTTATAAACTATTTTATACTTTCTTTATTTTTTTAATATTAAGAAATTTGGTTTTATATGTATAGTATTTCTTAAATTCATAACAAATAACATCTCAAGATTATTTCATCTCATGCTTATCCTTTTTCTATTTTCAATATTCAGATTGAAAGTTCTTATTTATAATAATATTATTCATTATTCTAAATAATTGATAAAATTAACCCTCATTGAATTTAAATTTCTAGAATCCAATGAATGATTGGATTTATTCTTATTAAGATTAAATCAAAGATTTAGAACTTTAGAAGTAATAACTCCAGAAGTAGGCACAAGTTCTACACATTCTTCCACTTCTCATTATTACCATCTATTTTAACATAATATCCTATTTCATGATAGTTCTAATAAAACAATTGAGAATAAACTTAGTGAAATGTTTAATATCATAAATAACTATATGTATAGACTCACACTCCTTAAGAAGTATATTTATATTTTTTAACTCATTTATAATCTTCTAACTCTTTATAAAAAAAGTATTGTAAAATGTTTATAATAGTAATGATTTGAGAGGCATATGATCAATAGAATCTCCAAGTATAAAATAAAATACATTATAATCTAAATGCCACATAGCACTTTTGGTTTTAATAACATTGTAACTTCTAAAATTAGTTACCTCGAATTTATTCCAAATGACATTCGTAGTATCACAAGAATATTTTTGAATATAGATGTTTCACATCATAGAGTATAAAAAAATATACTACACTTTATACTTATCTTGAAACTCAAGCTTCTTATCTTTTGAAAATATATAAACTTCATTCTCTATAATCTTACAAATTTTAGTCATAATAAGATAATTCTATACACAAGTGTTAATGAAAAATTATTCATATAATTGGATGAGTAATCATAATCATACCCATAAAAAATGGAGGATGATTATGATTCATATTGCTAATCAAACCAACATAAATTCCAATCATCACAAAAAAAAGATATTTCATACACCACATATTAAGTGTAAGAAAAATAAGATAATGAAAATCATATAAATCAATGGAAAATCAAAAAAGAAAATCATGATTAGTCTCAAATGTAGAGATATGATCTCATACCAATTTTTTTCTTAGATATGTAAAGAAAATAGGATTCAAGAGGGGTTGGGGGTGAATTATAATTAAAAAATTCATCTTATAATTTTAAAACCCACTCGATTATTCATTTTATAGGTAGTTAAGAACTTATAAAAAACTCATGAATTAAAGTAAATATAAATATAATGAAAATTCATATTTTTTTTAAATATTGTAAATATAGAGGAAATATGAATATGTATAAACTTGTAAACACAATAAAAATTTAGTACACTTATTAAAAACAATGTAAATACAGTTTTTTGAGACTTCAAAAAAAAATAATAAAATTAAAAGAATAAAATATATGGAAAATGAAAAATTAACAAAACATGTAGTATAATATTAAAATACAAATACTACTCTAACAGATATTGTAACTCCACAATTTTATCCAATGTGTAACGATAACCTTTAAACTTGGTTCAAGGTACATATCTTCCTAGCACATGAGCCTCAGCCCAGTTGGTGAGGACTCGGTAGGTGTATCCAAGAGACCTGAGATCAAATCCGGGTGGAGGAATATTTATAGGCACTATAGCAGTACTGTAGAAGGTACTGTAGTAGCAAGAACTATTCATCCATCTGGGCCTTTGGGCCACCAGTTTGGTCCTTAGGTATTGTAAGGCTTTCAGGACACCCAATGCCTTTGGGCCAGTTGATTCTCAAGGCCTTCAGGCCACCTTAAGGCATTTGGGCCACCCCAAGGCCTTCAAGCCACATGAATGAAGATGTACAAGTTAGATTATAATGGAAAAGGCTTCAGATGAGGATTCAGAGCAGGAAAATTCACTAGATAAGAGCTAAACAGAATTGGAAGAATGAGAGTGTATGGATTTTCCATCGATACCAGGCCTGTGAAACTTTGCGTAGGACAACTAGCTGACCATCCCTGCGAAGGTGGAGTGCTGATATGATGACATTTGCTGGGAAGGAGCAGTTCCAAGTTGTTTTGTCTGGGTGATTTCCTCTAAGACCTACAGGTCATGTAATTGACTCTGAGCCTTTGGGCCTTGTAAGGGTTCCACCTCACCCCTTGAAAGGTGGATTATCAAAAAATAATAAAAAAATGAAGGTCTAGGTAAATATCTTCATATCCCTAAAAGTGATCATCTTAAACTAGTTAGATGGTTTCATTATCTTCTTATCCCCAAAATCTCTCAATCACACATGAAATAAAACCCAAAATGATATTCCTATCCCCAGAAGGCCTAAAAAATGATCATAAACAAAGCGATTACAATAATATAACTTAGAGAATTTATAATGATAATTTCACAAATGGAAACTCTAAGAAAAACTATATGGAAGAAAAATAAAAATATCTAAAGCACACCTAGAAATAAGATGTTACAAGATTGAAAATTACTAAGTATATCTTTTAGATATTTTGGTTATAGTTGTTCTCCTGATCCTTGAAATAATGGTCTTTTTATAGAAAAACCATCAATGGTATTATTCTGAAATCATTAGGGTTAGTTTCAATTACATAGAGATAAACTTCATCATATTCCAATGAAATCAATATAAATTAAAATATCTTTATGAAATTATTACCATGCTACTATAGTTACTGGATATGAATTGAGTCTAAACATGGCATGAAATTGAATTAATTATATTTTTATATTTCATGATTAAAATTATTACAAAACAACATTTCGTGTTAAAAAACTTTATAATATTGAATTTTGGGTACTTTTACATATATATGGATATATATATATATAGTGTTGTTATTAATATTAATAATGGTGATAATAATATGAATAATATTATTATTAATTTTTTTTATTTTTATTATATTGATAAGTTAATTATAAGAATAAAAGTGAATGAAATAAATAAGAAATCAGTGGGGGTTGGTCGTGGAAGGGTGGTCCATATAGGGTATGGGTGGGATCCCTATTTCCCTTCTCCCTATCTTATTATTTTATATCTAAACTTCTTATCAATGAACAAAATTATGATACATAAATAAAAACGGGTTTTTGATGGTGATATAAAGGTAATATCTATATTTTCATTCAAAATTTATCTATATTTTACCATCATGTGTCTAAAAAAGAATCTGAGGGGGGGGGGTTATCTAAAATTTTCATATTTGATTAGATAGGGTAGATCCAATCCACAAGATTCCATGTAGATAATATAATTGATCTCTAGCGTAGGTGAACCTTACTTTTTTGGAGGTTTTTTCAATATGAGTGTGTAATTGTTTGATAGGGGATGAAAACAAAAATAATGGACCAAAACAGGTACCCTAAGTTTTTAAAAAAAATCATGAATTAAATCAAAGGGTCTTAGGGGACTAATGCGATCATTATACTACTACCAATTATTTTTTAGATGATATGATGATATCATCACCTAGGGGACCAGATAGAAAAAATGAAAAAATTATTCTACACTTGACTTATAAGTTTTAAGAAAATTACAAAATAATTCATGGATAATTAGGTAAGGTAAATATATAATTTTTCTCCAATATAATGCGATTCTTGTGATTTGATGATGATAATGATCAAGAGATTCATTAAATAAATGAAGACTGAACACATACTTGAGGTATCTAGAATATTATAAAAATATTAAATACATATTTTTTTTTGTTGATATGGTCATAATGTATTAGTAAAAATATTTTTTAGACTATCCATTGATAGAGTATCTTAAAAGAACTGGTAGAAAAATGCGCTAGAAAATTGGTTGATATAGGGGCTTCAGGTATTCAAAATTTTATAAAAATAATCATGATACATAGACGAACTAAGATAATATCAGTAGATCCATCAAGATATTTTTTTGGAATATTAATAAATATAGTCACCTAATTAACTAGTATATATATTATAAAAGTGTTCACATAGGGACTTCTGGTACCCATAAAATCATAAAATAAATCATATAAGGCAATATAAGTAAAATTAATTCTCTACCATGGGAATAATATTTTTTAGGTGTCCTAGTGATGATGACTTAATTTAGGGGATAAGTTATTTACTTATTATAGGATTTTATTATTATTCTATTTATATCAATGAACATGTTATTGTGTTTATGATTATTTTTGTACTGCTGAGCCTACTGATTATTATCTTATATGTCATGTACCACTGAATGATATGTTGTATACATTTTTATTTTGATATTTTACAGATGAAATAATTATATTATATGATGTATGATCATGTTATATGCATTATAAATAACTAAAATGAATAGGGAAAAGGGAAATGTGATAAAAACTTACTAGGGGTTAGTTGGTTATGTTTTAGGGAAAGACCAAATTTTCTATTTCTTGGTTAATCCCTATTTGATTTATTTATATTGAAACAATTATTAGTTGTGTACTCTTTGATTTACCCACATTTCATTCATTTTTATTAAATAAAATTCCATTTTTGTTTGGTAAATTATCCTGGATGATGAGTGTTCAAGGTAGAGAGGAATTATATCCTCATCAGATTGGGATTTATGTCCATATATTAAAGGAAAATTATAAGAATATTCTTAATGTGACTTTATAGTTTTATTAGGATAAGGACTAATGTGATGGATTAGTTTATTTTTCCATACCTAATGGATGGGGTAACCTTCAACAGATTTTATATTTTCCTAGTAGTTTCTAAATTTTTGTGGAGTTCTCATTGTTGGTATCAACAATTTATATAGGGTGGTATTTATTGGCATTGATACTTTATATGGGATGACTGGTGTTGATGTTGATACTTTATATTGGGAGTTCGACATTGGAATCAATACTTTATACATGATTATTAATGTTGGAATTGGTAGTTTATATAGGGTTCCAAATATTGGTATCAATACTTTATATAGGTGTCCAGTGTGACATTGGAATTTGAGACTAGGAACCTAAAATTACATCAACTCTCACATGAAGGATGTGTGAGAAGGGTTGTATAATGTGACCATGTTACTCCCACAAGGGAGGTGTGATATGGGGTTTCCCATGTGAAAAACATACTCATAATAGGTGTTCTATAAGTGTAGGTTATTAAGGTTAAAATAATAGTATGAAGTTTTCCAAAATATACAGGTCTCTATAACATTAAGACCGATCAATGTTTCGTTAGTTATTATGACATTTTCTAAAGTTGATATTCTTAGGGTTTGTGGTGTACTTGTAAACCCATGAAAAATTATCATTTATTTGTTTTATTTAGTGAATTACCATGTATTATTTTACACCATATTGATATACTTCCTATTGGGGTGTATTGGTGTGATTTTTTATTATAGTCTCATGAAACATTAACATGTATACACATGCACATCACTGCATATATTTATTGTAACACGTTGGTGCCTACTGAGTATTTTACTCAAAACTTACATTTAAATCTTGATATACATGTAGTTATTTTGGTTTTTATCAAAACTTTAGAAAATTATCCTTATAAAAGAGAATGAAGACACCGAGGGTCTATAGGATAAGTGTGCATTTTATATTAGAGGATAAAAATGGTTTTATTTATATTTTTTATATTTATTTTATTATGATTAGCCCGAGTGAAATATATATTTTATGTAGAATGATATGACATGATTTATTTATTCATTAATTATTTTATTTATTTCTTGCATAGTATATGTGATAAATTATAGATATTTCAAAAGCTTTCCACATGAAAAACAACTTATTTATTTCACTTGTTTATTTTAGTATTTATCTTTAATAAGGGAATAATATCTCAAATGATAGTTTTATTCCCTCATTACTTTTTATTAGAATTTGGGGTATAGGGAGGTGTACTTGAGGAATTGTGGAAATCTAGATTGGGTTCTAGTTTGGTTAATATGATTCGGGTCTTTATAGAACCATTTATATTTTTTAATGGATGAAATGAGTTATAGTAACAACTCTTTCTTGAAGGTCATTAAAAATAAATCATTTCAAATTAACTTACCTCATATGATAGTTAGTTTAATTTTGTTTAATGAAGAGTGAAAGATTTTAGTTCCATGGGAAATGTGATTTTCCATGTGTATCAATCATGTTTTACTATAATATTGTAATTTAGATTCTAAAATCATACAAGTAAAAAACACAATGAAGAGATAAAAGGGTATAATATTTCTTTATATGGAACTAAAATCTTAGTCTCTTCATCTAAAAAAATAAAATCTAACATTATATATCTCTAAAGTTATTTTTCAATGACAAACTTGCACTTAATGGTTATTTTTTGAGTCATTATATGAATAGTCATCAGATGCATGGTGAATTTTCCTTTATAGTGATTTTATTGAAAGTATTTTTTTAAAATTAAAATTATTTTTAAGCTACAAACTTTCATCAAATAATTAAAACTAATAAAATGATATCTCAATTTTATGATAATTTCAAAATATTGATATTAATTAATTTGTGACATTAAGCAACAATCCACACATTAATTCGATGTGTAATATAAAATGAATGATCAAAACTTCATTTTAGACCCATAACTCTTTTTTAAGTTACAAACGTGTATAAAATGATCAAAATCATGGAAATGAGATTATATTGTCAATAAAATTTAGAACTATAGTCATTGATTAATTTTTGACCTATGATAAAAAACATCATTTAAATTCAAAGTGTCATGTCCTCATTGTGATATGAAGATATTTTTTAAAATTATAACAATCTTTAAGAAACAACCATGTATTAAAGGATTAAAAAATACCCAAACAATCTTAGATTATCATAAAAAATTAGAATAATGACCCTTGATTATTTTTTGATCTATGGAAATAAACCACACATCAATATGTCATGAGGTATGTCTATAATAGATTAAAGTTATTATTTCAAATTAGAACATTTTTAAGTTATAAAGATTCATCAAATGATGAAAATTGAAAAATGATATTGAATTATCAAAAAATTTAGGGAACAATCTTTGATTAATTTGTGACCTGTAGAAAAAACCCATACATAATGCTAATGTATGATGTGATCAAAATGATCCTCATAATTTTTTTAGAATTGTAAATATTTTTTAAGTTCAAAATGCGCATTAAATGATAAAAACCCAAAAAATGAGATCTAATCATCCTGAAAATTTAGTATAATAATCCATGAAAATTATATAAGGTATTAATGAACATTTACTAAAGTAATAATCAATTAAATTTTGAACCATTAAAACAAATATCATTTCAATACGATATATGATGTCCTCATAATTATCTAAAGAATGTTTTTTTGAATAAAACTATTTGTTTACGTGGAAAACATGCATCAAATGTTCAAAACCAAATGAATGAGATCAAATTGAATTGAAAATTTTGGATAATGATTATTAATAAATTTTTAACTCGTAATAATAAATTATACCTCAATTTTACATGTGATGAGCCTGAAATGATCCAAAGTAAGTTTTTAGAATTATAAATCTATTTTAAGTTCCTAATATACATTAAATGAACAAAACTAGAAAAATTATATTATCATAAACATTTATAAAAAATATTGGTCAATCTTTGAGCTATATGAATAAATATCATTTGAATTTAAAATTCTATAATATTAGAATTATACTAAGTTTATTTTTAAAATTTCAAATATTTTTGTATAATTTAAACATGATTCAAAGGATAAAATTTGGTGGATGATCCCATATTGTCATAAAAATTTAGTATAATAATTTTTAGATAATTTGTGAATATAAAAAAATGAAATATTAATTTAATATGAAATATTCTTTGAATAACAAAAAATTTATTTTTTTAATTATTCATAATTTTTAAGTTGTAAACATGAGTCAAGGAATTAAAACTAGGAAAACAATGTTGAATTATTGTAAAAACTAGGAAAGTGATCATCAATTATTTTTTTTACCAATTTTAATTAACCCTACTTAATTCTAACATTTGACATGTCAAATTTTTTTATGTACTCATGATAGATTAATGTATATTTTTTTGTTCTCTTAAATATAAATAAAAAAATATTTATTATTATTTATTTATGATTCAATGTTCTCTTCTTTGTTTCATAAAAATTAAATCAATTATTGATCATTCAATAATATGATTTCTTCTGATTAATAATATTCTTTATCATTTTATTTTTTTATTTCTATATGTAGACATATGATAGGTATGGTATTGAACTCACAAAAAATTATTTTTTTGTTTTTTTGAAGTTTTTGTAATTATAATTAATTATTATTGTTGTTAATGTTTCTAATATAATAAACTATTTTTATTATTTTAAAATAATTTGTCTTCATATAAAAATTTTAATTATATGATATGTTTTTATTTTTCAGATTACTTTATTAGATTATCATATAGGTAAATCATGAATCTTCTATATTATAACTTCATCGGGGCTATAATTCAACACTTAAAATGGATAAAAAATTATTAGTGCTAAAAATGATTATTGATAAAGGATTACTGATACAAATGACCCCCATAGATACCCCTAAATTGGTTAACTATAAGAATGAGTGTGCTAATCCATCTATTATTCAATATTCTAGAGGTTTATGAACATTATATAGGGTATAAATAATCCTAAATGGATTAAATTACTCAAATATATAATGAAATATTGAAATAATTACATCGTGAACAATAAATAATAAAAATATTTATAATTAATAATAATTATATTACACATGTATATTACGTAACATTTAAATATAAATAAAACCTTTAGTAGTATAAAAAATACAAATAAAAAACCCAAAATATAGGTAATCAAAAATTAACTCCCAATATACCTCTGTGGTATTTGAAAAGAAATCCTCCATATCCCTGACCCATGTGAGTCTAAAGTAATGCTTCCCAAAACCACCACTAACCATATTCTATAATTTTTTAAAAATGTTATAATAAGTAGTGGTAAGTATAATCACATACTTTATATGTTCCAAAACCAAAACTACCAACTATACTAATTTAAATAGATCATACTAACAAATCCATGTGTACCCACTTAAACATGAATAACCATCCCAAAATAGGGAAACTCTAAAATACTAGAACTATCTATAAATCAACAAAATTATGATTTTATAAAACATGAGGTGTTTATATATATGGTATAACTCACACCAAAATAATAATAACCCATGAAAACCAACTTCCGCTAACTTAGTCACTACATGACCAAACATCTCACATCATGACCTACACCTAATTTTCTATAAATAATATATCCACATCATAACCACTATCAAATCCATAACGAATAACTATTTATAACCACAATATAAATCATATTTATAAATTATGTGGGTAATTATTCTACTAGTTTATAATGCCTTATGTTTTTAGGTTTATTTGAATATGATATTTTTGAATTTTTAATTGATAAAATCATAGGGAAAATGAATTTTTATTTTTTATAGAGCAGAGAATATTAGTATTTTCATTACGGGTTTTAATTATAGAAATTATATATAAATATATATATTAGTATAAAATCTAAATAGAAAAAATTTATAATAAAGTATAAGTAAAGGAAGTAGATAGTGATAAAAATAGGATCACCAGGTACCTGGTAACAAACCATTGGGTAGTTGGTTGTTCAAATAGTGTCTTAAGACACTTTCTTACCACTAGGAACATGGTGGTGGTCCACTAAGTACTCATGATCCTACATGATATTTTTTAAACAAGGGGGGGAAATTTTAATTTTGGTACTTAAGATTTTTTTTAAAAGGGAAGGGGGGGATCTTCCAGTTTTAGTGTATGGGAGAGGGGGGTATTTAACTTTATCTCTCCATTATCTTTTCTAAAAGAGGTTCTTTTGGTTCCAGGTTTACAATTCATCTTCAACTGGAGGTTATTTTCATTGACATAAAGGTAAGTCTTCTATCTATTTTGTCTTACCTTGTTGTTCTCATTATCTTATTGGTGACCATTAATTTTTTTTGGGGGGTAGGGGAGGGTGGGTTGGGATATGTTCATAAAATATGAATTAATGGAGAATATTAACTTGATTATGTTTAACATATGTTTTATGATCAACATAAAAATACTGTGACACCAACCATATGCTATGGTTTTCATCAATTTAATGTGTTCATGTATGAGATACATATGGGAACATACATAGGGGACCAAAAAAGGCACCTTGAGTGTCAATTATTTTATAATCAAATTTTTACACTATAATAGGACCAATTTTATCATTATATAAAGTCTAAATAATTATTAAATTGTTATTGATGTTTTTACATAGGAATCTTATAAGGAATTAATAGAAACCAGACTATAAAAAAATAATTTGGTTACTATAAAATTATTGAAATAAATAATATACATCATGATGACTGGAATAAACTTTTCTCCATATGTTGAATTATTTTTGTGTAACATGATAATTGTGATACACATTGTATCTACAAGGGGTATTTTGTAAAATGATTCTTGAATAGTTATTTGGGTGTTCAAATTGAAATAAATAAACTTATGTTATATAATGGGATTGGGATATTCAATATAGATTAAGAATAACGACTATCAAGTCCCATAATAATGTGGTTTCCCAATGGATCATAATATAATCTATTTTTAAATTGATATGATAGGTTTCTTAGTGTTTATCATTTCTAGTTACACTGGAAAGTATACTGATGTGTAATATGTATGCCTTTTATTAGATGTATGTATATTGTATGGTTGTGATTTAATTCAATTATTTATGTCATGAAATGATGTTTTATATTATAATATCTCATATGTGCATGTTTATTTATTTAATAAATAGAAAAATGAATGGGCTAAGAGGGTTAAAAAATGTAATCACTTAACAAAGATGTGTGGGTCATGTCACAATGTGATGCTATCTACGTTATTTATTTAGTTCGAACCTTATTGTTTGACCATTTAGTTTTTAATTATTGAGATTTTTTATCAATTAAGATCTTTTTTATTAAACATTATTTATATTATTTAAATATAATGAAATTCCATTGTTATATAGTGAATAATTGGGGATGTTATTGTGATTTAGTGGGTTACCCATGGTGGGTTAATTTTGAGAGATTAATTCTAGAACTATAGAGGTGAGTGTTTGAGGTAAATAGAGTGTATATTCTCGATAGGTTTTGATTGATAATTGTTTTTTGCGACTCACAGTGTATTCTATCCTAACATGGGTTGAGGTTAGTTTAGATATTCGCGATCAAAAAGTGCTTCTTTTTTATGTGACTTAGTCACTCACTAGGGTAGTGATACAGTGTGATAGGTTTTTGTTATTCATAATTTCCAAAGTCTACAATGAAAATAATTATTGTTTTTATAGACATAAGGGTTGATAAAACTTTATGAAGTTTCTATTTACTAGGATTTTTCCATTGATACAAGGTTCTTGACATTAGAATTAATACATGATATTTGATTATTTGGAAGGGAATTATAGTGTACTAACCTATTTATTAATCTATTTATTTGATTTTTTAGAGGTATTGAAACACACTATACTAATTAATATTCAATGTATAATATGTATAGGTAGGTATTGAGACATAAAATCCTACTAATTAATATATATATGATAGGTTAAGAGAGGAATTGAGGAATAAGTGACTATATATTGATTATTATATGGGATGTTTGGGGAGGAATCAAGGAATATGATCCTAGGTAAAAACACATGTACCTGTGTTTTTATCAATTTAGAACCTTTGGGTCAATAGAATAGGATGAAGTTCTCTAGGACCTATAGGATAGTGAAAAGTTAAACATGCACTTTTATTTCATCAAATAATTTGACATTTTCTAAAGTAGAAATGATTTGATTTTATCTAAAGTAGGTATGGTTAAGAAACATGGTGTTATGGTAAACCTAGATGAACTAATTGGTTTTAATACAATTTATTTTCATATTGTGTTATTGTGCTATATCTAGGGTGTATTAGAGATTTAAATATATATAGTCTTATAAACTGACTACATGCATATAAATTGAAATCATAATATGTTTTAAGGTCTATAGTGAGGCATATTGATTCATCATAATCCCACAAAACATGTCCACCATAGTGAACTTTTATTATTATAGTTTTTCTCATAGGTATTATAGAAGTTTTTTGATATAAAAACCTGGAGTTACATAGGGTATATAGAACCAAAGTAGGATCATGGACTGGTGGATACATGTGATATTGGGAATACCACCTATAATCTCTCGATATTTATTTATTTGTTATATCTTTATTTACTTGAGGGTGATCATCCAATTATATGCACTTGAAATATTTTTTTATTTTTAATGTTATATTATTATTTCATCATGGGTTGATAGAAGTTGATATGGTTTTCAAATATATTCCACAAGAGAATTATTTATTTTAATCAATTAATTTATTATATTATTATTTAATATTTTAGAATATAGTATTCTTAATGATTAGTTTAGTCACTCATTTCTAGTCTGTATCATGTAGTATATGAGGAGCTGTACTTATGGCTATGTGGAGATTCGATTTGAGAAGTACAATTCAGTGTTAGTGTATGTCATTAGAAAATAGTATCATAACGAATTTGGGATTTTTGGGAATATATAAAGGAGGTGAATTGAATAGTTTAGGGATTTATAAGTAACCTATAAATATGTTGGATCTATATATTTATAGTTAAGACTCATGTTTCTAGAAATGTATTGGGAAATTAGTTAGACGTGACTATTTCACCATGGTTTAGTAGTTAATTTTGATTTAACTTTTGAAAAATGATTACAAGAGGGTGAAAAGTTTCATGTATCATTGTTAGAAACATTGGGGATCACGACATTTGTGTGTGTGCGTGATTTTTTGGTAAAATTATAAGCTTCATTTTAAGATAGTAAAAAAATAGAAAAAAGATTAATATTAATTATAAGTAACTAATAAATAATTTATGAATTATCTATTACTTATTGGTGGATATTTAATTATCTAAATCATGTGATTTTCTATTTGGATATTGAATAAATTCACCTCAAAGTTAAATCTTTCATTTTATTAGTTGATACTTATGATTAATTGATGACGTTATGATGTATGATCCAATGATATTTGATACCATTATATGATATGTATACGCTTGAAAATGTTAAAATATATTTCAAATATGGGGTTTTAAATGAGAATTCATGAGTTTTAAATAAATGGTTTTTATAATTATGTGATTATTGTAAAGAATTTTTGATTATTTTTTATAATGGATATTATTGGATGGGAAAAAATTTGGAAATGAAAAAGGTTTTTTAAAATAAGGTGATTTCTAATAATACACATTTTAAAATATTTCTTTGATCAATTTATTTTGTAATATAAATATTTTAAGGAAATATGTGATTATAATATATGATATTTCAGGTATGGTTTTTAATAAATATTCTAAAAATGATAAATAAATGTTTTAAAAATGATAAATTGTTAGTAATTTTGTAAAATATAAATGTTTATTTACAATTTTATAATTAATATAATGATTTAAAAGAAAATTTATTTTATAAAAATAGATTCATAAATTAATATTTTTTTGACTTATGATTATAATATAACTTTATGATACCTTACTTAATTTTTCAATGTGTCATTAAATAAGTTACATTTTTAAAATCAATATTCATCTAATAAATTATGATTTTAATTAAAATTTTAATATATCATATTTAGAAACTTATTTTCAAAAAAATGAAGATAATTTTTGAATTATAAATGTAAAAAAATGGTTAGGGTTTTTTTTGTGTTTTTTTCTCAAATATATGAATTTTTGGTTAATAGTGAAATACAATAATTTACCATATTTAAAAAATAATTGAATTATTAAGTTATGGATAATGTATGTCTGATTTAAGCCTATAATATCAAAGTCTTATTAATTATTTTAATATATTTAGTGATAAGGTACAAAATATCTATAGTCTTGATCTAAAATAATAAACTAATGAATAAAATAATGAGAAAACACCCCTCTCCTCCCTTATAAATACCATCCCTCACCACTAATTATCCTCACACTTTCAAAGCCTTTAAACTTTACAAAGTTATAGAAAATATTATTCCAAATCCCCCCATGTCTAGGATCTATTTTTTTCATACAAAAACAAACCCTTTTCTCTAATGAGGTTCTCAAGGAGGAGAAATTCAAGAGGTAAAATCCTATTTCATTTTCTTTTTATTTCTTTTAAATTTAAATTCTTTTATTATCTTATCCTAAATTAAAATTATCCAAGTGGCATGATAAATATATTATATTTTATACAATTTAATGTTATTTTGTTAATGGAATAATTCATCTTCAAATATCTTACAATTTACTTTTATTCTAAAAATAAAAATATCATCCGTGGTGTATAAATTTACTATCACTATGGACAATGCATTTTCATTTTTCACCACTGACTTCAAGGACAGGCATAAAAATATTAATATGTTTAAATAATATTATATATATATATATTATAATTTATATAATTATTTGGAACCAATATATAAATAGTATGTTAAATAAAATGATATAATCTCATATTGGTTGTAAAAACCTCCAAAATAAATTAAATCATTTTCATTAACGTTCAATATAGTAAATAATCCTCATAACATATAACCAAATTATATATAAGAACAATTACACTTATTTATGTTCATTAATAACATATAATTTTATTTATTTATAATCATTCTCACTGTACATTAACTTACATACTTATAAACAAGTGAACCAATCATGAAAACCAAGAAAACGGACACTCCTAAACAATGAAATTGAACTATATAACTCATAAAAAAGACCATAAATGAACTTAATAAAACTATAATAAATAAAATAAATATATAATAGGTTCTTTATTTTTTAGTTAATGAATTTATTTTTATTATCTAGGATATTAAAGTAAAGAAATCATTCCGATATAAGATAAGTGGATTCTAAAAACCAATTTCCTTTCTTTGGGTTATTCCTCTTTGAAGGAAAATTTCAGTGTGGATGTTCATTAATATTAATAAAATATAATTTATTTGTATTTGACTTTTATATTTTGGGATATACATACTTCCAATATTATTTTATGTTAAATGTAATTATTTTTCTAAAATAACTATTCTTTATAAAAACACATCTTTTACTTCTCTTGAGATTGTTTTTTCTTCACTCAAGATTGATGAATCTTATACTAAATATGTTATTACAATTTTATTTTGGGAACTCCAAAGTTCATTCATGAATTTATTCTTTATGAAATTATAATGAAACCCATTTCATTTTCATGGGTTATTTTATCGAAAATATTATTATATTTTCAATGTGTCATGCATGATTATGTAAATGTTATGATGTGATAGGTTCATCCAGAATCATGTATCACTCTAATGTATTGGGTAAAGTGATGTGTATCATGAGATAATATAAAATATGTTTGAATATGATGCAATATTTTTTCACAATTATGATGTTATTATTATGAACATATGTTATGCGTGAACATGATTATGGATTTGTTAACAAATATGTGTGGTATTTGATCACTAAGACATGATGTTTTATTTTTATGCATTAACACATTCCATGAATTTATCAATAACTTCCTCTAATTATTTTTATGATGATAATTTTCTTATGTTATGATGATGATGATTACTCTCACCCATGTTTCAAATCTTTTATTCATCCTTTTATTGGGATATTAGACCAACCCTTCTTTTGACGTGCATCTTAAATTGAATAATTGGACTAAGGATAATACAAGGGACTCTAAGAATCTAAAGAATGAGGAATTAAATAATGATTATTTTTTATTATGTAAAATTTATGTATGGTTCTTATTTACTCAAGATAGTAAAAATTTGCATCCTAGTTACATATATATATATTATGTTTTTTTATATTTAAAATGATGCAATAGAAATGTAAGAAAAGTAGGGCTTCTATAGTTATTATTAGACCATGGTTTTGTTAATTTGTGAAATAGTATTGTAGAAACATAGTGAAAACCCTTAGTACGAGACTAAGTATAAGAAGTTATTTTAGAAAAAATGATAAACATAGGGATCCCACAAGATATCCATTTAGAGTTAATTTCATAAAGGAATATATTATTTAATAATGACTTATTGACTTATGTTCAATACCTTTCCATTTTAGAAAATTGTGGAATCTAGAAGAAAAAAATGCCAAAACCCATACGAGGGACAACATAGCAATTTCCAAAATAACATCCCCAATTCCTTGGAAGGTGGAGTTCAAAATTTTATGGTGATTATTTCTTAGATATCTCTTGCTATGAAAAATAACCTGAATAATTTGGAACATCTAACTTCACCTAAGAGGGAGAAACTGGATATCAATTATTTTATGCAGCAAAAACCACTGAAATTTAGCGGATCTTCTTTTAAAGACCCAAATTTTTCAGGTATTTTTTTTAATTATATATAATTATTATGAGTCTGTAAAAATTGACGACGCCTGATTCTGAGGCCTGGTGTGCCCAGAATGAATTTTTGAACTTTTTTTAAGGTACTTTTAGTAAATGGGTGAGCGATGTTTTCTAACTTTTGAATCGGTTATCAGATTAAAAATCCTAGGAAACTATTGAATCTATAGTGCCATGATTCTCTTAAGTGAGAATTCACTACGACCGCAGTAGGTACGGGGAAAAAGATAAATTTTGGGACTTTTTAAAAGAATAAATAAAATAACTTTGTTATTTTGTTTCCCTTCTTTTTCCTCCAATAGACATGCGACAACGTGAGACCATCGATGTGCAAGCCAATAAATGGCTTGACCTTTCAATCCTAAGTAACAACACCATTGGGAAATTCGGAAGGTTCCTAATTAATGATCCCCATTAAATCCCACATGCATTAGACACCCTCCCCCTCTCCTATTTATATGGAGCTTGGGGGGAGGAATCAACACTGCTTCACCAAGTAATGAAGTGCTGACAAAGGGCCGAGATGCCAAACCCTTGGAGGACGGATCTAGTTCCGGAAAGTAGTGATGAACGACACTGAAACCCCAAACCGAAGATCGATGATTGAGAAATGTCGTTCGAGGATAGTTGTGGGGGACGGTAAAACCGACCCACTTTTCTATCATGATCATTCTACATAATTCCTGAGGTATGGTTTTCTTTTGGTTTTAATTTCAAGAGTTATAAAATCCATTTTTCCTCCATCGTGTTGTTTACAAGATAACGTGGAGGGAATAGGCCTAAAGAAATCGAACCGAACCCAATGCTACCTTGCTACCCTTGCGTTCTCTGTGGAAGACCGCTGGTGCAGTGGCACCTTCTGGCTATGATGGAGGCAGTTCTCCATCACGCGCCATAATAGGAGGCCGCAACACTAAGCCACGGTGGTCAGCGGAGCGGAGAGCCGTCGCGTGCCGCTGGTGAGCAAGGGGCTATGGTGGATGAAGGTGTTGTCCATCACACCGGCCAGATGTGAGGAAGGAGGTGACACACCCACATCACCGGAGGAACCGACCGCGGCTGATCAGCCGCGACGGCCAAAAGAGGTGGCCGGCACACCGGATGACTGCGGAAGTAGAGGGCGGCATGAGCAGTGTGCCACCAGAGGAGATGCTGCTCCAATTCCATGGTGGTGGGATCCAAAGTGGGTCCCTTGAGTGACTTAGAAGTTCCAAAAGGAATTTCCGCTTCGCCTTCCGAATAGGAGAAGACCGGAGGTCTCACCCCCCATGCTAGTGCAGGCGAACCCTGCTTCATTCGGGCCGCGCCACCTGCGGGATGCGCTCCACCGCCGGTCGGGCTGCCTGCCCAGCGGGAAACTCCCCCTTTTGGGCCAGGACAAACCTCGGCCCAATGGGCCAATCCCATTGTGACCTAGCCCAGATCGGGTTGGGTCAGTCTGACAGGGTCGGACTGGACCCGGGCCCAACCGGACCCAGAAACACTTAAATGGCCATATCTTGAGAACAAGACATCCTTTTGACGAACCGTCTGTGGAGATGGGCCCCATGGAGTGATACGGTCCTTTTCTAATAATCCAATTGAGTTCTAGAGATATTTTGAATAAGGATGGGTTGGATCGCACCTGAATTAAACCAGGCCCTTGGAACTAAAATGCTTATAACTCTTAGAACTTGCATCCTATTGACTCATTATATGTCGCGTTGAAACCCTTAAAAAATGGAGGTCCTTTGGGTTACTAATTTTTGGATCATATTGGTGGTCATGGTATGACTGATATCTCTAGGGGATGATTCTATATAACCCGAGCACACCGGGAGCGAGAAATCCTATGGTAGGCTGTAAAGTGAAGAAAGAACATCGATCCTATGTGGGTCAACATCTATCAATCTTGTGTGGGTCAGAATATATCGATCCTATGTGGGAAAACATCTATCAATCTTGTGTGGGTCAGCTTCTATCAGATCATGTGTGGTTCAGTGCTTAGCAATCCTATGAGGGTCAGCTTATACCGATCCTGTGTGGGTGAGATCTTGTGTGGGTCAGTGGGGGTTAGTACCTATCGATCCTGTGTGGGTTATCAAAAGTGATTCTTAATAAAATAAGATGATATAGCTTACAAATAATCATATATACTTCTGTACTTATGTTATATCTGATTGCGAGCTGAGTCAGTTATCTTCATGGAGTTACCTATGTGGTACTTCTATCTTCGTGGTGTTACCTGTGCGGTACTTCAACTTTTTGGTGTTATCTTAATGGTGTTAACTATGTGGTACTTTCACCTTCGTGGTTTTATCTTCATGGTTTTACCAATGTGGTACTTCTATCTTCGTGGTGCTACCTATGTGGTACTTTCACCTTCGCGGTGTTATCTTCGTTGTGTTACCTATGTGGTACTTCTATCTTCATGGTGTTACCTGTGTGGTACTTCTACCTTCGTGGTGTTACCTTTGTGGTGTTCTTATCTCATGTTTTATATGAGTATATCTTGATAACTTAGGTATATGTATGGGCATATAACTAAGTAGTGTTGATGTCTATTGATTCGTTCTTTGAGATTGTGGGTCTGGCTTTGTGGTTTTTCCATTGTGGAACTTTGGGAGACCTACGACATCTTGGTGTCCCTACTGAGTATCATTATACTCACCCCTGTATGGGATACACCTGAAACTTGTTGTTTCTTGTGTAGATTATGGAAAAAATTGATCTAGGCTGAGGGAACTAGGACCAGATGGTGCTCGGTGGTGGATCATTTGGTGTGATGTGACGCAGGGACTACTGATCTTGAGTTGTACCAACCCTTTAGGTAGGATCCTTGGTGGATGAACCAAAAGCTATTTTTTAATTTTCAGTTGTATTTGTACTTTCCAGTTGTACTTTTAATTTTTAATTGGTCTTTTATTCCAACCCCTTTACTTTCAGCACACTTTTACTACAATAGTTTACTTCATGGTTGATTCTTGTTGTGTTCTTGGACTGTGTGTCTGTACAAGATAAAAGTCAATGCCTTCCCATTTTAAAAATACACATTTCTAGTGCTAGTTTCCATCATCTGGCCTACGAAAGGCGGGCTTGGGGTAGTCACGACATGGGCCTTGGGGGACGGGTCATGACAAAGTGGTATCAGAGGAGTCAATTCTACCGAAGAACTAGGAATCTGATCTTTTCTATGTGGCAATAGTGTTAAGTGTTATGGGTGTGGTTTTCAGTTTGGATAATCCAGTGTTGGGGCGGCGGCCGACCTATCCATACACCAGGACCCTAACTTTTTATTTATGACTCAATGCACAAAAACACTGGTTGTGTGTGTTTTGAAATTTTTTTCTTGTGATCTCTTCGAGATAGCTCACCAGGTATAACTTATTAACCACAAAACACCTGTCTTCTTTCCAGATTCCACCAATTAGAAAACCAGCTAGTATTTCTGAGAGAGTACACGATGATGGCCACCAAGTGATGAGGACTTAGTGTAGGGACCTCTTATGACATTAGCACCTTTGGGTGGTGTACCCGTAGCACCACTACCCGTTGGGAAGCAGCTGCCACTAGCCCCACCAGTAGAGGGTTCACACCGACTAAGCGCATTTCACAAGTTTTTGTGGAAGAGGCTTCCAAGGTTCTGGGGAGATATGGACCCATAGGTGGCTGAGGACTAGCAGGAGGCTGTAGTCAAAGTTTTTTGCCGGGTTAGCAAACTGGATAACCTTATGGTGATCCTAGAAGCCAGTATTTTTTAGGCAGTAGTAGGAATATTGTGGAGCTTGAGGGTCCAGATACACGATGAGGTGACCCTCATCTAGACAGACTTTGAGATCCTTTTCAGGGCAGAGTTCGTCCCAACGACCTTACGCTCTGTGCGTATACAATAGTTGTTGCACTTAAATCAGGGCAACATTACTAAGGCCCAATACTTGGAAAGGTTAACTGATATCTCCTGCTACGCCACTGACATGGTATAAGCCCCTTTCTTCTGGGCCCAAACCTTTGAGTAGTTCCTCTGATGGGAGATCAGAGCATTGATGATATCTCTCATCATTCCGACGTAGGCTGGGGTGCTAGAGCGAGCAATTTTAGTGGAGAGATTCCTAGCTGAGTAGGCGCCAATGATGAGAGCCCCACCAGACATCAAGTAGCAGAGTCATCTGGATTAGATAGTAGACAAATGATATAGGGGACCATGTGTGCCAGAACTTCTGAAGGGTGACCTCAGGATACATGGTCGGTGGTGCACAGATCATGGGATAGAGGACACGTGAGGAGCAGGTAGTGAAACTTGTGTGGAGGGCAGGGTCACATGCCTTGCAACTTCCTGACCCGCCATATGGATTAACAACAAACGGTTGAGGGACTGCCGAGGTAGAGGAAGAGGTAGAGATTCGATCTGGGAGGTCCGTAGGTAGCTGGTGGATGTGGTAGAGGAGCAGGCCGAGGAGCAAGCGATGGGCAGCGATACAAGGTTCTACCGCCACCACCTCTAGGTGGTCCACCCTGACCATATGGAGTAGGTGGAAAAGGAAAAACTCAGCTCTAGGAAGCTGAGGCCTACAACCACGATGCTCTGGAGATGATTAGAGTCATGATCTATGTAAAATAAACCTTAGCTACAATACTTATAGACATAGGTTCTAGTCACTCTTTTATTACCGTGACCATCGTTAGGAGCTCAGAGGTTTTGGTGGAGCCGTTGGCTCAATCCTTACGGCTAAATACTCTTACGGGAGAGTATTTGACAATTACGCACTGGTGCCGATAGTGTGAGCTTACTCTAGGAGGTGAGATCTTCGGCTTTGATCTTCTTGTATTGGCGTCGAGGCCTTACGACGTCATCTTGGGTATGGACTGGTTATCCACAGTCCATGCTTATATTGACTTTTTTAGGTGTAAAGTGCAGTGTGTATGTGAGGATGGGACTAGGTTTCCTTCATTGATGAAAAGGGAACCTTTTCAGCATAGGATGGACTTGCCTGGAGGAGGGTGTATCCGATCACACACCAATTGTTTAGCCTTACCCTCAGAGAAGTATATTTTGAGAGTCCGATCTATCATGTAATGGTGGACTAGTATGGAAATGTCTTTCTTGATGATATTCCAGGACTACCTTTACACAGAGAGGTAGAATTTTATATCGATCTATACCCAAGGATGGAACCGATATCTACACTAGCATATCGGATGGATCCTGTGGAGCTTCGTGAGTTACGGGTATAGTTGTAGGACTTGTAGAAAAAGGGGTTCATAAGGCCCAGTGGTTCTCCATGGACAACCTCGATTTTGTTCACTAAGAAGGTAGATGGGTGTTTGAGACTCTGTGTGGACTATCGGTGCCTGAACCAGGTGACCATGAAGAACAAATATCCACTTCCAAGGATTGATGATTTTTTCGATCAACTGAAGGGAGCTTGTTGGTTTTCGATGATAGACTTCAGATCAGGCTATGATTAGCTCAGGGTATGAGATGAGGATGTGCAAAAGATGACCTTTAGATGTAGATATATCCACTATGAGTTTGTGGTTATACCATTCGGTGTGACCAATTCCCCAACAGTGTTCATGGGACTCATGAATAGGATATTTCAGCCATACCTCAATCACTTTGTGGTGGTCCTCATCAATGAAAACTTTATATACTCGGTTTCGGAGGAGGAGCATGCCTATTATCTATAGATAGTTCTGGATACACTCCGAGATCACCAGCTTTATGGTAAGCTCTTGAAGTGCCAGTTCTAGATACAAGAGGTCCACTTTCTAGGACACATTATAACAGAGGCTGGAGTTGCAGTGGATCCAGCGAAGATAGAGGTTGTACTTTCTTGGGAGCCACACAGGAGTGTGACTATAGTGCAGAGTTTCTTGGGGTTGTATGGATACTACTAGATATTCGTTCCTGACTTTTCTAGAGTTGCAAAACCCTTTTCATCATTGAAAAAGAGGGTACAACCCTTCATATGGATGGAGAGATTCCATCAGAGTTTTCCGGATATGAGGCAGACAATGATGAGTGCCCCCATCTTGAGGCTACCAGAAGAGGGCGTTGGGTATGCAGTCTACTAAGATGAATCAGGGACCAAACTTTGGTGTGTCCGAATATAAGAGCAAGCAGTGATTGACTATAGCTCATGACAGCTAAGGAAACATGAGAATAACTACACTACGCATGACCTGGAGTTTGCAGGAGTGGTCTTCACCCTGAAGATGTTGCGAAATTACTTGATGGGTGAATGTTTTATAGTCTACTCTGATCACAAGAGTCTCAGGTATATCTTCTATCAGAAGAACCTGAACCTGAGGAAACAATGATGGCTAGAGTTCCTCTAGGACTATGAATTTCAGATAGTCTATACTCCTTGGAAGGGGAATGTTGTAGTAGATTCACTCAGCAGGAGGTCTGGTCTGCAGTTTCTAAGTGAAGCGATAGAGCAGCTAGCCGTGTTACAGATATCCTTTGTGGATAGAGATGGAGCAGCTTACCTCCAATATATGAAAGTAACCCCCCACTCCTTTAGTGTGTCAGGGAGGCGCAACTTGGGGACATTGACTATGAGGCTCGATGTGCTCAGATATCCTCAGGACAGGAACCTGAAGGATATTATGAAGGTGGGGAGCACATCATCCTCTTTATAGGATATACCATGCTACCAATGGTGCTATGGGAGGAGGTGTTGAGGGAGTTCCATACATCCCCTATGGCGGTACATCCTAGTGGTGTGAAGATTTACCAAGACCTACAGTGTCAACACTGGTGGCCAGGGATGAAGAAGAGTGGCAGAGTTTGTTTCACAATGCCTCACTTTCCAACAAGTGAAGGCCGAGAATCAGGTTCCAGTAGGCTTAACACAACCACTATATGTTCCAGAGTGGAAGTGGGATGGTATCTCCATGGACTTTGTGATAGGGATTCAAAATACGTTTAGGGGACATGATTCCATTTTGGGGATCATTTACTGACTCACCAAGTCAGTCCACTTCCTACCCATCCGAGAGCAGGGATCAGTAGAGGGATTGAGACGACTTTACATACAGAATATTTTTCTACTTCATGGGGTGCTATTGGAAATCATCTCTGACCATGACGCACGTTTCACATCCTATTTGTGGAAGGGATTACAAGAGGCATTCGAGACTCAGCTGTGTTTGAGCACCGCCTTTCAACCGTAGACGGATGGTCAGATGGAGCAAACTATTTAGACAGTGGATGACATGCTTCGTGCATGCGTATTAGATTTTGGACGTAGTTGGGAGGATCACTTTCTCTTAGTGGAGTTTTCATACCATAATAGTTATCACTCCACCATCAGTATGGAACCATTTGAGGTCTTGTAAGGTCAACCTTGCAGATCACCTCTATACTGGAAAAACCCAGGGGAGTCAACACTTATGGGTCTTGAGTTGGTACATGCTACCACTGAGAAGGTGCAGATCATCTAGGAGTGGATGAAGACTGTACAGAGAAGACATAATTCTTATGCTGACAGGAGATAGAGACCATTGTAGTTTGAGGAGGGAGACTATGTATTCATATGGGTCTCACCTCGATGAGGTTTACGAAGATTTGGTTGAGGCGGAAAGTTATCACCGAGGTTTATAGGATGCTTTCTGATACATCAGAAGATAGGTGAGGTGGCATACCACTTGGTGCTTCCACCACAGTTGGAGAGGGTGCACAATGACTTTCACATATCCCAGCTGAGGAGATACATGCATGACCCATCTCATATCATCAAACACGATGAGCTGGACTTTGATGATGGGGTGACATTTACAGAGGTTTTGGTAGAGATTTAGAATCGAAAGGAGTGAGTCCTGTGTGGGTGGTCGATACCTCTGGTGTGCATTCACTGGCAGTATGAGAATCTCTAGGAGAGAACATGGGAGAGGGAAGATCATATTCGTGCTAAGTACCCCCATTTTTTTTCTCAGTTTATGTTGTGGATTTCGAGGATGATAAGACCTAAGGTCGGGAGAATATAAAGACCTATATTTTCCATGTATTTTTTTAATTATATGTAATTATTATGAGTTTGTAAAAATTGACTATGTGTGATTCTGATGCCCAGTGTACCCAAAATGAATTTCTAAACTTTTTTCAAGGTACGTTCAGTAAACACACGAGCATCATTTTATTAATTTTGAACGAGTTCTTGGATTAAAAATATGAGGGTACCATTGAATCCGTAGCACCAGGATTCACATAAATAAGACTTCACTTGGACCATAGTAGGTCTAGATAAAAATTTAAATTTTTGGAATTTTTAAAAGAATAAACAAAATAACTTTGTTATTTTTTTCCCTTCTTTTTACTCCAACGGACAAGTGACAACGTGAGACCAGCAATATGTCAAGCCAATAAATGGCATGACCTTTCAATCCTAAGTAACAACACTATTGGAAAATTAGGAAGGTTCCTAATTAATGAGACCCATTAAATCCCACAAGCGTTAGACACCCTCCCCCTCTCTTATTTATATTAATCTTGGGGGGAGGAATCAACACTACTTCACTAAGAAACAAAGTGATGAAAAAGTACTGAGATGCCAAACCCTTGGAGGACGGAGCCGGTTCTGACCAGTGGTGATGAGTGACACCGAAACACAAAACTAAAGATTGATGATCGAGAGACATTGTTGGAGGCTAGTTGCGGGGGATGACGAACCCTAACACACTTATTCGATAGCGGGCATTCTACATCATTCTTGAGGTAGGGTTTACTTTTGGTTTTAATTTAAAGAGTTGTAAAATTCTTTTTTCCTCCCTCGTTTTGTTTACAAGATAATGAAGAGGGTGTGGGCCTAATGAAACTGACCCAAACCCTCTACTACCTTTATAACCTTGTGTTCTCCATGTAAGACCACCGGTGCATTGACACCGTCCGACTACGATAGAGTCGGTGTGCTATTGCACACCATAAGAGGAGGCCGTGTCACTAAGCTGTGGTGGTCAGTGGAGCGTCGACCACTGGCCAGCTACAGAGGAGGTTTGGCACACCATTGCGTGATGCTGGTGAGCAAGGGGACGTAGTCGAAGCCCTGACAGATGAATGCAGCGACCAGCACACCAGCCGTCTGCAAGGAAGAAGGCAGCACACCCATGCCACTGGAGGAAACAGCCGCAACTTGTCAGTCGTGGAGGTTGTAAGAGGTGGATGGCACACCGTCTGACCATGGAAATAGAGTGTGGCATGACCAACATGTCATTGGAGGAGCCGCGACCCCAATGCCATGACAGCAAGACCCACAAGTGATTTGGAAGTGCCGAAAGGTGCTGCTGCTTTGCCTTCCGAACAGGGGAAGACCGAGGGTCTCTCCCCATTTGCTATCATAGGCAGACCCTGCTCTAGCCGGGCCGTGCCACCTACGAGACATGCTCTAATGCCAGTTGGGCCACCTACCCAGTGGGACGCCCCCCCAGTGGGCCGCGACCCTTGCGGGCCACACCCCTAGTGGGTCGGGCCACCCCATTGTGGGCTGGGCCGTCCCCTTGCAGGCCGAACTAGACCTTGGCCCAACAGGTTGAGCCTACCACGACCCAACCTAGATTGGGATGGGTCGGTCTGACCTAGTTGGACGAAATCCAGGACCAATCGAACCCGGGCCCAACCGAACCCTGGCCCAACCAGACACATAAACACATAAAGGGCCATATCTTGAGAACCAGACGTCCATTTGATGACCCATCTGTTTCACTAGGAAACATTGAGCGACACCATCCTTTTTTTATACTCAACTTGAGTTTTTGGGATAGTGGTAGTACGGTCGGGTTGGATCACTCCCGAATCCAATCAGACCCTCAGAACTAAAACACTTGTAACTCTCAGGACGGATGTCCGATTGACGCACCGTCTGTCGCGTTGGAAACCTTAAAACATGTCAGTACTTTGGTTTACTCCTTTTTGGAGGTTAGTCACAGTTTTGGTATGACCAATATCTAAAGGGGAATATTCTATGGAACTCGAGTTCACATGGTGTGAAAAATCATGTGGCATGATATAATGTGAAGAAATAACATCGATCCTATGTGGGTCAGCATATATTGATCCTCTGTGGGTAAGAATATATCGATCCTGTGTGGGTAAACATCTATCGATCCCATGTGAGTCAGCTTATATCAGATCCTATGTGGGTCATCACTCATCGATCCTTTGTGGGTCATCGCATATTGATCTTGTGTGGGTCATATCATGTGTGGGTCAGTGGGGGTTAGTACCTACCGGTCCTATGTGGGTCAACAACAGTGAATAAGAGATCTAGCTTACAACTAATAATTTGTACTTTTATACTTAAATTAGACCTGATTGTGAGCTAATTTAGTTATATTTATGGTGTTACCTATTTGGTACTTATATATTTATGGTGTTACCTATATGGTACTTCACCTTCGCGGTGTTGTCTTCGCGGTGTTACCTGTGTGGTACTTTCACCTTCGTGGTGTTATCTTCTTGCTTTTACCTATGTGGTACTTCTATCTTCATGGTGTTACCTGTGTGGTAATTTCACCATCATGGTGTTATATTCGTGGTGTTACTTATGTGGTAATTATCTCTTCATGGTGTTACCTATGTGCTACTTCTACCTTCTTGGTGTTACCTTTGTGGCTTTCTTCTCTCATATGTGAGATGATTATATCTTGATAACTTAGGTATATGTATGGGAATATACCTAAGTAGTGTTGATGTCTATTTATTAGTGATTTAATATTGGGGGTCTTGATTTGTGGTTTTTCCTATGTAGAACTTTGGGAGATCTATGGTGTATTCGGGTCCCTATTGAGTATCGTTATACTCACACCTACACGGGCTATGCCCGCACCTTGATGTGTCTTGTACAGACGATATAGATCAAGGATGAGGGAGCCAAGACTAGACGGTGCTCAGAGGTGGATCATTTGGCATGACGTGACGCAGGGACTACTGATTATGAGCTGTACCAACTCTTCAAGTAGGATACTCGGTCGATAAAACAGAAGCTTCTTTTCACTTTTCAGTTGAATTTTTTACTTTCCATTTGTACTTATAATTTTTAGTTGGGCTTGTATTCTGCCCCCTTTACTTTCAGCACACTTTTACTATAGTAGTTTACTTCGTGGTTGCTTCTTGTTGTGTTCTTGGACTGTGTGTCTGTACAGGATAAAAGGAAATTCCTTCCCGTTTTAGGGATACACCTTTCTAGTGCTGGTCTCCAGCCCCTAGCATAAGGAAGGAAGGCTTGGGATAGTCATGAAACGACCCCCGGGGGACGGTTCGTGACACTTCTGATCCACTCATCATGGAATAGTGGGTCAAATAAATAGAGAAAATCTTTTCTATGTTTTGTTGTTTTGTGATGGAGAAGGCGACTCTAGTAATTTATAATCTAAATAGAGATTCCAATCAATGGTGATCATTGATTAAAAAAACCAATACAAAGTAAAAAATAGAAGTGATGCAGTGTAAAAACTTTAAGATAATGTTTCTTAATAATTATTTCCCTCAAAATACTCTTAAAATGATGGATATATAATTCATAGACCTGAAATAAAAGGATGGTGAATCTGTCACGACCTACGAAGAAAATTTCTCAAGTCTTGCATTGTATACTTTGATTTTTGTTATAAAAATGATATAAAATTGTTATATTCATTAGTTTTTTAAAACCAAAACTTCAAAAGGATCTAGTAATTTGAGACATTAGGAGTTATGAAGAAGTTGTTCGATGTGATATCAAAGTGGAGATGAAGTATGGAGAATGGTCCCATGGATATGGTGATAAGAAATGAAAGATGAAGATTAAAGTTAGAGGATCTAATGAAAAAGGTGGAATGAAATCTCAAACAATCATTTGTAAAAAATGCAGGAATAAGAATCATGGTAACTACCTCAAAGGGATGGGGATATTTTATAAGTGTGGGATAGAAGGACACCAATCTCATTCAAAGAGACATAAAGAAGCTGACTAATATGATGGAGGATAGGATAAAACTACCCATAGTTCAATGATATCACTATAGGGAGTAAGGGAACTATGAAAGTGAGTGCACTAAACCTCAAGTCCTCAAGGGTAATCAACATCAGTGGCCACAAAATCCAAAGGAACAAGGGAAAGTTTATTCCATCACTACTGTAAAAGGGAGAAATAAAATAATGTTGTAAAAGGTACAATTCCTATTCACTCAAGAATGGAAAAAGTATTATTTTATTATGGTTATAATCATTCCTTTATGTCTTGAAAATTTTCTAGATCAATTGAATTGAATCCCTTAAACCTAGAGATATTTGTAAAAAACACCTAGTGGTGAAATCATTAAAACCCAAGTGTTGGAATCTTCTTCTGTTGGTGTATGTGGAAAGATTCTTCCAATGAATATCTTGACAATTACATTGGTGGAATTAGATTCTATAATGAGTATGGATTGGCTCTTATTATATAGATCGCACATAAATGATAAAGAAAAGGAAGTATCTTCTCATATTTCAAACCATTCCATGCTCAAATAAAAATTCAAAAAAGAAAATGAATCTCCTTTGGATTATCTCTCAATGGTGTGGGTGTTGATTCCCTATGAAAAATCATACATCTCTCAAATGGTTTATTTAAAGGAAGGTATCAACCTAGGGGAAATGAACATTGTGAGGGAATAAAGAGATATATTTCTTGAAGAGTTACCTAGAATTCCCTCCAGACCGTGAGGTAGAGTTCTCAATAGAACTCATACACAAAGCTAATCCTATCACAAAATGTCCCTATAGGATGGCCTCTATCAAACTGTAGGAGTTAAAGAAGAAGCTTCAATAGAATTTTAACAAAGGGTTCATAAGTCATAGTGCATCACCTCGGGGTGTGCTAGTACACTTTATAAAGAAAAAGGATGGATCAATATAGATTTATATCGACTATTTAGAGCTCAATAATATCACCATAAAGAAAAATTATCATATTCCATGTGTTGATGATTTGTTTGATCAACTACAGAGAGATCAATAATTCCCAAAGGTGGATTTTTATTTTGGATATCATCAGCTAAAGGCTAAGAAGGAAGATATTATGAATACTACCATCCATATAAGTATGGGCACTATGAGTTTCTTGTGATGCCCTTCAGACTTACTAATTCCCTTATAATATTCATTAATTTTATGAATAGAGTCTATATACATTACCTTGAAAAAGTTATCATAGTGTTTATCGATGATATTCTCATATACTCTAAGAGAAAAGATGAACATGAAGAAAATATAAGGATTTTTTGGCAACATTAAGGATGAAGAAATTGTACACCAAGTTTACAAAGTGTGATTTTCAGATTCAACAAGTCACATTATTGGGACACATGATCACAAGTGAAGGAATTTCTATGGACCCTTAAAAAAGGCAATTGAGGAATAAACCAAACCCTCTAGTGTCATAGAAATTAGTAGTTTTATTATCTTAGTAGGATACTACTAATTTTTTTGTGAGAAATTTCTCGCTATTTTCTAGCCCGCTAACTATGTTATAAAGGAAAGGGGTAAAGTATGTTTGGATAAAAGAGTGTGAGGAAAAATTCAAGGAGTTAACATGGAGGATGATCAATACATCTGTACTCACATTACCAACAAGTGGAGAAAGTTCTGTGATATATAGTGATGATTCAAAGAAAGGTTTTGGTTGTGTACTCATGGAGAATGATAATGTGATAGCTTATGCCTCATGATAGTTGAATATACATGGGAAGAACTACAAGAAAAATAATATGTAGCTAGAAACTGTGATTTTTTACTTGAAAATCTGGAAGAAATACCTATATGGTGAGAAGTGTGACATATATACTGATCACAAGAGTCTAAAGTATATTTTTACATAGAAGGAGATCAAAATTCATTAAAGGATATGGTTAGAGATAATTAAAGACTATGATTTTTCAATTCACTACCAAATGGGAAAGGCGAACAAGGTAGCTAATTCTCTTCGCAGAAAAGAACCTATTACACTATACATGATGCAGAGTGAGACAATACCTATCATTATGGTTATACAAAGGATGGATTTGGAAATCATAATGGTATGGAATAAATCCTACCTTGACCAAATAATTTTCCAACCATATGTCACAATTAAGATCAAGGAGGCAAAAAGGGATGATCTGAAGCATCAAAAGCAGGTGAAATTAGAAAAGGAAGGGAACTTGCAAGTGTTCCATATCGATGATGATGGTGTGATTCAGTTTGGAACAAGGCTTTGCATGCCTTCATCACCTGATATAAATAAAGATCTATTTGATAATTCTCATAGATAACCTTTCTCCATCCATCCTCACTACCATAAAATAGGTCTTTAACAGCACTAAAAATGACCTTTATCAGTGATAAAGAAGCACCTACTACTAGAGTGAGATTAAAAGATCAAGCCTTTTATTAGTGCTAAAAAAGTGTCGAAAAAGGGATCCTTTATTAAAACTTTTTAAAGAATTGATAAAGGGGTATATTGTACTGTGCTGTATAAGCACACTACAGTATTAGCGTAGTGTGCTGTAACTGCATACCACAACACCAAAAACACCACTAGATCATAAAATTAAAGTATAAATACAAAATTTAAATGAAATAAAATCCACAACACATATATAAGAAAAAACACTATATTATAGACATTTAAAACATTGGTTTATACAATTATATATGTACAAATTATTACATACATTCAAAAACAATTGTCTTCATTTGTCTTTTGATCCCAACCCCTTATCGAGAAAAAAAGAACCTATTTAAGAAAACAATTCTTATGTTAGTAATAATATAAAGAAATAAATTTAAATAAAGTGTTAATTTTAAACTAAACTTTGCTACATACACAAAACTCTGGGTATTGGCTTGAGTTGTGGTTGATTCCTGCACATCACAACATTTCTTATTCGTATTCAAGCATTATATCTGTGAAAATTAACTAAATAAGTATAAGATAAAAGTTATAACGAAATTAATTAATTAATAGAATATATAAATATAAGAACACAATCTAGGATCATTTTCTCATTTTTGGAAAAGTGATCTGTGTTTTAAACTAAAATGATACTAATATATTGAAAATATGGAATTGGAGTCATACCGATAACACCATGAATCAGATTTAGGTGAACCTAATTTTCTGACATCTAAAATGACATATGGATCATTTTCCTAATGTATCAAAACAATATGAATTTGTTTTCCCAGTTTTGAGCATGTTTTATTTATTTTTTCTACTAAAATGTCATTTTAAACTAAAAATATGAAATTTGACTCATACCGGTCATATCGCATTTTGGTTTGATGTGATACTGATTCTTATACATAAAAAATGAATTATGAATCATTATAATAAATTATAAATACAATCCATAATGTTTTCTCAGTTTTTAGTGAGTGGCACTTTTTGAACTAAAATGTCACTTTTAAACTGATAACAGACACAATGAGTCATATCATAAACATCATGTATCATATTTAGTTGAGTATAATTACTACACATAAAAAATGACTTATAGATCATTGTCCTAAAGTATCAAAACAATATGAATTTTTTTTCTCAGTTTTGAGTAGGTAAGTCGTCCTTTTTACTAAAATTGGTGTCAATCTTGAATGAAAAGAAGAACTTAGAGTCATATCTATCACACTATGTATCAGATTGAAGTGATTCTAAGTATTACACATCCCAAATGTCCTTTGGATCATTTTCAAAAAGTATAAAAACAATCCAAATGTGTTTACTTAGTTTTGAATATGTAACTTGGCTTTTTTACTAAAATGTCATTTTAAATTGGAAACACACACTTTTAATCATACCAATCACATGATGTATTGGGTTGACATAAATATCTCTCTAATGGTCCTCATCTCACACTTTCATAAAATGTGTAGAATAGTGGAATAACTCGCCATAAGAATCTTCATTCATAGTCGATGAGAAAAAGGATCTATAAGTGTCTTAAGATCATTAATAAAGGATAAAATGATTAAAGAATGACTAAAAACTATTTTTACTAGTACTATTGCGAAAGTAATGAAAACAAAAATTGTACCTTGAATAATCTCATGTGTATCCTAATCATGTACCACCATAGCCTGCAACTGACCATCCCTACAGAAAACAGCCTTATGAGTCTTCTTTGGACCACCTAAGGTGATGGTGGAGGTAATTCATAGAGACATATTCCACCTATTACTTCACCTATTTATACTCTTATATCCCCATTTTCATCGCCATCTCCTTGGGTCCACCCTGACCATCCTTTGGAGATCCCTAATCATGATTTTTTCTTAGTTATTGAGGTTTTTACACTGTTTAACCACCACTTGTAGTGAATCGGGTTAGAGAATCATGAACCATGTGACCTCTCTCATTAAAATAATTACATAGTTTGTCTCTTGTCTAATAATATCCCTTATGGAATCCATATTCTACTAATACTTGAGACTAATCATGCTTACATGAAGAACTCTTATGATAAGAACCTAAATTTTGATATCTCACGGTTGTAGGATAAATTTATTCTTTAAAATGTTCACCAATATCTCTAGCTACCCAACACTACCATATCAGGAAATTATCTATCATCAAGTCCCACTCTAGGACATTAGCATTGTAAGTAATACCTAGAAAGACCATGCTAACTTAGATTCCCTACCAGAGGTTCTGATCAATCCTTTTCTCCTTGAAGTATCCATCTCGTACCATATTGAGAGAGTATTGTGTGAGGTAATTTAACATCTACTAATACTATCCAATAGTCATATTACCCTATTATGGAACTATAAGCTCAATATTTATCACTAAGTTAAATTTAAAAAAATAGTACACATCATGGAAAATGTTTTGAAACTCCTCCCACAAGACTATCACCTTCTCATGGGTCTGGGTAACCAGACTCCACTAGTGCCTTACTGCGCCTTGAAGAAGACTGATCACAAGTGAAACATTATGATCGATAAATTTTTGTACAAGCTAGAGAACTCACCCCACTAACTCAATAAAAATATCAACTTCCCAAGAGTCTTTCTCATTAAAAAAATTGAGAGGTATCTTCCATTGAAACATGTGTAGTGCACTCAGCCTGTATGAATCATCGTCATGGTCTACTGGAACAATTGGTTACTCAATATGGAGATGAACACTAGTCAAAACTATTGTTATTGGTTCCACACATCTCCAAATGGGTGGAAGAACTGCCCTCTACTCACCTAGAGGAAACAACTCATGAATAGAACCACACACTCATGAATTATCATTAAATTGGGAATCATCATGACCCTTTCTAAGAATCCTAGTTTGTTATTATTTTGGTGGTGTCCTAAAAGTAAATGATATGTACCACAATTAGATGAAAATATTTAGGGATATAACTCAATAAGGACATGAGATTCAAAGGATAATTCATATATAAGGAATTTAATATTAGTTTTATTTCATCTGGGGTCTTGATATATTGAGTTGATAAGTAGGCTATCAAATTCCTGGTGTAGGGATATGTCACTCATCACACCGTCAATGGATTCCCTATCCTAAAATATAAACTTGAGACTATATAAAACTATTTAACAAAGTTCTAAAAAAAATCCTCACTATACATCTAACTCCAAACACCCTCACTTGAATAGATCACTCTGATACCACTCGGTCATGACCCGGCCAACTAGGGACCCACTTGGACCAGTGATAAGATAGGAGCTACACATTAATCCCACCTTCAATAGGCTAGGGGCATAAAATTAGTTCCAATTATGCATATCACATAAGTGGGAGGCCTTATCTTAATGAGCCTGTATGCACACACCTCTATGTACATCACAACCATACAAGATAAATAAAGTTTTACTAACCCAAGAGGAAAGAATGCATGTGATAACCCCTAAAAAAACAGAGTGCATAAATATAAATATATAAAAAGTATGAAGGGGTAAAATATATTCCAAACTAGAAATAAAGTAAGTTCCAAACTTTTAATTGATGAGGTTGAATTTATTTATCATGTACTCTAATACCAACCATGAAATGAAATCACCACCATCAAGTACTACTAAGATCCACAAAAATAAGCCCCACCAAGGTCACCATCTAACTTCCTATCATATGATAAGACATGACACGTTTAAAAAAATCCCATACAGGGGTGAGTGTATACATACCTAGAAGGAGTACCTAAAAAATTAAAAGGTAAGAAGTATTAATAAACAGTCAGATCAACCCTCAAGATAAGGAGGGAGAAGAAACCCAACAATAGATATGCTTATAAGTGAAACTATGTTGAAGGGAGAGAGAGAGAGAGTAATCTCTCAATATTTTCATCTGTCAAAGGATAATGAAGATTATATTGTATCCCCCAGAGCCAATGCTATCTCGATGCTATTAACCCAATGTAACATCTCGCAATATTTATACCACACATCACTGAAGGCATTTCATGGTCTATAGTACACCAAACACATTAGAGTACCCACACCTTGTTTGAAATTATATGTGGAAGTAATGAATACATAGATAAAAGACCCATTCCTCGAGTGGGTATGGGGGCATAAACCCTATCTCTACCAAGGATATGGGGGACCCACTCCCTAACATAAACATGTCATTGGGGGGGGGGGGTTCTAACCCCAATGTATATCCAAAGATTACATTCAAGTCTCAATATTAGACACCAATGTTGTAAGTAGTGATCTAATCATACCACCCCAATATTCTCACCTTTTTTAGTAGGTTTTTCTTTCTTGGATGATAATATTTTAAGGATAGGAAAATTTAATGACTCTAATTTTTACATTTGTACCCTTTTAATATTTTTGTATATTATTTCATGTTTTCTTCAGATTTTCCACTGTTATGAGAGTCACAAGAGATCAAAATCAATGTTTTATATATATTAAAATTTATTAAACCATGAGAACACATATTTTCAGGAATAATAGAATTATTCTTGGATGGAGTATCAAAACTAAAAATAGAGACCTCCATTGAATCTTGAATTCAGGTTTTACCCAAAACATGATATAAATTTCATTAATATTGAAACTCTAATTGATGCATAGTTACATGCATTATTAGATGAATAAAAGTAACTAAAATAAATAATTAATTTAGTTTTTGTAAATGGATAAAACTAATTATACCCTTGTTTAATCCAAGTTAAGACCAATTCCCAGGGATATCCACATAACCATAAGGGATAATAAACATTTGGAGAGGGTGATCCACCATGAAAACAATATTTTATGAAGAAGGAAAAGGGAAAACATTTAATTGATGACCAGATTCTATAGGTCTCATCATCAATGATGGAATTATAGAAAATCACAAAATTCATCATCATAAATATATTATTCACGAACTATCAATCCAATAACGAGGTTGGGATTTATTTTTTTGTGAATTAATTCCCTATTATTTTAAGTTCATAGATTGGATTATTTATGTACTTTTGAATTTTTCTTCTAACATTTTAAATAATGGACTGATTAATTTTTTCATTAGTTTTTTATTTTGTTACTGAATATTTGTTATGTTATATATTTACCTATTCTTTTAAATCCTAAATTCATAATATATGGTCTAATTATTAATATTAATTGATGAACTTAGTTCATTTATTATTCCTTTATCCATTGATTATTCAATTGTTCATTATCAACCCATGGAAGGCTAGTGACTCGACTATGAATTAACATTAATATGTGATTAAAACCCATATCCATATTGGGTTTTGATATTGATGGTAAAGTTGATGATTTGAGGAGGTGATGAGGTATGATAGAGGTTTTTTGATGAATAATAGAAAGATAAAGCCTCATAAAATGTCATTGTCTTGATGATATTCATGTGGGTCAATGAAAATTCTAATTTCAAGTAACCATAGGTCTGAAATTGATGGATAGAGGATTTCATTTTATTTCAAAATTAATAAAAATAAACCAATTATAAATATGGTGGTATCGATGGATAAAAAATATTCAAGAAGATTAATTCAAATTATTTGAAATTATTAACTAGATGCCATGTTTTTTTGGAAAAACACACACACAGTGTAGTCTACGTTATATGGAATATAGGGTTTCATATCAAGTTAAATATCACATGGACTTATGTAAATACAAGAATTTTTGTGACCATACTTTTCTAGTAGAGCTATATTCATGGAGTATACATCTAGGATCATGAGGGGTCCAATATTCCATGTTCTCCAAACAACACATCAAGTATATAGATTTTCACATTCTATGTCAGGAAGAGAAACACAACTAGGGATCAAATTTTGTGTAATCCCCATGTACACCAAAGGACACATTGTGTACCTCTCTTAAAATGACTCACCTATCACATCTCATTCTTCAAGACTTATAAATATACCTATGAGTTGTCCTTACTAAGTAAAATTCTACATGGCACATGATTGTGGCCTTGTTTTGACATCATAGATATGATGTGAAGTGGTGAAATTATATTTAACCTTCCATCATGGAAAGATGATGTTAACACATGAGTGTGATATTTAAAGTGACATCAGAGTTAGAACCCCCCTGATGGTGTGAATATATTAGTGAGTGGCCCCTCACATCATTTGTAGATAGAGTGTTGGTACCCCTATAGACACTTTGGTCATGGGTTTCCTATCTATAGAGTTAGTACCCCTTATTTGAGATCCAATGAGGCATGGGTACTCCCTTATTGTCATACCCCCTCGACTGTGATGTGCCTTCGGTGAGGTGTATATTTTTTACTAAAGATATGGTGAGGTTACATTGGGATTCTAGAATTAGAAAAATAATTTCTCTTTGGGATATGATATAGTCATCATTATATTTAACTAGCTATGAAGATTGAGAGATTCCTCTCTCTCTATATTCAACTTGGTTTTCTCCTATGAGTATATCTGTTGTTGGGTTTCTTTCCAACTCCTTGTCTTGTGAGTTGAGTTTTCTATTCATTTATATTACATACCTGTTTGGTTTTTAGAGTATCATAATGGGTATGTATATACTCACCCATGCATGAGATTTACCAACACTTATCATGTATTATGTAGATAATAATAAGTTAGATGATGACCTTAGTAGGTCTGGTTTTGTGGGAGCTTAATAGTACTCAATAGCGGTCATTATAGGTGGTGGTCAATATTAGATTTCAGGAGTTGGAATTTCCTCCTTATTAGTTGTTAGTCTGGGACATCCTTTATTTCTGGTTCAGTATGAATTTTACCCTTAATACTTTTGATATATTTATATTTATTCACTATGTTTTTTTATTAGAGGTTATCACATGCATTCTTTCTTCTTAGTTTAGAACAATTTTATTTATCCTACGTGTTTGTGATATACTTGGATATGTGTGTGTGTATAGGTTCATTAGGATAATACCACACACTTTCATGATACATGAACTCAAAACTAGTCATTACACCTTATATTATTAAAGGTGGGATTGGGGAACCACTCTTAGCTTACCACAAGTCTATAAGGAGACCTAGTTGGTTAGGTTGTAACATTAACTATGATAACCATTTTACAATTAAAAATTCAACCCTCTTATCCTTTTCCATAACCCTTTTGGTACCTAATAGGTAGGGCCTGACATGTTTATACAAGGTTGAGTGAGCCTAAATAGTATCAAAAATATATGTTGTGTGATATGTATTAGGGTTGTCTTCCTATTATGATATATAATGAGGGATAACTATATGAGAAATTTAAAAACCATAGGGGTGTTTAACCATGATTTAATTCTAGTATAACTTACAGAAGTTTGATGTGATGGTTTTTGTTAATTCGTGATTGAGCGATGGGAAATCTTATGGTAGCTAGTTATGTATAGTTAATGTGTTTGATAAAAGTGAGGTCTCTCGTTAAGTAACTTTCTCCTTTGAACAAGTTTTCATGTAAGAGATTTTAGGTGTCCTTGTTTCATGATGAGCATGACCTTATAAGGGTAGGATGGGATAATAGTTTCCTAGTGGGGGTTTTCCCAGGGGATCAAGTTATGGAAGGTGGTGAAATAGAGAACAAGTGCCTTATCACTTTTTATAATCTAACTTATGAGTGGTTTATTAACTATGTTCCTTGGGATCAAATGGTTTAACTATTTCATAAACTAGGGGTGATTTCTAGTGTTTCTGATAGGAGACCTATCAAGAGAGGGAAACCCATTATCTCTAGTATTATTATAATGGGACTATGTGTATAATGATATAAAGATGATGGATAAATATTTGTAAATGGATTTTATCTTTTAATATTATTTATTTAAAGTAGATTCTTTAAAAAAAATTAAATGATTATTTTTTAGTTCTATATGTATATTTTTATCCATACTATTCCTTAAATTTATCTATGATTTTTTTTCAAGTTGATCATGTTATTTTTGATTTTTCTACCAATTAAATATATTTTTGATATATTATATACTTATTCTATCATATGTTTAAAAGATGGGGATGTTCATTTTTTTATCATTTTAATACCGTGTATATATATGTTTTTATGGTTATTATACATGTGAAATCATATTGATAAAAGGGGGATGCTTATGATATTTATTATTATACTTGTTATGTATATGATGGTTATTATTTATGTATAGGTGGAAGGGAAGGAATTGTTATAAATTGTTTCTTGGTCATTCTCTTTTGATGGGTAGATCCTATGATAATGGTGATATCATGTTGACATGTGTACACCAACTATACATAGATGGGATGGGTCTATGGGTTCCCAAATTTCTTTTTCACATGTCCTTTTTTCCTAGAGGATGGGTATTCTAATATCGTGAATTTTATTCACATGTTTATTTTTCCTATTAGGGGTATCATGTTACCCTAACTTTTAATCATGGTTTCCCTTTCCGTATAGTACATATTCTAAGGTGACCTATCTTTTAAGTAGTGTTTCTTATATATTCCAAGTTATGGATCAAAGAAGGTGTGATTGATTTATAAGAATGGATCAAATTAGTTATAGTGGTTTCCATAGTAAATTTTTAAACTCATGGAAATAAACTCAAAGGGTATAAATTTATTGGTTTCTAGATGTAATGTATAAATAGGTAATTTTTTTTCAATGATTGACTGATTTTATACCTATTTTATTCTATTATTATATATCATGTCATATCATACATGGACTTTAATATATAATGGAATATTGTAGGGACACCATTGGTAGTGGCCTACCGAGTTATGTAATCACACCCTACATTTATATCTCAATGAATACATGGTGTCATATGTTTAATTCCATGGATGAGAATGTAAATGGATGGATTCTTAGATTTCTATATGTATATATATGATTTTGTGTTGAATTAGTAAGTTGACACTCCATTAGCATGTGGATTGCAGGTGGCCATGATTGGTAGAATATTTCATTGGGATAATCACCACATATATGTATTCTTATTATTTATCATTTCTATCGATCATTCATTATAATTAGATTTATTTTGATATTTTTTTATTGTAATGCATATATATGGTGAATTTATATTTTTTTTCAACTAGTATTGGTACAACCATGGGGAGGGGGTGAATTAGTGTGAGTAAATGTTTACAAATTTAACCCAATTCTTTTCACCTATGCACCTTTTTAGTAAATAGATCTAATTTTATTCTTTTCTCACATGGATCTCATGCATGAAATGGTTAATTATAAAGGACACAACAAGTCCCACATGAATTTTATAATGATGTTTTCCTTCAATGTGTATATATACACCCCCTTTGATTAGTGGTTGTTATCCCCTAAATACATATATTCTATTTGATTATCAAGATGAAGCTCAGGGAAAGGTATATCCTTGAACCTATTATCTTAGTAATAATAACATTACCTGAAACCACTAAATTTATCTCTTGATAGGAACAATATCCAATTAGTTCATTTTAAAAATACCAGATTTAGTTAGTTCTTCTTTAAGTATGATCGAAAATATAGTCTGAGTTCCCAATATACTAACATGATCTAATCTTCTTCCTCAGTAAAAAATAATCAAAAGTTTTTGTCTCCTTTTATTCATATTTTTAAAAAAATCTTAAAGGATATATCTATATTCTTTATTCAATATTTAAATATATGAATCATAAAGAAATATTCTCAATATTCCTTGATGTTGTAGATGTTGAGTAGTGACAAAATATATTAATTAAGTTCTTCTTCCATTACTTCAAAATATTCTTCAAGGTTGGTGATCAATTCCTTCAGGTCTCTTAAAGTGCCATAAATAAAAGTTACAATATCTTTGGAATTTTTTAGGGTTTCCTCCATGTGATCACATGAATAATCACATGATTTATCATATAATCCTCTATAAAAATGATCTTCCCCACTTTTATATTGATTAATCTAAAGGATCATATTTATAGGAAACTTTAGTTAACTCATAATCATGTAAATATTTTAAAAAAAATGAGGTAATTTTTTTTCTATCTTCTTAATTGGGGATTTAACCAATAATTATTCTTCTTCAATTCCAGATCCATTTTATCTAGGATTACAACATGTGGAAACTTTATTTTCTTCCTATTTTCAAAATAGGTATTTCTTATTTAAATTTATCATCTCTTTATTATTTATATTTTTTATCTTTTTTAAAGATATATAATTATTATTAGTTATTTAAATATATTATCTATGTCCAAACTTCTTGATTCTTTAGAGATATCAATCAAAACATAAGATATTCAATTCTTCAAATTATTCTAAATCCAAACAGAGGTGGAATCATGGCTCTAATCACAATTATTAATCTACCAGGATAGATACAACCACAATGAGCAGGGGGAAGTGAATCAATATTAGTTAATTTTTAACAATTTAACCCAATTATTTTCACCAATACACCTATTCAGTGAATTTATATTATTTTTTTTCTTTTCTCACTTGGTTCTCATTCATGTACTGATAATTCCAAAAGAAAATAACAAGGAACCTATTAATTTGATAATAGGGTTCACCTCTAATGAGGATAACCCTATCCCTAGTGTATGGTGGTTGTTATTCCCCCATAACTTCTATTTTATTATCAATTTAAAGATAAAACAAGTGTATATCCTTGAACTTGTTAACTTATCACTAATTGGGTTATATAAAAGAACCAAATTTATCTTTTTATAGGATCTAGTTCCAACTAGGGCAGTCTCCAAATACCAGATTTGGCTGGTTTCTCTTGAATTATGATTAACAATATAGTTCATGTCCCCATTATATTAATAGGATACGATATTCTCCCTTTATATGAAATAATCACCAATAATTTCCTCTTCTTATTATTTTCATATCATTATTTAAGGATATTAGAATCTTATTTCTTAGGACCTTATGATATATACAAATCACTGGATGATCTTCAAAATATTCCTTGATGCTAGAGATTTTAAATGTTTACAATATCTCTCTCTATTAATATTCTATACTTCTGTATTTATTAAAGTGAAATTTGAATAATATAAGCATTGGATATCTCTTCTCTTCAACACAAAAAATATGTTGTAGCTATAAAAATGTTGGTTTATTTCTCTCAATCTCTTCTTCTTATTCTTATTCTTTGATATATAATATATTCAAGAATTATTGTCCAATCTCCCTTAATGAAATATTTAATACTTCTTATTATGATATTCAACAACTCACATTTATCACATGAGATATTTTCAATATTTTATTAAATAAACTACATAAAGTTATTAGCATGATATTTTAATTTGAAATTGGGAAAAATATATCCTAGAAAATGCTTTAGTTTTGATCTTTAATAATGATTTCAAATATTTTAATTTGAAATCCTTGTTTATTAGGTGAATATTTTCTTAGTTCCTTTATATTTAATCTTCTTCTAAATCATATTTAATGTTCCCTTGAATTTATTGATTTTTTTTCTTTGTTGTCAAGTCCATTTAAAATATATTCCATGATTCTTAAGAAGTGTATTTGATGTGTTTTGAAGTGGGATGAATGGGTTTTGAATGTTTTTATGTTATTTTCTATGTAATATAGAAGTAATATGGTAAAGTTAAAAATGGATAAGGGATTTACCCTATGTTGGATTCCCATAATATAATTTACTTACATATAGTGTATTTGAGGTCCCATAAGTGAATTTAGTTATGCATTGAAGTTGAAGTTTGGGAAAATGGAAAATGAATTTTATTTATGTGAGTGACCCTATAATAGACTTCATATACAAAAATAATATTATTGAATTTTGGAAAAGGAAATTTATTTATATAGACGTAAATTAAGGTGATCATATGATAATTTACTTATAAAAATAATGTTTGAGTTGTAAGTAAGAAAATTTACTCATGTATAGATTTTTAGTTCACATATGATAATTTACTTAGAGGTTCTTTTGGTATTTCCAAAATTATAATATTGATTTTTTTGGAGAATAAAATTAAATGAAGATATTGGAACAATATTCATGGAATTAAAATATTATGTTCTATCATGTGATCATGATCTCAAATGAAACTAAAGTGAAAATAATGGAGGAGAGTGTTGGATGTCGAGATGAAGTTATAAACTGCAGAAGTAGGTGCCATATCGTAGTGTCATGCAAAACATGGAGTTATTTACATGAATTTAAAGTGTATATTTCATCTCAATATTCAAATATGAAATTATAAATTATAAATTTAGTTTTAATGAGAAGGATTGTTTAGTATTCTCAATGATTCAAGAACAATTAATTGAAATCCCTCTTTGATCGATTCTTAAGAAAAAATAAAAGTCATTGACAAGGAATCTTTGTGATCCAAATTTCATGATAAATATACATAAAATTCCTAGAAATATATTTTTAAGGATTCTATATCAAATATAAATGTATGAAATGTTAAAATTGTAGTCTGTATGAATTATTGTGAGAGGTTGATACACTTTTGTATTGAAGAAAGAGAGAATATGAAAAATATCAACATGTGTCTCATTATTGTTTTTGATGAGTTTTAGGTAGGATGATTCAACTACCAAATATATAGTTTCTTTCTGTTAGTATGGAAGAATACCATATCATGTATGCATGATCTTATGCATGATTTGTTCATTCTGAATTTGATGAGAGAGATATTGATATGTTATTGCTACTTTCAAATTCATCTGGTAGTAAATTTATCTCCTTGAGAATATATATTCTATAAAGTTTTGGAATTTTATCCTGTGTTATAGATTTTTTCAACCAAGAGTAAGGATATAATATTCAATGGTTTACAAGGATAGGATAAATAATTCTATTAAATTTTTATTATAGTGAATTTTTAAGCTCACACCTTCCCTTAATTTTTACTAAATTTTGATAGTTTTCAAAGATTTAAGGATATAAAATTACCCTCTATTATAGTCATTGTTATATTAGTGGTAGTTTAGGTCTCATAACTCATACAAAACTAGAAATAATTAGGATATCACATTGACATCGAACCTTATATAATCCCTACGTTCTTCTTGATCTTTATTATTATTTCAATTACCAAAATAAAATAATTTTTAAAAATGAACCACAGATTCACCCCCACAATGGTGTAATGAATTATTCATGTACTTTAAGAGGTATTAAACCTATGTCCCCCTTGAGATGCTCCCCGTTTTGAGGTCAGGTATGGAAGTTTATAATTTTTTGAATAATAGTGGAGTTTCCCTTTTTAATGGGAAATTTTTTCATAGTTAGAAGAATAAAATTCTACCTTATCTACTCTCATAAGATTTGGAAGTTATTGATGCTATTATTCTAGGATTTCTAACCATTGAAAAGTATATGAAATAAAATTTTCAAAAAATAGATTCCCTGTGATTAATGGTAAATCCAAATAATTTTATATTTTCATCCTTATCATAAAGAGTTTACACTAAAGTTAAGGGGTTAAAAATTGAAAAATAAATGAGGGAAAAACTTGAGAAAATATATAAAGGTAACATGGATATCAAATAAATAAAATTATAGATTTGGATAGATAATTTCAAAGATTCCATAATGGATGGATATGGATTTATTGATGACTATTTAACCAGAGTAGATGCAATTTCTAGTTATATTAGAGGACTATGAGATAATTTTAATGATTTTACTATGGTTATGAAATTAATGATAAATTTTATAGATAGATTTAAACCAAATATTTTAGCCATTATGGATAGGGAATATATTTCCCTTAATGAGTTACATAATACCCTATTGAATTACAAAATGAGAATATCAATCATCTTCAAGGAAAAGGATAAGAAAAATATGTATTTTTAAGACATGACTAAATTAAAGATAAAAAGTAAAGTAATATGAGATCTCAAGTGACTCATATAAAAGTAACAAGAGTGGTTAGAGTCATAATAAGTTCATATTACTCATATATAAAAGTCACAAGAAAGTAAAAGGTAGATATAAAGGGTTGTTTTGTCCTACATTATTTTTTATGTGGAGGAAATATACAATTTAATATTGATTTTCCAAGAATGAATAAAAACATTAAATATTATGATGAATAATATGAAGATAAATTTTAAATAAATAATAAAATAAGATCAAGTGGAGGCTAGAAGAAATTTAATAAAAGAAAAATGAATCTATAAAAGAAAAATAAAATAATCAAGATAAGTAAGGTAGAAGAATAAAAATATTTTTCAAGTATTGAATCAGATGAAAAATTTGATAGGAAATATAATATCATTATGTAACACTTTGAAAATAAATGAGATATCTTATGGAATGAAGAATATGGGGTAGACGATGAAGCCTATATGTTTCACATGTTGAGAATAGAACTAGATGTCTATCTTGAAAGGAAAACTATGATAAACAAGGAAGTTAAATTTTCAATAAGAAAGATAACAAGATGAATAAAGTTAAAGTTTAGTTTTATTGAAAATAAAATAATTACATTGAGGAGATAAATATTCTCAAGGTGAAAGTGGTTGAGCATGAAAGAGTCATAAAAGAATAAGATAAGAAGATGAAAATTCATAAGGTTGAACTTAAAAAGGATGACTCAAGGTGTCTTATGGATAAGAAGAAGCTTGGAAAAATTAAAATTGATTATGAAAATGTTTTTAAAATAATATTTGAGTCATATTAGAATGATCAATTTTTTTAGAATAGTTAGGTAATTTCTATAGCTGTTAAATATGAAAACTTTATATTTATACAGTCTAACAATGTAGGCTTTATATGAAATTTTAAAAAAACTAGGATGATAGAAACCCCCCTGAGAAAGTATAATTTTACCAAGGTAGTTTATAATGATCATAAGAAGTAATTTTAGTTAAGATTAGTATAAAATAATGTTATTATTTCATAGATATAGTATGCATAATTTTAAGAAAAAAAATCACTTAGTTTATGGAAGATCTAGTTTCATGGGATACTGATGGTGTTGTGGAACTTATGGAAACAAGGCCTATGTTTTTTTGGTACATCATGTTTCTTACATGGTTTTATTGAAGAAATAGATTTAGAAAGAGCTACTTAGATGATATACACAACACATATGTGATGAGGCAAATATAAAATTATTACTCATATATGATTCTTATCTAAAATAGTTTTATTATATTAAGAAGATATTTGGAATATGTGATCCTAAGGGTCACTATTATGAAGGTATCTTGACCATGAAACCATGTAAAAACCATTAATTACCAAGTAGAGGAATATAGAATATAAAATCATATATACAAGGTCAGTCATTGTTGAAGTGGCTCTCAATGTTAGTAAGGGGAGCTGGCCATGGATCCTTGATAGTGGATTATCATCACACATGACTGTAGAAACAAATATCTTACAAAAATTAAAATAAATGATGGAGATTAAGTGACTTTTTTCAATTAAAACTCTCAAAATATCAAATGTATTATAATGGTTGATATTGAGGCCAAAAAACTTTAAATAAAATGATTTTTTATTTTTTGGTGGACTCAAACATAACCAACTAAGTGTATTCCATATATGTGATGATGGAAATGAAGTAATTTTCTGGATAAAAATTTTTTTCATCAAAAGAATCAAATATGTAAGGATTGTTTCTTTAGGTGAAAGAAACAGATGTAAAATTTTTTAGATTATAGATTCAAAATATTCTTATTAATTTAGTTCAAATTATGAAAATAAACTATAATATATAATTTTGAGTTTTCTATTTTTGTAGAGTTTGAGAAATATTTTCCAAGGGTGATTTTGGGATATATACCTCAAAAGAGAAAGGGAAGAAGTTTTGAGACATTATATAAAGGTAAACATCAAAGAGTTGAGTTCTAGAACACCAAATCATGAATTGATACATTCATATTTATGTGGAACAATATGAAACAATTCATCTCAAGGTGATATACATTTCATCAAATTTAAGAATTATTACATAATAATTTCTAGTGTGATGTTTATAAAATACAACTTTGAGGTAGTAGATATGTTTAAAAACCTTAAAATAATAATTGATAATGATTTGGGGATATGTGACAAGGACTTGAGATCTCATAATAGAAAAACGTTTATAGGGAGAGGATTTTATTCCTACTTTGAAAAACATGGGATGAAATAATAGTACAATACTCCATACATACCCTAAAAAATGGATCTTCTAAGAGAAAGAATATGACCCCAATTGAGATAAAAAGAATAATTATAATAGAATATGGTCTCCTTAAATTCTGTTAGAGAGAATTTTTTTGCACAACTGTCCACATTCAGAATAAATTTTGGTAATACCAGATTCAAATATGATTTCCTATGAAATTTGGTATAAAGATAAGTCTAACATGGATTACTTTAGAGTATTTATTAGAAATATTTTTATAAAAATTATGTATTCTAAGATGGGTAGATTTTATGAAAAGGATTAATATGGTATATTTTGGAGATATATATCAAATGGGAATGGTTTTATATGTTGGAACAAGAGGTTTCAAAATGTTTTTGAATTTTTTTATGTTAAGATTATTGAAAATAAAACCTTTTAATTATCTAGATGCATTAAATTTTAAATAAAAAGTTAAAAACAAATTGAAAAATTATGAATAATAAGTTTTTAAACAAGTATAATAAGGATCAAAGGTTTTTGAAGTTTAGTTAAATCATACTAGTGATGAGGAGGAGGTTGATAATAATGAAAAATATAGGTTTCAATAGATAAATAAATGTAGATATAGAGAATATGATTGGTAATTAGTAATATCTAGTAAAAATTAGAATAAGACCATAGTTTGAGAACAAAAAAATATATCTAATAGATTGAGACACATTCAGTAGATTAATTATGTTAATATAAAGAGTGGATAGAATCTATGAATGATGAGATAAATAATATTCAACATAATTATACATGGGATGTTCTTCTAAGACAAAATTACAAAAATATCATTGAAAAAAATGGGTTTTTAAGAAAAAGTTGAATGATCAAGGAAATGTTTTTGTAAATAGGTCTAGACAAGTATGTAAAGGTTATTCATAAGTTAAAGTTTTGTATTTCAAATAATAAATATCTCTAGTTTCAATATTAGAGGCCATAATGGTATTCCTTTTTATAGCAGAATATAAAGAGTAAAAAATCTGTTAAATGGAAGACAAATATACCTTTTTGAATATAAATCATGAAAAAGAAGGGTATATTGATAAACCTGAGGGTCTTGTTCATGATAATGACAACTCAATGGTATTAAAATTAAATAAATTTCTTCATGGATTAAAAAAATTCCCAAGGTCCTAGTATTCATGGCTGAATTACTACTTAAATAAGTTAAAATTAATCAAATTCAAAGTTTATAAAAACCTATATATCAAAGAAATGAATACATATACACTTATTGTAAATGTATATGTTTATGACATCATTTTTACTGGAAATAATGATAATTCTTGTTGATATTTTGAAAATAAAATGAATAATAAATTTTATATATTCATTCTTGGTGAGATAAGTTACTTATTAGTATTATAAGGGATGGAAAAATAAAATTATATCTTTATCTTAAGATAAGTATTCTAGAGAGATATTAAATAATTTAATATGAATGAGTTAAAGACATTTTTTACACCTATTAAACTGGGGATGAAATTATCTATATATGTGGAATGGAAGAGTGTAAATCAAAAAGAATTTAGAAGACTGATTTGGCGTCTACTTTATCTCATACCGCTATACCAGATATTGTATATACAATGATTCTCTATGAAAGATATTATAGTGATAAAAATGATCGCATAATATGGATGCTAAAAGTGTTTTTAGATATATATAAAAACTATAATATATGGGATTATTTAAAATAATGAAAATAATTTGTTTTTTTAATTTATATATATTAATTTTTAAGGTGATTGTGATGATAAAAGGTCGAATTTTAGTGAAATTTCTTCTTGGGAGATAGTTTTGTGAGTTGGAATAGTAATAAATAAAACTCAACCACACTAATTACTATATTGGATAAATATGTTTCTAATATAAATGCTTAAAATAAAATGATTTAGATGAAGGATAAAATATATAATTTGTGGGTTAAATTTGATAAACCTTTTAGAATTAATTTTCACAATCAAACTAAAATAGGTATTTCTAAAAACCCCATAGAACACTTAATGTCTAAGAATATTGATATAAGACTTCATTTTATTATGGAAAGTGTTTCCAATGGATAAATCAAGTTATATTTTTTTACTAATCAATAAAAACCCACTGATATATTCACCAAGTCCATCCTTAAGGATATATTTGTGTTTTTGAGGCCGAACATGGGTGTTCAGCTACTCCCACATCATTAATAAGCTTTTGTATGTACCTCAACTGATCCATGAATTATGTTTACCAAGGGGAAGAAATGGTGCGCAAATATTCACATAAAAAGTTCCTTTATTTTATTATCTATTAAAATTATGTAGATATTCTTATTTTGAATAGGGAGATTTGTTTAAAGAGGTGAGTTCATGGATTGATGGGGAGATAACTTTATCACCTGACCATAATGTTTCTTGTCACCGGGAGATGGAGTTATCTTAAAAAACTACTATACCCTATAATGTGATGTTAAGATGTTTGTATTTTTAAAAAACATATGATTTTGTGTATCTTTAATGTGAATTTGAGTTTAGATATTTTGATATGATTTTGTGAAAGAGGTTCATGGATTGATTAAAAATCAGGAGGGGGGATTAAAGTTTCATTAAATTTTTTAAAGATGTTGTAATTGTTTTCAAGTCCATTTCCAAGATATTATGTGACCCATGAGAATGGTTTTTGAGGTGTTTTTATGTGAGATGAAAGGTTTTTGAAAGTTTATGGGTTTTTTATGTAATACATAATTTCAATTATAGAGTTAAAAAATGGATATGGTATTTATCCTATATAGGATTCCATTAAGAGAATTTACTTTTCATAGTGCAGTTTAAATTCTGTAAGTGAATTCATTTATGTGATGGATCCAAAGTACAAGATAGTGTAAAAAGAAGATTATCTACATGAGTGACCCCTTAATAAAATATATCTACTAATAGAAGATTCTAGAATTTTGGAAAAGGAAATTTACTTACATATAATTCAATTAAGGTAATCATACAATAATTTCATACCCATATAATATATAAGATGGTTGTAAGATAATTTACTTACGTGCAGATGTTTTGGAACACATATGATAATTTTCTTTATGAATCTTTTAATATCTCTAGAATATAAATAGTATGTTTTTACAAAGAATAAAATTAGTTTCTACTATTGAAATGAACTTCTTGGAAGATCATATTGCACTGCTATGCTCATTGACCTACACTAGTCCATGAGAACCTGGTGTAGTAGACTATAAGAGGAATTGACCAAGTGAGCTTTCTCAGAGAGTATTTGAGCACTTTAGGCTATTAGGGGAATTAAACGAGTGAGCTTCCTTAGAGAGGCTAGGACCACTTGGGGATATAAGGGGAATTGACCGTGTGAGCTTCCTCAGAGAGTCCTTGACTGCTTTAGACTATAAGGTGAATTGACTGTGTGATCTTACTTAGAGACTCTTTGTTTTAATTTAACGACATAGGATATAAGGGAAATTGACCATGTGAGCTTCCTCAGAGAGTCCTTGACCTTGGTTCTATAAGGGAAATTGACCATGTGAGCTTCCTCAGGGAGTCCTTGACTACCTTAGACTATAAGGGGAATTGATTGTGTGAGCTTCCTCAGAGAGTCTTGTTTCACCTTTTACTATAAGGGGAATTTACTGTGTGAGCTTCCTCAGAGAGTCTTTATATATTCTTATAACTGAACCATAGGGGATAGGATGTGTGCACTTCTTAGAGGGTTATTGTTCTTTATTAGTTGTTTTGATATGTGGAATTGTTTCTATTGAGTACTTTATTGTTTACTGCTTCTGTACTTATATTTGTCGTATATTCATTGACTATTAGAAACGGATCTTTGGGTGGTTTCCTACAGGTATTTATTCTCACACCGTATTTAGGCCATGCTTTTGGGCCCAAACAGATTATATTGCTGCAGGTATAGACAAGGGAAATGAACCTTCTACTTCAGGTTCTTGATTGACTGTGGAGTTGGAGAGCATGGGACTAAGCTGAGGCTTATGATACTAAGGAATTTTCATCTATTTTACCTTTTTTACTTTTATTTAGTACTATTGTATTCTAGTATTGTGATTTTTTTAGCTACTTTCTTAGACACATGTTTCCATGCATCATTTATATATGTGCTTCAGTTGTTTGTTTTTCCAGACTTCCACTATTACTGCTGTTGGTATATTTACTACTTCCGCTATTGTGTATTTGTTTCCCTTCCACTGTGTTACTCTTCCAATGAGGGCATAATTTCCCTACTATCACATCCAAGACCCTCACTTCTAGTTGGCAGCCTCTATCATTTAGGGAAATGCACTTGAGGCCATGTGACCAACCGGGTACAGGGCCTCTTTGGGCGGATTCGGGAATCGGGACGTTACAAAGTGGTATCAATGGAATTATTTTCTCATGACTTACTATTTAGAGAGATTATCTAGGGATAGGATGGAATAGGTATATGGTAATAAGATGTTCCCAAGAGTCTCTAACCTGTGTATAGGGAAAATACAATCTACCTCATTTAATTGCAATTTTTCTGGTTTTGCAATTATTACAGTTGATTTGATTTCACCTTGACTGATTCACATGATTTGTGATGTTATTGTTGATGATATTGGGGTTCTATTTCCATTGCAACCCGATGAGATGAGGGTATTCCATCTCATGAATCATATAGTCACTTTCTAGGGATCACATGTCTTGCATTCTTGCCATGCCATATAGGGTACATTAGTAATTCCATGTTGTTGTGAAAGGTATTATGCTAGATATGCATGCTGTTGTGATAGTTGTCATGATAAAAAATACATGTTGTTTGATAGGGTATTATTGTGTAAGGTTTTGTTTGAAATAATTCCAAACTTTGGTTCTTGAGGTATTATGGGCCCTCATGGACCGGAATTTGGTAGATCATCGCCTTGCTTGCCATGTTATAACATGTATAAGATTCCAAACTTTAATTCGAGGGGAGTATGGGCCCTCACGGATCGTAATTTGGAACCTTGGTGTTCATTTCAGTGTTTTTTTGGGCTCTAGAGTATTTTCTAAGTCTTACTGTTCAGAAAAACCCAGAATAAAGGCTATGTAGTTTTGACTACACGCTGTGTGTTCTTCTGTTCGAGATGAATTTGTTTTTCTTAAGTACACGCCGTGTACTTTATGTACACACCGTGTAGTCTCTAACCATGTCATAGGCCGTGTGGTCAGAGACACAGAATGTGGAAATTCTAGTGGGAACACGCTGTGTACCAGTCAAACACACCATGTAGTGTTGACCCTATGTCCGCCCGTGTAACTAACAACACAGATAGATAAACCTTAAGCTATACATGCCGTGTTAGGATTGAACAAGCTGTGTAGTATAACCCAGTTACACGGCAATGTCACGGACAACACGGTTCAATGTTATCATTTCACGTACACACCGTGTCTACCTTGAAAATTCCATGTAGTGTGATCCATGTGGTAGGCCATGTCACTAACAACACAGGCCAAGTGAATCTTGTCTAGTACATGTCGTGTCTGATTTGAACACGCCATGTAGTCTTGTCTTAGTAGAGCCATGTGGCTTAACTATGTAGAAGGACTTAGGAAGAGGAAGAGGATTCAAGTACACGCCATGTGTTAAGACAACATGCCATGTGTTTGGGGTGTTACACGACCAGTTTTGGCAGGAGTGCACACCCATGTAAAAGACTTAAGGGAACACGCCGTGTAAGAAATGTACACGTCGTGTAGTTATGTTTTGTAAAAATTGACTGATTTCTTTCTCTTGTTACCTTCTTACAATTCTAGTTTTCAATCCTTGATAATCTTGATCTAAGGTGTGGACTTGACATTGCAGATTCATGCCACCGAGATGTCCTCCGGTTGTACACCAGTTCCTAGGCGGTTAGTAGACACTGAACATGGCTGATTAGGGACTACCTGCAGATCCTCCTATCGTGCCAGTATTGGCACCGACCATTTTACACAACATAGGTGCTGAAACATAGTTCAAAGATGGATTTTTGAGGATGATGTAGACTTTTTTGGGAGTGCCGCCTCCTTCCCCATCGATGGAATATTTGACGTGAGTCTTTCAATAGAAGCATCCTCCCACTTTCTTAGGGGGTGGAGGACCCTAGGATGCAGATTCTTGGTTAGAAGCCACACTGATGATTTTCGATCATCTAGCGATACCTCCATAGAAGAGGGTAAATCTCGCTACCTACATGCTTCGATACTCTGCCAAGAGGTGGTGGGATGTGATCTCACAGGCGGGACGCCAGCAGAATATTTCTTGGGATGAGTTTCGGCATATCTTCTACGATTAATTTTATCCGGAGACCTTGAGGGCTGATCGAGCCTGAGAGTTCATGAGTCTAGAGTAGGGTGCTCTTACTGTTATGAAGTATTCCTCTCTCTTTACAGAGATACAGTGTTTCACGCCTATTCTAAGAGGTGATGAGTTGTTCCTTGCATGGAATTTTGAGGATGGTCTGAGGCACGACATCCGATCTCAGGTGGAAATATTCAGGTTGACTTCAATATCCTCTATTGTCAACTAGAAACTGATGATGGATCATAATCTGAGGGATTCTAGAGCTGTGAGCTAGGGCGGTTCGGCATCCAAAGTTAGTATTCCTCCTACTAATAGCATGAAGCTCCATAGAGAGACTGCATGAGAAGATCAGAGTAGGTGGGATGCATCTTTGGGTAGCCAGGTGGTGTGCTACTAGGGAGGGAAGAGCAGGAATATGAGGCCACATTTCCTGAGGGACCCTGTGGAGTGCCGATCTTGTGGAAAGATGGGTCACCTTCAACACTTTTTTCAGTTCTTTTTACCAGTAGCTGGTGACAAGGGTTCTTCTATGACTCCGCGTTCAGAAGTAGCACCACCATTTTCCCACCAGTCTGAGAACTAGAGTTCTACAGTACATTCAGGCCAAGGTGGAGGTTTTGTCCATGGTGGCCAGTGGACAGGTTTTCAATGACATCAGGGTGGATTAGCTCAGAGTGGTCAGGCAGGGTCATAGGGCCAAGGTACAGGTCAAAATTTTGCAGTGGAGCAGACCCAGCAAGAGCAGGATCCCAGACCCTCTACCGTTCGAGGTAAGATCTTAGTAGCCTCAGTTTTAGCTTCTATTATTTTCAATATAGGGGCTTCCCATAGCTTTATATCTTTTTCTATCGTTGAGAGCCTTGGTCTCTTCATCTTTTCTTCTGTAGATATATTGACTCTAGACACTCCATTGGGGACTAGAATGACTAGTGTACGTCAGTTCAGGGAGCACCCTCTATAGGTTGGTGGGTGTCACTTCTTATGAGACCTCTATAGAGATGATGAGCTATGATGTCATTATCGGGATATACTATTTAGTTCCATTCTAGGCAGTCGTTGACTGTTATTGCCGCAGGGTGAGTTTACGTCACCAGAAGGTCAATCTTTTCTTCATAAGGGTGAGTGGGATGTCTAGGAAAGCAGAGCGGGACCCGAGCATCATGGATTGGGAGAAGTTACAACCCAGATTGCAAGTCTATATCTAGATGAACAAGGGAATTCACTGTTATAATTTCCTCCAGTGGTGGATCATTTCAGAAATGTCTTTCTAGAGGACTTTTTAGGTGTGCCTCCGAAGCGTGAGGTGGAATTTTCTATTGAACTTGTTCCAGGAGAGGCACTGGTGTCCATTCCTCCTTATAGAATGGATACAATTGAGTTGCAGGAGCTCAAAAATTAGTTGGAGGATTTGAAGGCAAAGGGTTTCATCTAACATAGTACTTCTCCTTGGGGTTCGTCTGTCTTGTTTGCAAAGAAGGAAGATGATACCCTTAGGCTTTGTGTGGACTATCAGAAGTTGAACCAGTTGATGGTCAAGAACCAATATCCCTTACCAAGGATTGATGATCTCTTTGATAAGCTTTGAGGAGCTCAAGTGTTCTTGAAGATTGACTTGATATTCAGTTATCATCAGTTGCACATTAGACCATCTGATATACCTCTCATAGTCTTCCGGAGCAGGTATGGTCTATATGAGTATATGGTTATGCTGTTTGGTCTTACGAACGCACCAAAAGTTTTCATGGAACTTACTGAAAATTACTTTTTTATTTTCAAAACACTTTTAAGGGGAAATGAGAACCCATGACATCATGACTTAACCACAAAACAACAGTCTCCAACAGACCAAAATTCAAGATAAAAAACAATGCTCACTGCAAAAGAGAAGCTCCTCCCAGCAACAAAATACCATAAAATCCAGCTTCCAAAGTCTCATCGCAGCACGACAATCAAACCCGTTCCAAAGCACGGGCATGGTACCGATGGCCAAATCCATACCCTCTCAATCTTCCAATTCCACAAAGCCATGAAACAGTGGAACCTCTTTTCCCTCAAACACATCTGAAGTGTCTTTTTGTAAGTAAAACATTGTAGATTCCCTTGAGTAGCGGCCTTCCGAGACAAAAACAAACATAACTTCCAGAAAACCACAATTATCGAGACATAAAATCCAAATTAGAACAACTAAATGAGAAAAACTTAATGGGTAGAGCCAGAAAAACTCTCCCGAAGTAATCACCCCGAATCCATCACCGCTGGAACTGAAGCCACAAGAACCTGGCCGTGACCGTGAAGCGCCCTTCAAACACATCCAATGTAACCTGAAATAGACAAGATGTAGGAGGAAAAAGGAACCAGTGGATAAACAGGGCCCCTATGGTGATGACAACGCCAAAAAAACACCAACTATGCACCACAAAAAAAAATCCAGAACGAAACCAACCCTCCTCCTCCGAATTTGCATCGTAGTAGACAACAGACCACACTGGAACACACCTGAAGCCGAGAACCAGCTGAGAACAGATCCTGAGCCCAGAAGTTGTCACCAAGCCACGTCAACGCGCGCCAGATCCAAGCCTAGATCCCAAAGCCGAAGCTTCGTTGCACTGACGCCAAGCCGATATCCAGCTGCCGGAAGCTGATGATGAGATCCAGACCACCGAAGCCCATTGAGCCAAGATCCAAACCACGCCAACACCAAATCGCGAACCTGAAGCTTTACCAGACCACACCGACGCCGAGTGAGATTTCAGAGCGTTGATTCCAAGCCATCTAGACACATCAGAGGGGGGAAGATAAGGACCCTATGGAGAAACCCTAGGCATGCGAGAGAGAAAGGGGGCGACGCCGCTCAGAGTGTTCTATCCATACTTGGACTCCTTCGTGGTGGTTTTCATGGATGATATCTTGGTGTACTCTCACACTCGAAATGGCCATGCTGTCCATCTTGAGATCATTTTGAGTACACTGAGAGAGCATCCGTTATATGTTATGCTCTAAAAATTCCACTTTTGGATGGATCAGATTCACTTTTTGGGTCATGTTATCTCATATCCGGGAGTATCGGTAGACCCAGAGAAAGTGAGAGAAGTTGTTTCCTGGGAGCAGCCGAAGAACTTCTTTGAGGTGTGGTGTTTTCTAGGGTTGTCTGGATACTACAGATGCTTCATACATGACTTTTTCATGCTTAGTAGCACCACTGATGGGTCTAACTAAGAAGGGTGAGAAGTTCTTGAGGTCATATTCTTGTGAGTCAGCCTTTTAGGAGCTGAAATGGAGGTGGAATTTAGCACCAATACTAGTATTTCCAGATCCAGGAAAGATCTATACTATTTACTGTGATGCATCAGGTATTATGCTGGGAGCTGTGATTATGCAGGGAGATGGAGTCGTTGCATATGGGTCTCGGCAGTTGAGACCACATGAGAGGAATTACCTGACGCACGATCTTGAGTTGGAAGTAGTTGTACATGCCTTGAGATATTGGAGACATTATCTTCTGGGAGAGCATTTTGTGGTTTTCACCAAACACAATATTATCAAGTACATATTCACTTAGCATGATCTGAATTTGAGATAGTGAAGGTGGGTTGAGTACCTTCAGTCTTTTGACTCTGAGATTGCCTATATGCCAGGGAAAGGCAACACATTGGCTGATGCATTGAGAAGGAGGACTTAGATACATGTAGTTTAGGAGGCCAGTAGTGATTAGATTCTTATGGGTCTATTATCTAAGATGCATTTAGAAGTGCACGATAGTCAGGGGTAGACGTTTCTTTCTTCTATGGCTGTTACCTCTACTCTTCTTGATCGAGTGCGAATGAGGCAGCTATTAGATTCTGAAGGCCTAGTCCAACGGGAAAACGTGTCAGGAGGAGACCCTATTCTAGGATGAACCATAGGCAAGGATGAGATCTTATGGTTCTAGGGGCGCGTATGGGTGCCAAAAGATATACATGAGGAGATGATGTGGGATTTTCATTCTTCGGTTTGGGAAGTTCATCTTGGTGTCACCAAGATGTATCGTGATCTACACCATCATTATTGGTGTCTAGATATAAAGAGGGATGTTGTTGGTTTCTTCATGAGGTGTTCCACCTATCAACAGGTGAAGGTAGAGCATCAGCGGCCAGTAGGGCTTTTACAACAGTTACCCATTCCCGAGTGGAAGTGGAATGATGTTGCGATGGAATTTGTGATAGGTTTGATGAGGTCACCTCGAGGGAATGATGTTTTATGGGTTGTCGTTGACAGACTCATGAAGGTTTCTCACTTCTTGCCGATCAAGGAGACCTTTAGTGTTGATGAGTTGGGATGGTTGCACATCCGTGAGATCGTACATCTGCATGGATTTCCACACTCCATCATTTTAGATAGGGATGCTTGTTTTACTTCTCAGGTCTGATAGGGGCTTTAGAAATATTTGGGTACATAGGTACTTTTGAGTACAACATACCATCCCTAGATAGGGATGCCCGTCTCATGTCTTTCAACCTGAGCAGGTTGAGATCGAAGCGGATATTTCATTTGAGGAGCATCCAATCCAGGTTTTTGATCACAGTACAAAGGTTCACTGTGGCTGGTCTATTCCTCTGGTATGAGTGATATGGCATCACGGCTGGGTGCAGGAATAGATTTGGGAGAGGGAGGCCGATGTACAAGCTTAGTGGCTCGAACTGTTTGAGGTTTCTTCTTCTACGCCACACTAGGGAAATTCGGGGACAAATTTCTTTAAGGGGGGAAGTTTGTAAGAACCTGACCCTTCTTTTAAGGTATGTTTTTTCTTTTCTTTTCATTTTTGAGAAAAAGAGGAAATTCTGGAAATTTTCAAAGTACAATCCGTGTACTTTATGAGTACATTTTATGAACTCAGTTACCACAGGTAACTGTGTGCTGGCTGTGTAGCGGCCATGCACAAGACCATGTGAAGGTGACCTGGAGGCTACCTTAATCGGAGTATGTAAACAGTGAGTACACACCATGTACTTCAAAATTACATGTTGTGTACTTTTTTTCATTAAACACACTAGGGTCATGTCTAATTGACAGAACCATCTTCTTTTAGTTTTTCTTTATCCAAGGGAACCCGTATGGTCGCGATCCTTCTCCGAGCCCACGAGCCTCCATCCAATCTCTGATTTAACCACCGTAAATTGCATTGGGATTGCCTTGGTAAGATCTCTCTTCTTCTTGAGCTTCATTTCATGTTTCCTATTCTTCCTAAAGTTATCCTTCATTGAATGTTTTAGACATTTTTATAGATCTACCACGTTTTAGGTTGATCCAAGGGCCGATGCCAGAGTATATCGATCTCATAATGCCAAAGTAGGTGGTTTGTTACTTTCTGTTTAAAGTCTTTGAATATTATGTGCAATTATTCCAATACCCTTAAATGGGGTATTGTTCATTTACTTTTTTACCCCTGTTGATTGCATTCCATGCTTGTATGCTTGTGTAGAGGTTAATAGGATATGATTAAGGTTGATTTCTATGCTTTGGATGTGTTTCCCATGCATTTTCTATTTAAAACCATTGGTCTGCTTAGAATTTTTGGCCTCCTTTCCTTTTATCCATGCCTATTGCTGTAGGGTGGAGAGTTTTTTTTTTCTGACATACTTAATATACTGTAGACTGGTTAGCCAAGTAGTGTTGTAGGTTTACTTTGTCCATATTACAATGCTATGCTCGTTGACCTACATAGGGCCTTGAGAAGTTGGTGTAGTAGACTATAAGGGTAATTGATTGAGTGAGATTCCTCAGAGAGTCTTTGAGCACATTATGCTATAAGGGGAATTGACCGAGTGAGCTTCCTCAGAGAGCCTAGGACAACTTGGGGATATAAGGGGAATTGACCACATGAGCTTCCTCATAGAGTCTTTGTTTTAATTTAACAACTTGGGATATAAGAAGAATTGACCATGTGAGTTTCCTCATAGAGTCCTTGACCTTGGGGCTATAAGGGGAATTGACCATGTGAGCTTCCTTAGAGAGTCCTTGACTACCTTAGACTCTAAGGGGAATTGACTGTGTGAGCTTCCTCAGAGAGTCTTATTTCACCTTTGACTATAAGGGGAATTGACTGTGTGAGATTCTTCAAAGAGTCTTTATATATTCTTATAACTGAACCAGAGGGGATAGGATGTGTGCACTTCCTATAGGGTTATTGTGCTTGATTATTTGTTTTGATATGTGGAATTGTTTCTATTGAGTACTTTCTTCTTTACTGCTTTTGTACCTTTACTTTCCTTATATTCACTGACTGTTAGGCATAGATCTTCGGGTGGTTTCCTACTGGTATTTAGTCTCACACCCTATTTGGGCCTTTCTTTTTGGCCCGAACATATTATATTTCTGTAGGTATAGACAATGTCATGCGCCCTTCTACTTTAGTTTCCCGATTGACAGTGGAGCTGGAGAGCATGGGACCAAGCTGAGGCTTGCGATGCTAAGGAGTTGTCATCTGTTTTCCTTTTGTACATTGGTTTAGGACTGTTGTATTCCATCATTATGATTTGTTTAGATAATTTCCTATAAATATGTTACCATGCATCATTTATATATGTGCTTCAGTTTTTTGTTATTCCAGACTTCCGCTATTACTGCTGTTGGTATATTTACTACTTCTGCTATTGTGTATTTTTTTCACTTCCACTGTGTTACTCTTCCAATGAGGGCATAGTTTCCCCACTATCAAACCCAAGGACCTCTCTACTAGTCAGCAGCCTCTGGCATTTGGGGAAATACGCTTGAGGCCATGTGACCAACTAGGTACAGGGGGACTCTAGGCGGCTTATGGAACTGGGACGTTACAATGAGTTTATCTTCTTATATTTTCTTGAACTAGATTTTTATATTGAATAAAAAATTAGTAGCATCTATAAACCATCATTGAAAAGTTAATGTATCATCAAACATATCCATTGGTAGAACCTATTCAATATCTTGGACCCGATTCACTTATATGTAACCAAACCTAGTTGGTCACATAGTCTCAAGATCACCTACCTATATGCTAATGGATTCTGACTAGTAGTGAGGGTCCATGATGGTATGGTGTGGAGACTATACCATCATAATCAGAGAATCACAACAGTGAGATAATGAAAAAATAGCACAAGCATAAAAATAAAAATTAGAGTAATGAATGTAAATCATCCAATTGATAATAATACTTCCAGAAATAAAGTGTTACTATAAACAAAATGAAGAGAATGTCATGGGGATATAAAAAAGGAAGTATTATATACATACATGTATATAAAAAAAAGGAAAAAATGGTTATCTATAATTACATCATAATCCAAGGTATGGTCTCATTCTCCCAACTTCCCATGCTATAAAAAATCAAACTTCCAAGACTGAAAACTTTCCCTTGTCCCTACACGGATCCATGAAGTCTGTTCGGGTACTAATCAAATCCTTGAAAAGGATGTGATATAAAATCAATAGGATACCACTAATGATATCTATAAAAATATATTCCATGAATATAAAATTAGAAAAGTGAATATATAGAGATAAATAGTTGAATAAAATAAATAAAATAATTATAATCATGTTCGTCTTGGACTCCTCATGGGATGCCCAACCGACCATACCTGCTTTAGATCATGATAGTAATGTATGAATAAGGGACTTGGAAGAGGTTAGGCTCTAGCGTGTATAACCAATGTGTAAGAATTTAAGTAATCATAAAATAGGACCCAAGGTGAATCCATGGAATCCTAGTAATAAGAATTTTAATTCAGGATCCAAGAGGAAACAAGGCATCCTTGACCTTATAATGTCAAGAAAATTCACAACACATAAACCATGTATCCTAGATAAGGGGGTCTGAGTGTAATATAGGGGGAATACCTATGAAATTAAACTATGATAAATATATAACTGAGTTTATAGTGATTGTCCAAAGTAAATCCCAGGATAAGCATGTCTGGGGCCCAAGGTAAGGATCCATGTAACCTCTTGTCAGAAGACATAAGCTGAATCCAAGGAGTGTATATGAGGAATTCTAAATATCCACAGATGATTCAGATGAATTTTAATTACTATTTTGAGGCATTAACATACAAAAAATACATTGATAAAATTACAAGGTGTGTATTTTCCTTGGAAACCAACCTAATAAATCAGGATGGCGTCCTCTGAGTCCTTAAGGAATTCTTTCGAGAATCCAAGGATGGCTCATGTATGACCACTCTTATAAGAGTAAAATGGTTCATAGTTTCAATGGACACAATAATTTTAATTAAATATCCAATTCAATGTGATAACCATTCCAATTCATTCATGTTACATAATTAAACAATTTATGTTTTCTTTCAACAATGAAAAATGACTATATAAGTTTTATTACCATTAATAATTTTATTTCAATTTAAAATGATCCAATATAAACATTCTTCCCCAATAATAAGTTTTAATTCATGCATTTAAATAATAAAATCACTTTAGGGAGTAGAAAATAATAAACCAATGGGGTTTTTGGTTAATAAAATGTAATTGGGAACATAGTCATATGGATAGAACACCTAAGGGGTAGCTCAAGTTAAGGTCCTTGATTTCCAATGATAATAAGAAGGACTAATATGTTTTTTAAGTTCAAAATTAAGAATCTAATTTATTGAAAATTAATTTTAAGGACAATGTATGTCTAAAATCATCATACAACATAATAAATAAAATTAAAAATTGGTGATACTTGAGGGGAAATCCATAGAACACCTACCTTATGGCGATATAGGAACACTCATCTAGTATCGATCCTTGGTTTGACCTTAATTAAAATAAAATATATGAATATAAAAATACCCAGAAAATAGGGAATATTAGCTTTCAGCTACATAACACCGAAGATAGAAAGATAAACCAAGAAAAGAAGCTAATAGATTAAATATCATACTGAGAGGAATCTAACATGATAGACATAACTGTATTTGGATGCTGAATGAGTAAGAAACCTCAAATCCTAGATTGGTAGAATAGAGGAGCTTTAACGAGAGGAGGGGAACTACATTTTGAAAGGAGGAGGGAAAACAAGGTTTAATTTATTGGGGTGAAAGTGAAAAAAATCATCTTTTCACCCAACTTTAAGAGGTCACATGTTTTGGCCACACAATTGGATAAAATTTGCACCAACCCTATGATATTCACTATCCATGGACCCCTCACACAGCTATCCCATAGGGTTTAGAAAACCTACGCTGTGAATGTGTGGGGTCACTGCCTATGTGAAACTAAGGGTGAATGATAAGCACACCATTTTTCAAACCATGTGTATGTTGTGCAGGTACCCTATATAATCTGTATATAGTTTTTCATAAATCCATGTATCCTTCCTCACATGGTTTTAAAACCTCACTCCTTTATATATGGGCCACATGGTTTATCTGTACAGTTACTACTAACTATATGCCAACTGTGAACCTCATACTACCTATCCAAAATTTATAGTTCTAAGCTCTGAATAATCCCTACATGCTCTTGAATCCTTTCTTAATAATTTAATCTCAAGTATCTGGTTAATAAGTAATATTCAAATTGAAACTAAATGGTTTGCACCTCAAAATAAAAACTGAGTTGTTACATACTCCCCCTCTTAAGACAACTCATCCATAAGTTTCCCTTTTAAGGGTAGTAAAGAATAATATGAGAAAAACTTAAAGCACTGGGCATATACGTCGGCCTCTCTCTCCTCGGTCTCATCCTATACAAAACCATGCTACCATATCACCCTTAATAAAGGAACTAACCTACCTTGTAGAGCCTTCAGGCTCTAGTCCATGATATGAATACGACACTCCTCAAAAGAAGCATCAATATCATGTTACAACTCATCAGGATGGAAACATGATAAGGGTTTAAGTAGTAGTGGAATAATTGAGAAAGGTGAAACATGTAGTGAATATCTCTGTATCTCTCAGGGAGTTTTATCCAATAAGAAACTGGTCAAACCCTCTCTAAAACCTCAAAACCTAACAAAACAAGGCAACAACTTACCTTTACAACTAAATTGTAAGTTCACCAATCTATTTGATAATATCAAGAACACTCAATCCCCAAATGTGAACTCTATATGTCATCAACAGAGCTCAAAATTGGACTTCTATCTAGACTAGTCCATAACCATTATATTTATGATCAACTGAACCTACTCAAAATTCTCCTGAAAGAGAAAAGGTCCATGCATCAATGCCTCCCCTACCTTTGACCAACATAGAGGTGATTGACATGACCTACCATATAAGGCCTCATAAGTACCCATTTGTATAATTTTATTGAAAGATTTTATTACATGAGAACTCCACTAGGGGTATATTTTTTTTACAAGAACCTTAAAAATAGAGGACACATGCTCTAAGAATGTTCTCAAACACCTGTATTGTCTTCTCTTACTGATCATCAACCTAATGGTGGTATGTTGTACTAAAAAAGTACATGTGTACCTAATGACCTCTTTAACTCTATTTAGAACCAATAAGTTAAACTAGAATACCTATATGATACAATAGTTTTTGGGACTCCATAAATTTACACAATCTCTCAAACATATATCCTACTAAGCTCATCCATAGGGAAGGTATCCTTGATAGGTAAAAAGGGATAAACCTTTGTGAGCCCATTCATGATCACCCATACTATGTAATTTCCACAATGGGATATTAGTAGGCCAATAACAAATTATATGGTGACATCATCCCATTTATACTTTGGAATGGGAGATAACAATAGAAGCCTTGATGGTCACTAGTGTTCTACCTTTACCTGCTGACATGTGGAACACATAGTATCAAATACAGATATATCCCTTTTTATACATGGCCACCATTTTTGGAAAATTTGATCATGATACATATTTATATTCCTAGGGTGTACCACCCAAGTTGAATCATGAGTATCTTGCATAAATTCTTCCCATATTTCTGTTGGAGCCTAGATGTATCCATATATGTAAAAAACCTCATCCTTGTCACTGATCCAGCCTGGAGCCAGGTCCTTACCTGAAACAATCTCCCTTAGGACATAGACATTGGGATCTGATTTCTTCCACATCTACAGTATCTCTATAAGTTAAGAGGTCACTACCAAAGCTATAATGATAGTTTATCCATGATTCTATTATAAATCTAAGTGCATCTCAAAAAATTGGTCCATTATTTTACACTCACTATTGGCCTCCAGAACTGCATGTTTCTGAGTTATCTAACTTAGAGTCTATGCTATGATATTACAATTCCTAAGCATTTAGGAAATCTCAAAATCAAATCACTGTAGGTATTTAACCCACCTCCTCTATCTATGATATAATTAATGATGTGTAAATATATACTTGAGGATTTTTTTCCATATAGACCTTAAAATTGTATCCTAAAAAATAGTTCCTCCTAAAATGAAAGGAATGAACTATTAATACCTTATCGAGGTCACATGTCAAGTAATTATTATCATGTGGCATCAACTGATGAGTCTTGTGTGCCATGAGTTGATCTTCCTATATCATAACTGATCTTTGACCAATTCCTCATGAATCAAAAAAAATATATAGATTCTTCCTGACTTTATTTGAATTAGGATTGGTTCTGAATTTATCCTCCCTTTCATCTCCTCAATGTTTTTCTCACATGAATGTAACTATAAAAAATTAACACCCCTTTTCATGAATCCTATTATTGGTTCTTATAGGCATGAAAAGTCTGGAATAAATCTCCTGTAATATCTATAAAACCCCAAGAAACTCTATATATAAAATAAATTCTTGGGATGATCCTAGAAAACTATAACTCTAACCTTCTCTAGGTCAAAAGATACTACTATATAAAAAATTATGTGGCCCATGAAGTGAACATTATTGAATCAAAAGTTTCATTTGGTGATCTTAGCATATGGATGGTGCTATTTTAATGTATTTTTCATGATCTAAAGATGTTTGATATGGTCATTTAAAGTGTGCTAATACACCAAGATATCAACCTTGAATACTACCACCAATGAATCTAGACACGGGTAAAAAATCTAATTCATTAAAGACATGAATATGGAGGTAACTTTCATGATACCAAACGACATAACCAAAAAATCCTAAAGACAATACATGCTATGAAATTTGGTATGAGGAATATCTTAATGTATAACTCATAAGTGATGGTATATCAACCTCAAATATATCTTAGAAAAAATACTCACTCCTTGGAGATGGTCAATGAGATCTTCTATATAAGGTAATGGATATCGATTCTTAACCATAAGTGGATTAGATCGGTGGTAATCCACAAAACGCCTAAGTAAACTTTATGAGTTATTAGAGAAAAAGATAGTTTAACCCCAAAGATAAGTATTAGGCCATATAAATTTATTAGCTTACATGTCCTCTTGTTAACTCTTATGCTCATGTACCTAAATAGTGGCTATCTTATAATAATGTATGGAAACTAGTTAAGCTCTTAGAACTAGAAAAATAGAGAACTAAACTTGTCTCTGAGGTGGTAATATTGAAAAAAAACACCAGGTAAAAAAATACCTAAAATGATCTGACATTTCCCCTAATTATCCATGTAGCACCCCTCGGTTGGAAATATGTGTCCCTTATTCATGTATTTTTAAGTATATAAGGTGGTTGGGTGATGTTTGGGAGAGTTTTGGAGGGTTATGGAAAACTTTGGAGGCCTTTTAAGGATGCATGGTTTGAGCATGGTTAAATGGAAACCGTGCGAGATAACCATGCAGTTAGTGGGGTTATGGACAGTTTGCACATAGTTTGTCTAACCATGGGAGGAGGCCATGAAATATTCCCCTTTGAGGCAGTAGTAGTCACATGGTTAGTGGACGTTTTTTCTAACAGTCCATGCGAACCGTGCAACCCTTTAAAAATGGGTTTTTAAATGGGGTTAGTCAGGATTTACCCTAACTCACCCAAATCTTCTCCCATATGAACCCTATGTTGGATTTCCCCTTCTCAAGGGTTAGGGGTGATCTCCAACTCATTTTGGAAGGGATTTTAAGGGGTTTCTTGGTGGTTTGAAGGAAGTTCATCTCATATAAGTCTTTTATCTTGGGTTTTTATGGTTTTTTCTAGATATACTCTTCCCTCTCTCTTGGTTTTCAAGATATACATCAATTTCATGTAGATCTATGGTTATAAATTCCTAAAGTTTTGATTTTATGGCTTTTTAGTGATAGGGAAGGATACCTAGAGTGGTTTTGGTGGAGCTTTTGTCCGTATTTGTGGTGTGGTTTCTTTTTAGTCAATTTCACTAGAACCCCAAAGGTAAGTGGCTTCTCTCTTGATTCCACTTGGTTAGAACTAGTGATGTTGGTTCCAATTAATTTTTTTTCCTTGAAATTAATTGTGAATATGATGTGTGATGCTTAGCAGAAACCCATTTTGTGATGATTGGGGATTTTGGGGGGAAATGGGTTAATATTGTGTAAAGGGGTTTGGTTGTTGGATTTTAAAATGGTAATTTTAAAATTGGTAGCTTGATTGATTTATGAAAAATGGTCAATGAAAGATGGTTTTCAATAAAATTTTTGTTTTATTGAATTTCTGTTTAACATAGAAAATGGTTTGAGGGTGTAATCAATAAATGTGAGATTTATTAAGGTAACTTGACATGTTATGTTGGAATGTTTTTTGAATAATTGGTAAATCTAGTATTGGAAATTATTGAGTGGTATAATGTTTGTAATTATGGAATGAAATGTTGTGTGGATTTTGGTAAATATCGATTTTTATGATTTAGATGGATGAGGGTCAGGAATATATCGCCATCAAGGTGATGTTCATGAATGTACCATCATCAAAAGGGAAGGTGATGGGTGTGAAGTCCCACACTAGTGATGAGAGTGAAGTCCCACACTAGGGAGGAAACCGGTTGGTTGTGAAGGTACCACTATTAATGTATCACCATGATTACGTGAATGGTATTGGATGTGTGAAATAATTGTGTGTATGGTTGGAATATGTATATGGTCACGCAAAAAGGGAATGGGTAATGACTTTTTTGTTTGGTTTCCTTGGTTTTTAAATAAATTGGGTAAATTAATTTGGATAAAGATTTGTTAGGATTGTTGTTAATTATTGCTGTAAAGACCCGTAAATTTCAAGGAAATTTTTTTTTCTTAATTTTCTTTGGAATTTTACAAGAGCGCAGTTTCTGACGGCACCTGATTCCGAGGCCCGGTGTTCCTGGAATCATTTTCCAAAGTTTGGCTCGGGTACGTTCAGTGAACGGACGAGCGGGTTTTTCTAACTTTTGAACCGGTGCCCGGAATCAAATTCTGAGGGCACCGATGAAATCGCAGCGCCGGTATTCGCTTAGAAATGCCTCTTCCGGAGTTGCGTTTGCTCGGGTGTGGTTTTTAATTTTCGGGCTTAAAGTTAAGAAATAAAATAATTTTGCGACAACTTTATTTTATTTCACTTAAGCCACTTGGAAGCCACTTGAAGCCACTTAAAGGCGGCTTGAACTGAGTTGAACTGGATAGGATGCTATCCAGAAATATCCTACCCCCTTGGTAGGATATTTGTGAGGTGGGGCCCGCACGAGCCCCGCCGTTTCTTTCCGCTAAGAAACGCACCCGTGAAAACCCGTCTTAATGAAAGTCAACCGACGCGTTTTCTAAATTCTTAACAGACCATTTAATTGGGTTGTTTCTTTCGTGAATTAAATGGGATGTTTCTTTCGTGAATTAAATGGCCTGTTTCTTTCGTTGAATTAATTCAACGAATTAATTCAATCGTTTCTTAACCTGTTTTCGTGTGTTGGCATGTTAATAAAATAAGACCAACCCAAAATCTTTTGAAAAGATTTGAGAGGATCCCTGTTTCTTCAGCTCCCTCGCGAAGAACGCGAAGAACGCGAAGAACGCGAAGAACGCGAAGAACGCCGAACCCGGAAATCGACGACGCCTTCGTCCGAGACGTTCTTCCGATCTCCGATCTCCGATCTCCGATCACCGACCATTTGAGGTGAGTGATTTCGGATTTCCGCTCAAGGATCTTTTCTTTGGGTTTAAACACAGATTTAATTAATTATAATTTAAATCTGTTGTTCTTGGTACGTTGAGCTCGCCGACTCAACGCCGGATTCCGCGACGACGCGACGCCTCCCCGCGACGACGCGACGATCCCTCTCTTCCGCGACGATCTTATCCGCGAAGAATGCCCGCGCGCGACGATCATCAAGGTAGGGATTTCATTATGGGAATTACCCCTTTTAAATTAATTCCCGTCTATGTTTCTTAACGAAATTAAAGAACCGTTTTTGTGAACAATTTTTAATCTTATTAAAAATTGTTGTTTCCTGTGTGGAATAATTTTCTCCCGGTTGTTTATCTCTAACGCGGAGGGTGCGGGCCAAACGAATATGGCCCGACGACCCTCCGCCGTTCTTCGTTTTGTGCAAATTTGACGGTCGACGATGGAACGTGCCGCATCAGACGTTTGACGATCCCGCAGTAAAGAACGGATCCCGGGAGGAGCAACGACGCAGACGGGAAGGAAAACGGGCCACCGGAGCGACGCCGGCGGCCCGCGGAAGTTGCCGGCGGCGCCGGCGGCTGGAGGCGGCGGCGCCCCGGCGCGCCGCCGGACGAGCCCGCCGCGGCTGAAGCCGCGGCGGCGGCGGCCGACGGACCCGCGGCCGCGCGGGTCCGGTTCGTCCAGGCGGGACGCGGCTCAGCCGCGTCCGCGGTTCGCCAGCGCGGCCCACGCGGGCCGCGACTTTCCTCAGGCCGCGGGTCAATGCCCGCGGCACCTGGCGCTCGGCCGCTCGGCCGAGCCGAGCCAGGCCGGTCCGACCGGCCGGGCCGCACCCTGGCCGGGCCGGACCGGTCCAACCGGGTCGGACCCGGTTCGGGCCGACCCAGGGGGGGGGGTCGGGCCGGGTCGGCCCGGGCCCGTACCCCCCTTCTTCGGATGTTTTCGTTCAAACGCCCGTAACATGAGCTTCGTGCCTCCAAACGACCCGACGTCAGCGGCAACGCGATCCTTGAATCGAGACGGTCGTTTCGGTATATCGCACTCTTGGTTTCGGAATACTTTGAGTCCGGCCGGGTTGGTTCGTACACGAGACCAACCGGGCCCTCGGAGCGGAAACGCTCATATCTTGAGCTACGGACGTCCGATTGACGTGCCGTCAGCTTTGTTGAATTCCTCTAAGTGAGACGGATCTTTTGGCATACTCCGCCCGAGGTTTGGACGCAGGTGGAGTGCGTTCGGGTTGGTTTTTCCTTAAAAACCAACCGGGCCCCTGAGACGAAAATGCCAATATCTCTCAGACCGGGCGTCCGATTGACGCGCCGTCTGCGACGTTGAGTTCCTGTTGACGATACGGAACTTTTGGATACATCAACTTCGTACTTCGTGTCAGTTGATGTATCATCCTCTCGGCTCGTGGAGCGGACCCTCCCGAACGAGCTTGCTGTGTGCGAGAACCCTAGTGCTGGCTGCGACTGCTACTTCGACAGCGACGACCGTGCAGAGATCCTCAGTGGACTGCGGCGACGACTGTGCAGAGATCCTCCGTGGACTCCGACGACGACCGTGCAGAGATCCTCAGTGGACTGCGGCGACGACTGTGCAGAGATCCTCAGCGGACTGCGACGACTCCTGCACTCAGCGATCCTACGTGGATCAGTGCTACAGGTCCTGCGTGGGCCCGGTCCTGTGTGGGCCCGATCCTGTGTGGGTCCGATCCTGCGTGGGTCAGCGCTCAGCGGTTCTGTGTGAGCCAGCGCCTACAGGTCCTGCGTGGGCCCGGTCCTGTGTGGGCCCGATCCTGTGTGGGTCCGATCCTGTGTGGGTCATCTCTCAGCGGTTCTGTGTGAGCCAACTCCTACAGGTCCTGCGTGGGCCCGATCCTGTGTGGGTCACTGCAAGGTTAGTACCTATCGATCCTTCGTGGGTCCGACGACTTAGATGGTTCAATGATCATCTTTATCTTCATCCGAAGAAGTATACCTGTGTGAGCTGAATCTTGTGTTTCTCTCCTTTGTGGATTGTGTTGAGCTATCCTGTGTGGATTTACTGTTTACTCTCCTTTGTGGATTGTGTTGTTCTATCCTGCGTGGGTATGCGTTTTGCTTTCCTGTGTGGACTGGGTTGTGCTAGGGCTCGGACGTTGGAGCCGATCGGGGAATTGATGACTTAGGTATATGTATGGGCATATACCTAAGCCGTGTCAGATGTTACTTCGTGATTGTATCTCTTCTTCGTGATTTATCCTTTGTGGATTTCGGGAGACCTTCGGGGGTCTCGGGGTCCCTACTGAGTAGCTTATACTCACCCCTGCACGGGCTATGCCCGCACTTCGTGGTGTTGGTTGCAGACGACAGACAACGCTGATCGTGGAGGAGGCGTGCGGAGCAGGACAGTACCTGGAGGTGGACCACTGGGCGGGACGTACTCGGAGCGGTTAGGTGGACCCGAGGAGCAGTGGAGGCCATCTGTACCCACCCTTCAGGTGGGACTTCCAGAGGACCGCTCGACGCTGCAGTTTTTCCTTTCAGTTGCTGTTTTTCCTTTTCAGTTGTACTTTACAGTTGGTCTTGTATTTCCGGCCCCTTTTACTTTCAGCACAGCTTGTACAGTTTTTACTTAGTGTTTACTTTTCCGCTTGCTTACTCTGTGGTGCTTGTTTACTTTTCAAAGGCAATGCCTTCCCTTTTTGTTGGGATTTATGCCTTGGTGCTAGTCACCAGCCCCTGGCCTATGGAAGGCGGGCTTGGGGTAGTCACGGCACGGGCGCCGAGGATGGGTCGTGACAAATTAGTATCAGAGGTAGTCGGTTCTACCGCAGAATCTGATCTTTCTTCTATGTGAAGCAATAGTGTTTAGCGTATTGAGTGTGGTTATCAGTCCAGGGAGTCCAGTGTTGGTGCGGCGGCCAACGTATCCATACACCAGAACCCTGACTTCTGATTTCCAACTTAATGCACGAAAACATTGATTGCATGTGTGTTTCAAGTTTTCTTTGTGATTACTTGTGTCATCTCACCAGGTATACTGTTCTGACCGTGGCAAACTTGTTTCCTTTTCAGGATGGCACGACGACAGCAGCCAGCTAGGGTTCCTAGAGTAGGGCGCGACGACAGCCCGCCGAGCGACGAGGCCTCGGTACAGGGCCCGTTGACAGCAGAGGCACCGGCGGTACCTTTACCCGCCGAGCCCCCGATGCTTCCAGCACTGGCAGCTGGCGACGCACGATGCCTCGGAGCTCTGCATGAGTTCCAGCGCCAGCGACCACCCAGGTTCCGTGGGGAGTCGGACCCCCAGGCAGCCGAGGACTGGCTGGAGGCAGTCGTCCGAGTTTTCAGGCTAGTGAGGACGCCAGCAGACCTCATGGTGATCCTCGCGGCGAGCCTACTGCACGCCGCAGCCGGACGCTGGTGGAGCCTGATTCTCCAGGTACACGATGAGGCCACCCTCATCTGGACGGACTTCAAGAGCCTCTTCCGCTCAGAGTTCGTCCCGACCACCCTCCGAGCGGTGCGCATCCAGGAGTTTCTTCAGCTGCGGCAGGGCAGCTTGACGGTCGCTCAGTACGCGGCGAGGTTCACCGACCTATCTCGCTACTCGACAGACATGGTACGGGACCCCTTCTTCCGGGCCCGGACCTTCGAGCAGGGTTTGAGACACGAGATCAGGGCATCGCTGATCTCCCTCAGCATCCTGACCCAGGAAGGAGTACTGGAGCGAGCCCTCCTGATCGAGAGCTTCCTGGATGAGTCCACAGCGAGACCTACCGCAGGGCGGCAGATAGCGGAGTCTTCGGCAGCTGGTAGCCGGCGGATGACTCAGGGTTCCAGGCGGACCAGACCTTCCGGCAGGCGACCTCGGGACACTGGCTCAGGAGTGCAGGGCACCCGGCCCGGAGCCAGCCTTCCGAGAGGCAGACAGTGCTACGAGTGCGGCGGGCAGGGCCACATGGCTCGTGACTGCCCGACCCGTCGTACCGAGGGGCAGCAGATGGTGGAGGGACCACCCAGGCAGAGGCAGAGGGTCGACCGTGGCGGTCCGCAGGGAGGAGGCGGATGAGGCAGAGGAGCTGGCCGAGCAGCAGGTGGTGGGCGACGCTTTGAGGCTCTGCCACCACCACCACCAGGAGGCCCGCCCCGACCACAGGGAGCTGGCGGGCAGAGACAGGCTCAGCTCCAGGCAGCGGAGGCCTACGACCACGGCGCGCCAGAGATGATTCGAGGTACGATCTGTGTCTATTCCACCCTTGTTGCAGTTATGATAGACACAGGAGCGAGTCACTCTTTCATATCCACTGCCCTTGTTCGGAGCTCGGAGATTCTGACGGAGCCGTTGGCTCGATCCTTACGGCTAGAGACTCCTACGGAAGCAAACTCGACGATTACGCACTGGTGCCGGCAGTGTGAGCTTACTCTAGGAGGTGAGAGCTTCGGCTGGGATCTTCTAGTAGCAGCGTCGAGGCCTTACGACGTCATCTTGGGCATGGATTGGTTATCTACGGTCCATGCTCAGATTGACTGCATTAGGTGCAAGGTGCGATGTGTGCGCACCGACGGGAGCAGGTTCACCTTCACCGGCGAGAAGGGAGCCTTAGCAGCACAGGATGGACTCACGCAGAGGAGAGGTCAGCCCATCACTCATCAGTTGGCTAGCCTCATCCTGGGAGTAGTTGACGTGCGGAGTCCCAGTTTTCCTGCAGTGGTGGATCAGTACGCGGACGTCTTTCCCGACGACGTTCCAGGACTACCTCCTCGCAGAGAGGTAGACTTTTATATTGACCTGTACCCCGGGACAGCCCCGATATCCACTCCAGCATATCGGATGGCCCCCACTGAGCTTCGAGAGCTGCGGGTACAGTTGGAGGACTTGCAGGGCAAGGGGTTCATCCGACCCAGTGTTTCGCCCTGGGCTTCCCCGATTTTGTTCGCCAAGAAGGAGGACGGGAGCTTGCGACTGTGTGTCGATTATCGTCGCCTGAATCAGGTGACAGTGAGGAACAAGTATCCGCTACCCAGGATTGATGACCTCTTTGACCAGATCAAGGGAGCACGGTGGTTCTCGAAGATAGACCCCAGGCTAGGCTATCATCATCTTAGAGTTCGAGACGAGGATGTGCAGAAGACGGCCTTCAGGTGTCGGTATGTCCACTATGAGTTCTTGCTTATGCCTTTCGGCATGACCAACGCTCCAGCAGTGTTCATGAGCCTCATGAACAGGATCTTCCAGCCATACCTCGATCGATTTGTCGTGGTCTTCATCGACGACATTTTGGTGTACTCGACGACAGAGGAGGAGCATGCCTACCACCTGCGTGTTGTACTAGACACACTCCGAGAGCACCAGCTTTATGGAAAGCTCTCGAAGTGTCAGTTCTGGTTACGTGAGGTCCACTTCTTGGGGTACGTCATTTCTGAGGCGGGAGTTGCAGTGGATCCCGTGAAGATCGAGGCAGTGCTAGCTTGGGAGCCACCCAAGAGCGTGACAGAGGTGCGGAGTTTCTTGGGCCTAGCCGGATACTATCGGAGATTTGTGCCGGACTTCTCCAGAGTTGCGGCCCCACTCTCATCATTGACGAAGAGGGGGAAACCCTTCGTGTGGTCAGACAGATGTCAGCAGAGCTTCCAGGAGCTGAGGCAGAGGTTGACCAGCGCACCTATCTTGAGGTTTTGTGAGGAGGGAGTTGGATACGTAGTCTACTGCGATGCATCAGGGACCGGACTCGGGTGTGTCCTGATGCAGGAGCGGGCCGTGATTGCCTACGGATCACGTCAGTTGAGGCCTCATGAGCAGAACTACGCTACCCATGACTTGGAGTTGGCAGCAGTGGTCTTTGCCTTGAAGACATGGCGACACTATCTGATGGGCGAGCGCTTCACAGTCTTTTCTGACCACCAGAGTCTCAGGTACATCTTCTCTCAGAAGGACCTGAACCTGAGACAGCAGCGATGGCTCTAGTTCCTCCAGGACTATGAATTTGAGATAGTCTATACTCCTGGGAAGGGGAACGTAGTGGCTGAAGCCCTCAGCAGGAGGACGGACATCCAGCTACTTGAGGAGGCGACAGAGCAGCTAGCCGCTTTGCAGATATCCTTCGTGGATAGAGACGGAGCAGCCTTCCTTCAGTCTCTCACAGTCTCTCCTCCGCTTCTTCAGCGGGTCAGAGAGGCACAACATGGGGACGTTGACTGTGAGACACGGCGTGCACAGATATCCTCGGGACAGGCACCTGATGGTTTCTCCCTTGGAGCAGAGCACAATGTCCTTTTCAGAGGACGTACCTTGGTACCAGTCGCTTTATGAGAGGAGGTGCTGAGAGATTCTCACACTTCTCCTTTGGCGGTACATCCTGGAGTGGCGAAGATGTACCAGGATCTCAGACGACAGCACTGGTGGCCAGACATGAAGAATGCTGTGGCAGAGTTCGTTTCACGATTCCTCACCTGCCAGCAGGTGAAGGCAGAGCATCAGGTACCAGCAGGTTTGGTACAGCCCTTGGAGGTCCCGGAGTGGAAGTGGGACGGGATATCTATGGACTTCGTGACTGGACTTCCACACACTTCCAGAGGTCACGATTCCATTTGGGTGATTGTTGACCGACTCACCAAGTCGGCACACTTCTTGCCCATTCGAGAGCAGGGCTCAGTGGAGATCTTGGGGAGTCTCTACGTTCAGGAGATTGTACGACTTCACGGTGTGCCATCGACTATTGTCTCTGATCAGGATGCTCGTTTTACTTCCCGGCTTTGGAAGGGGTTGCAGGAGGCGTTCGGGACGCGACTACGTCTGAGCACTGCCTTTCACCCTCAGACGGATGGTCCGACGGAGAGGACCATTCAGACTCTCGAGGACATGCTCCGCGCATGTGTCCTCGACTTTGGTCGCAACTGGGAGGACCACCTACCCTTGGTAGAGTTTGCGTACAACAACAACTACCACTCCACCACCGGGATGGCACCCTACGAGGCGTTGTACGACAGGCCTTGCAGATCCCCTTTATGCTGGACAGACCCTGGGGAGTCATTACTTGTGGGACCAGAGATGGTCCGGGCCACGACAGAGAAGGTCCAGGTCATCCAGGAGCGGATGAGGATAGCACAGAGCCGGAAAAAGTCATATGCTGACAGGAGGCGGAGGCCACTAGAGTTCAAGGATGGCGACCACGTCTTCTTGCGGGTCTCACCTCGACGTGGTTTGAGGAGATTTGGCCGAGGCGGAAAGTTGTCTCCACGCTTCATCGGACCCTTCCTGGTCCTCAGCAGGGTTGGAAAGGTGGCTTATCGCCTGGCTCTGCCACCTCAGTTGCACCGGGTGCACGACGTCTTCCACGTATCCCAGCTGAGGAGATACGTGCACGAACCGACGCACATCATTGACTATGGGGAGCTAGACGTGGATGATGGGGCGACTTTTACGGAGGTCCCAGTGGAGATAGAGGATCGACAGGAGCGGGTCCTACGTGGGCGATCGATTCCTCTTGTGCGCATCAGATGGCAGCACGGGAACCTCCAGGAGAGCACTTGGGAGCGGGAGGCTCAGATACGTGTTCAGTACCCACATTTTTTTCCCTAGTTTTTGATGTATCTTTACGGGGACGTAAAGTCCTGAGGTGGGAGTAATGTAAAGACCCGTAAATTTCAAGGAATTTTTTTTTCTTAATTTTCTTTGGAATTTTACAAGAGCGCAGTTTCTGACGGCACCTGATTCCGAGGCCCGGTGTGCCTGGAATCATTTTCCGAAGTTTGGCTCGGGTACGTTCAGTGAACGGACGAGCGGGTTTTTCTAACTTTTTAACCGGTGCCCGGAATCGAATTCTGAGGGCACCGATGAAATCGCAGCGCCGGTATTCGCTTAGAAACGCCTCTTCCGGAGTTGCGTTTGCTCGGGTGTGGTTTTTAATTTTCGGGCTTAAAGTTAAGAAATAAAATAATTTTGCGACAACTTTATTTTATTTCACTTAAGCCACTTGGAAGCCACTTGAAGCCACTTAAAGGCGGCTTGAACTGAGTTGAACTGGATAGGATGCTATCCAGAAATATCCTACCCCCTTGGTTGGATATTTGTGAGGTGGGGCCCGCACGAGCCCCGCCGTTTCTTTCCGCTAAGAAACGCACCCGTGAAAACCTGTCTTAATGAAAGTCAACCGACGCGTTTTCTAAATTCTTAACAGACCATTTAATTGGGCTGTTTCTTTCGTGAATTAAATGGGTTGTTTCTTTCATGAATTAAATGGCCTGTTTCTTTCGTTGAATTAATTCAACGAATTAATTCAATCGTTTCTTAACCTGTTTTTGTGTGTTGGCATGTTAATAAAATAAGACCAACCCAAAATCTTTTGAAAAGATTTGAGAGGATCCCTATTTCTTCAGCTCCCTCGCGAAGAACGCGAAGAACACGAAGAACGCGAAGAACGCGAAGAACGCCGAACCCGGAAATCGACGACGCCTTTGTCCGAGACGTTCTTCCGATCTCCGATCTCCGATCTCCGATCACCGACCATTTGAGGTGAGTGATTTCGGATTTCCGCTCAAGGTTCTTTTCTTTGGGTTTAAACACAGATTTAATTAATTATAATTTCAATCTGTTGTTCTTGGTACGTTGAGATCGCCGACTCAACGCCGGATTCCGCGACGACGCGACGCCTCCCCGCGACGACGCGACGATCCCTCTCTTCCGCGATGATCTTATCCGCGAAGAATGCCCGCGCGCGACGATCATCAAGTTAGGGATTTCATTATGGGAATTACCCCTTTTAAATTAATTCCCGTCTATGTTTCTTAATGAAATTAAAGAACCGTTTTTGTGAACAATTTTTAATCTTATTAAATTTTTTGTTTCCTGTGTGGAATAATTTTCTCCCGGTTTTTTATCTCTAACGCGGAGGGTGCGGGCCAAACGAACACGGCCCGACGACCCTCCGCCGTTCTTCGTTTTGTGCGAATTTGACGGTCGACGATGGAACGTGCCGCAGCGGACGTTTGACGATCCCGCAGTAAAGAACGGATCCCGGGAGGAGCAACGGCGCAGACGGTAAGGAAAACGGGCCACCGGAGCGACGCCGGCGGCCCGCGGAAGTTGCCGGCGGCCGGAGGCGGCGGCGCCCCGGCGCGCCGCCGGACAAGCCCGCCGCGGCTGAAGCCGCGCGGGTCCGGTTCGTCCAGGCGGGATGCGGCTCAGCCGCGTCCGCGGTTCGCCAGTGCGGCCCACGCGGGCCGCGACTTTCCTCAGGCCGCGGGTCAACGCCCGCGGCACCTGGCGCTCGGCCGCTCGGCCGAGCCGAGCCAGGCCGGTCCGACCGGCCGGGCCGTGCCCTGGCCGGGCCGTGCCCTGGCCGGGCCGGACCGGTCCAACCGGGTCGGACCCGGTTCGGGTTGACCAGGGGGGGGGGGTCGTGCCGGGTCGGCCCGAGCCCGTACCCCCCTTCTTCGGACGTTTTCGTTCAAATGCCCGTAACTTGAGCTTAGTGCCTCCAAACGACCCGCCGTCAGCGGCAACACGATCCTTGAATCGAGACGGTCGTTTTGGTATATCGCACTCAAGTTTTCGAAATACTTTGAGTCCGGCCGGGTTGGTTCGTACACGAGACCAACCGGGACCTCGGAGCGGAAACACTCATATCTTGAGCTACGAACGTCCGATTGACGTGCCGTCAGCTTTGTTGAATTCCTCTAAGTGAGACGGATCTTTTGGCATACTCCGCCCGAGGTTTGGACGCAGGTGGAGTGCGGTCGGGTTGGTTTTGCCTTAAAAACCAACCGGGCCCCTGGGACGAAAATGCCAATATCTCTCAGACCGGGCGTCCGATTGACGCGCCGTCTGCGACGTTGAGTTCCTGTTGACGATACGGAACTTTTGGATACATCAATTTCGGACTTCGTGTCAGTTGATGTATCAGCCTCTCGGCTCGTGGAGCGGACCCTCCCGAACGAGCTTGCTGTGTGCGGGAACCCTAGTGCTGGCTGCGACTGCTACTTCGACAGCGACGACCGTGCAGAGATCCTCAGTGGACTGCGGCGAAGACTGTGCAGAGATCCTCCGTGGACTCCGACGACGACCGTGCAGAGATCCTCAGTGGACTGTGGCGATGACTGTGCAGAGATCCTCAGCGGACTGCGACGACTCCTGCACTCAACGATCCTACGTGGATCAGTGCTACAGGTCCTGCGTGGGCCCGGTCCTGTGTGGGCCCGATCCTATGTGGGTCCGATCCTGCGTGGGTCAGCGCTCCGCGGTTCTGTGTGAGCCAGCGCCTACAGGTCCTGCGTGGGCCCGGTCCTGTGTGGGCCCAATCCTGTGTGGGTCCGATCCTGTGTGGGTCATCTCTCAGCGGTTCTGTGTGAGCTAACTCCTACAGGTCCTGCGTGGGCCCGATCCTGTGTGGGTCACTGCAAGGTTAGTACCTATCGATCCTTCGTGGGTCCGACGACTTAGATGGTTCAATGATCATCTTTATCGTCATCCGAAGAAGTATACCTGTGTGAGCTGAATCTTGTGTTTCTCTCCTTTGTGGATTGTGTTGAGCTATCCTGTGTGGATTTACTGTTTACTCTCCTTTGTAGATTGTGTTGTTCTATCCTGCGTGGGTATGCGTTTTTCTTTCCTGTGTGGACTGGGTTGTGCTAGGGCTCGGACGTTGGATCCGATCGGGGAATTGATGACTTAGGTATATGTATGGGCATATACCTAAGCCGTGTCAGATGTTACTTCGTGATTATATCTCTTCTTCGTGATTTATCCTTTGTGGATTTCGGGAGACCTTCGGGGGTCTCGGGGTCCCTACTGAGTAGCTTATACTCACCCCTGCACGGGCTATGCCCGCACTTCGTGGTGTTGGTTGCAGAAGACGGACAACGCTGATCGTGGAGGAGGCGTGCGGAGCAGGACAATACCTGGAGGTGGACCACTGGGCGGGACGTACTCGGAGCGGTTAGGTGGACCCGAGGAGCAGTGGAGGTCATCTGTACCCACCCTTCAGGTGGGACTTCCAGAGGACGGATCGACGCTGCAGTTTTTCCTTTCAGTAGCTGTTTTCCTTTTCAGTTGTACTTTACAGTTGGGCTTGTATTTCCGGCCCCTTTTACTTTCAGCACAGCTTGTACAGTTTTTACTTAGTGTTTACTTTTCCGCTTGCTTACTCTGTGGTGCTTGTTTACTTTTCAAAGGCAATGCCTTCCCTTTTTGTTGGGATTTACGCCTTGGTGCTAGTCGCCAGCCCCTGGCCTATGGAAGGCGGGATTGGGGTAGTCACGGCACGGGCGCCGAGGATGGGTCGTGACAATTGCAATAGTTCATGAAATTTATAAAAATTGTGCTAACATGTTCTATCATAGTGGCATGTGTAGGGAAGTCATTTGGGGAAATCCTCCTGAGTATGTTTCCTCACCCCAGATTTGACACTTCAGTGCTTTTGCAGATGTTGTATTTTGGGACTCAGGTAAGAGTAGAACATCTCATTTTTTCTAGAGGTTTGTCATGATGCTTTTGTGGTGTTGTGGATATTGGATCTTGGATCTTGGTGTGGAGATCTGGATGATATAGTAGTTCTTTTGGAGTCTTATTATTTAGCCTTCTTCTTGGTACTATAATAGTGGAATTGTTGTGGTTTGGTTGTATTGGTCTTCAGTAATGGTATGGATGTGTTTGGTCATTTGGTTAAATTTTGGTAATATATGGCTTGGGTCACATTGTTAACATGCATAATGTAGTTTGTTGGTAATTTATTGTTGGGTTGATTGGTTTACCTCAAGGGAAAATCATTCCCCACTTTATTCTTGAAGTTCTTGGAATTTATTACCAGCCTTTGGTTCCTTGGGAACATTTCTCAAGGTTATGTAGCATTAATCCACCCTCTCAAGCCAATGGGATGGGGAGGGATGTTATAAATGGCATCTGTTTTTTCGGTCCTTGGCTTTCAAGTGAAAATAGTTGTTTGGTCCTTTAGAGTTAACTGTCGGTCTTGGTGTTGACACTCATTATTGGTCTATTAATTGAGTTGGGATGGAAGTAAGGTGTAGGATTTTATGAATTTGGAATGTATATCATAAAAGTACATAGATAACACTTTTATTATGAACTTCAAGTTAACAAGGAGTTGGGTACATAAGTGTTTAGAGACACTTATAGGAAATGAAAATCTCATTATCATGGGTGTAGCCAATGAGATGAGCATGACATGCATGGTAGAAATTAATTCCCACTAGGAAACATATTTCATTAGGGAATAATGATTTATGGTGTGATTTGAATTTTTGGATTTTGAAAAATCTGAATAGGGTTTCAAAACGGAAGAATTTGAAACATGGAAAATTGTGGTATTTTGAGAATGGGTTGATTTTCAAAAAATGGTGCATTTTTTTTTCAGAATAGTACACAATAAGAAATGTGAAATTATGGAAATCTTGGTTTTGATAACTGTTATATATTTAATTTGAAAATTTTATATCCTTTATTGTTAAGGGAGAGAGACTTATAGTTGTTTTTGTATTATTAGAAATGGAACCAAGTAGGCATCGTAGAGACCAATCAAAGGAAGCTATTGAAACTGTGGTTGCACATGAGCCCCAGGTGAACCAGTAGTTGAACCAAAGAACCATTTAGGCATTTAAAATAGTGCAGTCAGGGATGAATCCAGATACACCTGTTACAATATCTATCACAGTCAGAAATCCAAGTAATGAAAGTACGATTGTCCTCACAAGAGGAAGTGTGAACCCTAACACTGAGAGAAAGAGAAATATGGAAACCTTTTCTCACCAACATGGAGCACATCATAATCATACCACTAAATTTTTAAAACTTCCTCTAAGATCCATGTATAAGATGAGATACTTTCAGTGCAGTTCTGCAGGCTACCTGAAACATGATTTTAGGGAACAACCTTGAGAATGTCATAACTGCAAGTAGATGGGGAATCTTCTGTGGTATTTCCATAATTATATGAGGTCAGGTGTTTGTGAAAATCCTCAATAAGGGAAGTTTAATTAGGGTAATAAAGATAAAAGTATAAAAATCACAAATCTATTTAGAGCTGAGCATGTTATGGTGGATGATCTGTCAGGACCATCCAGAGTGCGAGTTATAGTTCTTTTAAATTCCATGTTGATGTATTATTTGTTTGATACCAATGCTTTGAATTATTTTATTGCTTCTCAAACTGTTAGTTTTTTTGGATTTAACTATGGAAATGATGCCTTCTATTTTGAAACTACAAACTCCTTTGTGTCAAAGAAAGTGTCGAGCTTTACTCTATAGAGCTTAGTTACTTAGTTGCGGACAACATAGAATTGATTTGGGATTTCTTAGTGGTTTAGATGGATGATTATGACATAATCCTGGGGATGTATTGGTTAATAATGTTTTTGGTCCACATCAATTTCTATGCACAAACGATTAGTTTTATGACAGGGGATGGCATTGAGCACCTCTTTAGAGGGGATAAGAAGGTTAAGCTGTGTGAAACATATTTTTTGGCACCAACTGTTGGAAAGATCTCTTATCAGTTAGTGGATTTGTCATTAGAATTAGTGTAAGGTGTTCATTAGAGTCTTCTTATGGTAGTTGTGGATCATTTTATGGATGTATTTCCCAAATAATTCTCATTGTTTTCACCAATGAGAGAATTAGAGTTTACGATTGATCTCCTTCCAAGGACCAGTCCAATATCACTTCCATCTTACCATATGGAACCAATAGAATTGTTATAATTAAAATTGTAGTTGGAAGTGTTAGAAAAAAAAGGTTTCATCCAGCCAAGCACGTCCCTATGGGAAGCACTAATTTTGTTTGTTAAAAAGGTGGATGGAACTCTGCAGCTCTCTATTGATTATCATAGACTTAATCAGGTAATGATAAAGAACTGATATCAACTTACATGAATTAATGATATATTTGACAAGTTGAGGGGATCTCAGTGATTCTCCGAGATTGACTTGAGGTTAGTGTATCATCCATTGCTGCTGAGGAAGGAGGATATTCCCAAAACAACTATCATAAGTAGATATGGGCATTACGAGTGCATGGTTATGCCCATTGGTCTGACGAATGCACTAACAATGTCCATGGAATCAATGAAGCATACATTTCAGAGATAACTAGATTCATTTGTGATGGTATTTATTGATGATATACTGGTGTATTCGAGGACAAGGGTAGAGTATGAGAAGCACTTGTCGATAGTGTTGGGGATCTTAAGGGATCATCAGTTGTATGCCAAATGGTCAAAGTTTGACTTTTGTATATAGATGGTTCATTTCCTTTTCCATGTTATTTGTGAGAGAGATTTTTTAGTTGATAAGAAAAATATAGAGGTGATTATCTCCTGAAAAACACCAAATAATGTTATTTAGATACAAAGCTTCCTTGGTCTAGTTGGAAATTATCAACATTTTGTCCGTGATTTCTCATGATTGGATTCTCCAATGACAGTTTTTTCAAGGAATAATATCCCATTTCAATGGGATGAGAAGTGTTAGAAATGCTTTTAAAAGATTAATGGTCACCTTACATCTGTACCAATCATGGTTTTTCCTAAACCAGGGAAAGGGTACATGGTGTATTATGATGCATCAGGACTAGGGTTGGGGTGTGTTATCATGACGAGAGATCATGTGGTTGCATATGAATCACATCAGTTGAGGTTTCATGAGAATAACTACCAGACACATGATTTATAGTTTATGGCAGTGGTTCATGATTTAAAAATGTGGCGTCATTATCTCATCATTGAGAAATTTACAGTGTTTACCGATCACAAGAGATTAAAGCACATTTTATCATAGAGAGATTTGAATTTGAGGAAATGGATATGGATGGAATATCTATATATGTTTGATTTTGAATTAATGTACACACTAGGTAAGGGAAATTTGATGGAAAATGCATTAAGTAGAAAATCATATACTCAAGTGGTGAAACATTCATCAGATCAGTGGTTGTTGATGTCAGTCATAGACGACATGCAGTTAGAATGTGAGGACCGAGATGACATAGACGTATTATTTCTATTTTCATTTATTCTAAACTTGGTTGGTCTCATTAATGATGCACAAACATCTCATTCCAGGTGTATGGAGATGAGGTCAAAACTAAATGGTGGGGAGACCATTGAGAGTTATGAACTAAATGGGAATTCATTCTTGTGTTATTAGAATCAGATGGTGGTACCCGTGGATTGTTAAGAGGAACTTATCAAGGGTTAACATCATTTCAGATGATCTATCCATCCTAGAATTCAGAATATGTATAAGGATTTTAAAGCACACATTTGGTGGCTGGTATGAAAAGGGAAGTAGCTGAGTTTGTCTTGAGATGCATGACTTGTCAGGAAGTCAAGGTAGAGCATCAACAACCAACATGAATGTTTCAGTCTTTACCTAAACCAGTGTGGAAGTGGGAGCCAATATCAATTGATTTTGTAATGGGTCTCCCAAGAATGACCAGGAATCACAATGAAATATGGGTGATTGTGGACCAAATCATAAATTAGGCCCATTTCATTCTGATTTGTGACTCTGATACGATGGTGGATCTGTCCAAAATCTATATTTGGGAAGTGGAAAAGATGAATGGTGTTCCAGTTTCAAATGTATCTGATAGATATCTGAGGTTCACATCTTATTTTTGAAAATACTTTCTTCAAGCCCTCGAGACATATTTAACAATGAGCACGACTTATCATCCTCAGACAAATGTCCTATCTAAGAGGACGATAAAAATATTGGAAGATATGATAAGGGATTATGTGATGGATTTTGGTGGTTCATAGGAGTAGAACTTACCATTGGTGTAGTATTCCTATAATAACAATTATCACGCTTTAATACATATGGCTCTATTTGCGGCATTGTATAGGGGTCTATGTTTTTCTCTAATATGTTGGGGTGGAAATGGGTGAGACTTTGATGATTGGACTGAGACTTTTACAAGTGACTATAGAGAAAATCCTGTTGATCAGGAAGATTATAGAGATAGCTCAAAGTTTTCAGAAATCATATGAAGACAATCGTTAACAACTATTGTCATTCGAGGTGGGCGATCATGTGTTTTTGAGAATCTCTACTAGGTTGGGAAATAATTATCTTGGTAAGTAGGGTAAGTTATCTTCAAGGTATATTAGGCCTTTTGAGATACTTGAGTAGATTAGAGAGGTAGATTATCATTTGGATTCTCCACCATGGTTTAGTGTGGTCCACAATGTGTTTCATGTGGCCCAGTTGAAAAAGTATTAGCTGGATAATGACCATGTGATTCGTTGGGATCACGTTGTACTAGAACCATATAATTCTTTAGTTCATATTCCCATGTTGATTGTGTATAGTCTATAAAAATCCTTGTGTGGTAAGATAATCAGTTTATTTCAGGTTTTTTGGTAGTATGGTCAGATTCCAGTGGAGACTTGGGAGCGGGAGAAAGAGATGGCCGAGAAATGGCCTGAGCTCTTTCGGCAAAGCGATGGTTCTCTACTTTTCTAGGATGGAATGTCTAATGGTGGGGAGAATGTAGCACCATTGGTTTGAGGTATTTAACCCTCATTCATGTATTTTTAAGTATATAATGTTTTTGGGTGGAGTTTGGGAGATTTTGGTATGATTTTGAAAAACTTTGGAGGCCTTTTTAGGATATGAGATTTGATCATAGTTAAGGGGAAACCGTGCAAGATTACCATGAGGGTAGTGAGTTTATGCATGGTTTGTGCATGTTTCATTTAACCGTGTGAGGATTCCATAAAATATACCCATTTGAGTTAGTAGTAGGTGCATGGTTAGTGCACGGTTTGTCTAACTGTTTGAGCTAACCGTGCGACCCTTTAAAAATGGGTTTTTTTAAACAAGGTTAGTCAAGATTTACCCTAACTCACCCAAATATTATCCCATATGAATCATACATAGTATTTATCCTTCTCATGGGTTATGGGTTCTCTCCCACTAATTTTTAAATGGATTTGAAGGGTTTTTTGGTGTTTTGAAGGTGGTTCATCTTAGGTTAGTATTTTCTCTAGGTTGTTTTATGATTTTCTCTAGATATACTATTCCTTATATCTTGGTTTTCTATATCTACATCCATTTTATGTATATATAAGGTTTTTGTTTCTTAAAGTGTTTATTTTATGTCTTTTTGGTGATAGGGAAGGAGACCTATAGTGGTTTTGGTGGAGATTTTGTCTGGATTTGTAGTGTGGTTTCTTGTGGGCCGACTTTGCCGAAACCCTAAATGTAGGTGGATTCTCTCTTGACACCACTTAGTTAGAACTAGTAAATTTGGTTGATATTAATTTTTTTTGGTTGAAATTAATTTTAGATATGATTTGTGATGCTTAGTAGAAACCCATTTTGTGATTATTGGGGATTTTGGGGGTAATGGGTTAATATTTTTAAAAGGGGTTTTGTTGTTTGATTTTAAAATGTTAATTTTAAAATCAATATCTTGATTGATTTATGGAAATGGTTTATGAAATATGGTTTTCAATAAAAGTTTTGTTTTATTCAAATGTTGTTTGACATGGAAGATGGTTTGTGGGTGTACTCAATAAATGTGTGATTTATTGAGGTAACTTGACATGTTATATTGGAATGTTGTTCAGAATAATTGGTTAATTTGGTATTGGAAATTTTTAGGTGGTATGATATTGGTAATTTCGGATTGAATTGTTGTGGGTATTTTGGTAAATATTTATTGTCATGGGTTGGATGGATGATGGTCAGGAATGTATCTCCATTAAGGTGATGGTCGTTAATGTACCATCATCAAAAGGGACAGTGATGGGCGTGAAGTCCCACACTAGTGATGGGTGTGAAGTCCCACAATAGGGATGATATGGGTTGGTTGTGAAGGTACCACAGTTAAATTAGAACTAGGATTGCACGAATGGTATTGGATGTGTGACATAATTTTATGTACGATTGGAATATGTATGCGGTCTTGAAAAAAAGTGAATGGGTAATGACTTGTTTGTTTTCTTTGCATGGGTTTTCACTAAATTGGGTAAATTGCTTTGGGTAAATATTTTTTTGGCTTGTTGTTAATTATGGAACTAGTTCATGTAATTTATATGAATTTTTTTATATAAATTGCGATAACATGTTCTATCCTAGTGTCTTGTGCAGGGAATTCATTTGGGGAAATCCTACTGAGTATCTTTACTCACCCCTACTTTGGAACTTAGTTGCTTTTTCAAATGTTGTATTTTGAGACATAGGTAAAAGTAAAGAATTAAATTTTTCTAGTGGTTTTTTGTTATTATTTGGCAGTGTTGTGGAGCTTAGAGCATGGTGTGGAGATCTGGATGGTATCCTGGTTCTTTTGGAGTCTTATTGTTTAGTCTTCCACTTGGTACTCTGATAGTGGAATTGTTGTGGTTTGGTTGTATTGGTCTTCAATATTGGTATGGATGTGTTTGGTCATTTGGTTAAATCTTGGTAATATGTGGTTTGGGTTACTTTGTTAACATGCATCATGTAGTTTTTTTTAATGGATTGTTGGGTTTATTGTTTTATTTTAAGGGAAAATCATTCCCCATTTTATTCTTGAAGCCCTTGGCATTTATTGTCTGCCATTAGAACCTTAGGAAAATCACTTATGGACAATTAAAATTATTCCTCCCTCTCAAGACAATGGGATGGGGAGGGATTTTACAATTCATATACATGCTAGTTATCAAGGCTATCACTTTTCCTAGCCCACAATTCTATAATACAATTCTACTTTCCTAGACATCTCATTATCACTTGTGAAGATAACTATCACCATATGGTGATTTAAATGATAACTTATGATGATGGAAGCCCACATAGATGTGATATGGAACCAAATATATCATCCTAAGGATTATCATGAAACCTATCATCTTGAGGATGAATGGGTCCTATAAGAAATGATAACTACCTACCTCAAGGGGAAATTGATTTCACTAAAATACACTTTACGATCTAATTCCTAAAGATTATAAAGTGTTACCACACTACAAAAAATAATGAATCTCAAGCCTAAGTATTTCCACAATATCCATAAAGAAAAAATAATGAAAAGTTTCTGTATCAAAAAGAGAAGATACAAATATAGAGGCTACCAAAACCATACCTTATACTATAGATATCCTGAAACCCTACTCCTCAGGTTGAGGCTTAAAAACAAAAATATGGCTCAATCTATATCCCTGAGATGCACCTTATCTATCTAGATTTGGTCTACTCAGTTGGATCTATTTATCTTGAGTCCATCCTCCTCGACTGTGTACACCTCCTTAGTTTGTACGACTAGTGGTAATCCAGATTACAACATGAAGTGGAGATTTTGACACTTTCATGGAAAGTGGAGTTAGTGTGGATCCTCTACCACTAATAAAATATGTTAAATTCAGAAAAAACCTTTGAATATGGACCATTTTTATACATGATTGATACTCAAGTGGGTCTCAATCACATTGATTTTTTATGTGACCATCTCCCACACTGATGGCATATAATAAAAATACCATTGTTTATAATCGGGATTCCATTTCTCTATCAAGAACCCTCTATACAATGTTTCCTACCCCTGGATGATCTACTAACATATCATATCCCCAAACCTTCACACTCAATACTATTGGATTCCTTCAAATTTTACACTATAATAAGGGATTGGTTGATAATTACTGAGAATGTAGTAAACAATAATGAATTTAAATCCGACCAAATGGAATACCTGAGCCCATACTCAAAGTGTCTCTCTCTCAAAATTTCATAAGTAGTGAAGGAAGGTGAAAAAACTGATGTTTAGTAAAGTAATCTAAATAATCCATAACTAATAGGGATCCTTACTCCAGGTGAAATAATTTCCCAGATCTTTTATCTCTCAGCATATCTGGAAAGAAATATTCATAGAAGCAAGCCTGAAAATCACTCCAAACCATATCCTGATGATGGTATGATTTAGTGATAAAATCCCATCAATTCTTGGAATAACCAGGAATAATATATGATACGATCTTTACCCTCCTCTATAGAGAAATCCTTATGTTATCCATGATATTTAGAAAGGCCTCTATCCATGTCTCAGCAGCCTGTGGACCACTATCCCTTGAAAATATTGATGGTTTCTATTGCTGAAACTCTCAAATATTCTCTACCATAGTAGGGGTAGGTCACAAATATCCTTGAACATTCTACTTAAACCATAGAAAACCCTCTCAAGACTAGGCATCATCACTCAATTTCTATATAAATGGAGGTACCATAGGCAGAAGTACTAGAGGGATATGTCTCACTACTTCAGGAATGTGGTGTTCACCACCTTCCTAGTGATCGGCTATAAGACATCATATTGTAATAACTATAAAATTTTAATAACATGCCTCAAATAATATATAAAAATAATAAAAATTTCAAATATAAGAAAACAATAGGAATAATTTTTTTTATATAAGATTTAAACACTATGCCTTCTCTTTAGGCCAGGTTTGGGCATTGTATAGGGCCAAGATGAATCTCTATAGATACTTTCTACAACCCACTACTATGGTTGGTTATAGATGAAGTTCTATTTTTTATATTATGGGATCCTATATATAGTGTGGCAATTTGAATTTATAGAGGAAAACACCCTTTAAGTTTCAACTGGAATCCCTATTTAATGGAAACTATTTCCATTTAAATTTTGAACTCAATAATGTTTAAATATGTCATTATGTGTATCCACACAAACAAACTCACTAATATATATATATATATATATATATCATATTCTAGTTATATTATTCTATCATTCCCAAGTTATATAGTACTAATATTTAAAAATTGAAAATGGTACTACATGTAATTAAAACGGGGATTTTAGTATGGTTCAATTAGAGGGTTTACTATTCAAAATTTATAGAGGCAAAACAATCTCTAAATTACAAGTGGAGTACATGTATTTGAAGCCAACTAAGGTTTCAACTTGAGTGACCAATGTTTTATAGCTCAAACATGCTATAATTGGTGAATTAATCTACCATCATAAAGATATATGGGGAAACACAATTTTGGTTTATGAAAACACTTTAATTATTCCAATTATTTTATCCCTACAAGAAATGTTATCACAATAGAAAATATTATTATCAAGGAACATGAAATATACAATAGAAATTTTACATGGTAAGTAATCATGGCATGGAACAATGAATGAAATATAAATGCCCACATGCATATAATGATGCACGTGATACTACCTCCTTACCATATTAGGACAAGGCTAAAAATAAATTTCATAATAATAATAAATAGAACAATATAAGTGCATCACCCAATGGTGACAATACAACATATTGAGTCTTTAGCGGTGGTTTAATAACAACTGTTTACTAAACCGTTGCTAAATAATTAAACTTTTTTAAACAATCGACACTCTCGCCCTCTCCCCAACCACCCAACACCCACCCCGCGACTCCCTGAAGCCCTAGCCTCCATCAAATCATAGATACCCACCGACCCTCTCCATTCCAACCTCATCGCCGGTCATCATCGCCAATCATCGCCCCTTACCTCACCTCACCATTCTCCACCAACCCTCACCACCCCTCACCTCGTGGTCCTTCACCGCACCTCTCTCCACTAGGTATTTGACATGGATATCCAAATATAATGTTTTATATTACACATGTTTTGATGTGAAAAAAAATGACTGCACTCTATACCTCTCTCTCCCTTTGAATATAGTATCTTGTGTGGTAATACTTAGGTTTTATTTGATTAATGTATAGTGTATGGAGTGACAGGACCCGCAATTGAAGGTGGTCATGTTTAAGAGAATCCTTGAGGAAATGGAGTGGACAAATGAATGTGGCTTTTAGAGGTTAAGTCAATTGGTTAGATCTATTAATAAACATTGTTCACATTATTAATTTTTTGATCAATATATTAAGGGGTTTAATAGATCATGGAGTGTTTAAAAAATTTTCTATGATCAAATCACACAATCAATTTCTCATAGGGTTTTCCATGGACCAGTTATTCGATAAAAAAATGATCGAAGTCACTTGATTGGGGTCAAATAAATTTATTCATGTGAAAGGATTTGATGAAATATATTATATGAAATGGTATATATAGAGTAGGTATCCTGAATGATATATATTCCTGGGGTCACATACATAGGATCTTGTGGGGAGGGGTATGTGTTATCAGTCACGTGAAGGAGTTATATGCTCATGGTTATGTTTCACTAGGGCTTTTGAAATTATATTTATTAAAAACATTCACATATAATAGTACTCAAATAGGTTATTATTTGTGAAAACATGAGTATCAAACATATAAATTCATCGATTTTCAAAATATTTTAGAGTACTTAGTCATTATCTATGATTTAGTTTGGTAAAATTTAATTGTTTCAGTTATGTATGACATTAAATTCATGAATTGGAATTTCATTTTTATTTATGTATAGATTAGATTAGTGGAATATAATCTTATCTCTTGTTCATTTTAATTTACAATAAATAGGGAAATGACTCCCATTTAAGATTATAAACCCTCAGTAAATGTTATTATTATATAGTAATTATCCCTCTATTAAATGTTGAAAATTCATTTCAAAGGTGAATAAATGCAGTCTAACAGATTCATCTATCGATATAAGGTTGGTGGTATCATAATTTTAAATATTTTTTTTTGTGTTTTTATATTAGGTTTTTGTTGTGCCATATTACAAACTTTCCTTTCATTTCTCTTAAAATAGATGAAACCCAAAATTAATAGTTGTAATTCAATTATAGACATGATAGGAGACGTTGATATCTAGTTGGAGGTTGGTTAACTCAACCAAACCACCACATGGGTTAGTTTCACTACATTCCTTAATGAATTATGTTCCCTTTGTGACCTAAGAACCATAAATTCATTTTAGGATTCAATTTATCTAGTGAAATTTTATAAAGTAAGTTAATAAAATGATGTAGTGGATCAAATTATACACCATGTACCATCATATTATTTATAAACTATATGGTTTAAATGATTAAATTAATTTAATAATGGATTGAGTGTTATTTTTTATCCTTGAATGTAGTTTGGAAAAGATGTGATTACATCATTAATAACATCTATAATGTACATGAAATTACTTATTTTTATTATTAATTTAAGGACATGACATTCATTAAAATTTACTTCGAATATACAGAAAAAATATTCCTTATTTCTAATTGTAATTAATTGAAATGATACTTTATATTATTTATTTGGAGTCTCTATACATGACAGTCCTCTATTTTATTCATAATTAATGGTCATGATGTCCCATAATGTAAAAAATTAATTAATGGTCATGATGTCACACATTTTTCTTATTCAAATAAATTAGAATTACATACTCTTAAAACACAAAACCCTCACTACGACATAGAGATACAAGAATTTATATTTACACTAAATATTATAGGATAATCCTATATAGTTTTATATCCATCATGTAATATGGAAAATATGGTTTCAATAAATCCCCTTATATTTGGATTTTATTTATTTATTTATATAAGAAAACCTCATTTAATATATTCATATTTTTTTTAAATGTATATATGAATATCTTTTCCTATTTAGTAATTGTTATGTGTTTTAATTTTTTTAATAATATATAGGTACATTGTGATATATATGGATGAAAGCTGGATCACTTTACTGAGGAACACACCTCAATATGATAAGGATTTGGAAGGGTTTTCTGATTTTGAAAATTCCAATTAATTTTTTGATGGGAGAATAAGATGAACCTGTCCTAAATATAAATTTATAAGATGGATGAATAGAGATGAAGTTTATGAACACTTGGTATTGAAGCAATTTCCTTCTCAATATTTGTGTTGGATTTTCATGGAGAATTGAACATTATATAAAGGTCGAGCACTGATTTTAATCCACAAAATGAGCTCACAACTTCACCGAAAAAGGAAAATGAAATTAAAAACATTATAAATGATGAATTAAGAATTTTAGGACACCAAAATCAACATCAAAACATATCAGAACAACCAGTTGATGGTGATACAAATAGAAATGTGAAAAGTGATTTTTTTTTGAGTCTGTAGGCCAACCAGATCAAGATTGTAACATATCATTTGATCCTCCACTTGATTCTATTGAGAATAATGTAATAGAAAACTTCACTGATAAAAATGAGTTTAATGGTTTAGTTGATGATGGAAATCAAGAGTTGCAAAGTGGATGTTTGAAATATTCAAAATTTTCTTTTCTGCTGAAGTTGTACCATATCAAATGCCTATGTGGAATTACACATAAGGTGATGTCCATGATATTGAAATTGTTGTGTGATCCATTTCCCAAAGCAAGCATACCTGATCCATTTTATGAGATGAAAAATGTTGTTAATAGTATTGGTATGAATTATACAAAAATTCCTGCATTTCCCATTGATTATATGCTTTATTTTCAAGAGGATTCAAGTAGACAAGATTGAAAAAAATGTTATTCTTCTAGATGGAAGTTAATGGGTGATGTTGGAAGTCTGAATCAATATACTACCATGAAGAATAATAAAAGGAACACACCTGAAAAGGTTTTATGTTACTTTCCTTTAAAGCCTTTATTGCAAAGATTATTCATTTCATCAAAAACTTCTAAACATATGATGTGGAATTCTGTAGATAATAACAATTATGGGTTAACGTGACATCCATGAGATTCAGAATCGTGGAAGAATTTTGATTCATTATATATTGATTTCTAATTTAATCATATAAATTTTAGATTGGGATTGGATGCTGATGGATTCAACCCATTTGGGACTTTGAGTACCAGTAATGGCATTTGGCCAGTTGTTTTGATCTCTTATAATCCACCTCTATGGATGTGTATGAAAAAATGTCATTTATCATTTTGATGATTATTCCTAGAAAACAATTCCTATAAATAATATTGATGTATACTTTCAACCATTAATTGAAGAATTATAGGAGTTATGGAGAAACAATATTGAGACATATGATGCTTCTTCTAAAACAATGTTCAAAATTCAATCATCTCTAATTTGGACCATCAGTGACTTCCATGGACATGGGAATTTAGCTAGTTATAACACTTAAATCGGTTTGGATAGTTCTATTTCTAACTAAGATTTTTTCCCAACTAGCTACCTCATAGTAAAAAATGGAGATTCTTATACCATCACACATTTCTTGATGTATGTCATAGATTTTGACTGAAAAAGTAAAAATTAAATGGTTTCATTGATCGTAGACCACCTCCAAAATTGTTAACTAGTTCTGAAATATTTGAACTACTTGGAAATGTGGAAACAAGATTTGGGAAGGTGAAACATTTGAATGATAGTGGGAAATGAGTTCAAAGTGAATCGATAAGTGAAATCGAAACACAACAATGGAAAAAAGCATATTTTTCAAACTTATGTATTGGAAATTTAATTTGTTGTGGAATAATCTTGATGTGATGAATATTAAGAATAGTGTTTTTGAAAATTTTATCTTTACATTTCTTAATGAGCATGGAAAGTCAAAGGATCATCTCAATGCTCAGAAATACCTACAAGTAATGAACATAAATCATTATCTTTGGCCATATAAGAATGAAAATCATGGTACAAAATTTTTTGCAATGACAAATTGGGATAAAGATACATTCCTTAGAATTTTAAAACATGTGAAGTTTTATGATGGGTATTCAAGAAACATCTCAAGGTGTGTTGACTTAAATCATCATAGGTTACATGGATTGAAATGTCACGATTCACATATTTTGTTATAGTAGTTACTACCATTGGAATTGTGTACATTATTACCTTAAAAGGTTACTAATATTGTATTCCAATTATGAACATTTTTTAGAAAACTATGTGAGAAATCTATATATTCATATAATCTTGAAAACCTTCAGGAGAGATTTGTATTGAAGCTTTGTGCAATGGAGATGATCTTTCCTCTGTCATTTTTTACTATCATGATGCATTTAACTATGAATTTAGTTGAGAAATCTAAATTAGGAGGCCTTGTACATTATCGATGGATGTATCCAATTTATGGGTACTTTATTTATATGTTTTTTAGTTAAGTAATTTTTTTTGGAACTTAATTAAATACATAATTATGTTTTTATTTTATTTTACAAATATCTTAGGAATTTGAAATTATATGTGAGAAATAAAGATCAACCTAAAGGCTCTATTTCTGAAGGCTATTTAAAATAGGAGTGTATTACCTTTTTCTCTAGATACATAGATGATATAGAGAATAGATTTTATCGAGTTGGACATGTTGATGAAACATCAACTGAATCTCAAATACATGGGAAATAAAAAATATTTCCTATTATTGGTCGATCGGTTAAGAGGATCTCAAATGTTATACTGATAGAAATGAAATTATTATAGGCACATAGATATGTGATACTGAATAGTCAAATTTTAGATCCATTTATTGAAGAGTTTAGAATAAAAACAAATATATGAATGAGAGGCTGAACAAGAAATGAGAAAGATATAACAAAAGATGATAATAAAGATCTTGTAGAATGGTTTGCATGGCATGTATTTTCCTAAATATTATAATAAATATATATATTAGGTTGAAACATATATTTTGTAAATCTAATAATGTATATTTATTTTTTTAGATCATGAATACTGATACTCAGGAAGAGTTGTCAGAAAATTTGATGTTTCTTGCTCGAGGTCCTCTAAAACAAGCTAGAAATTTCGATGCTTACAATGTGAATGACATTAGATTTCACAAATTCGATAAATTAGAGTATTTTAAAACATAGAATAGTTGTATATTTACATTTTTTAAGTGGTATAATATATAATGTTGACTGATATTATCTAATTAAACTACCATTAGAATTTTCTAGTGGTTTTATTCAAATGTATTTGGGTCAATATTATCAGAGGTGTTAAAAGAGATTGCTTCCAATTTACTACTGCGAAATTATCTCACTTGATGGATGTTGGTGACCATGAACTAAATTATTCATATATCTTATCATCACATGTGAAAATGGTATATTTTGTGTAATATATTTTGGATGAATGGTGGAGTGTAGTTGGTCACGTAAAACAAAAAGATTTATATGATTTGGATGATGAAGTGGAAGATTTGACCTATGAAATTGAATCTCATCAATAATAAGAAGAAAATTTATTTTTCCATCATGATATTTAATATATTTTTATTTCAAGGGTGGATGAAGTGGATAACTTAATGGATTATGAAATAAACATGATTGAAGGAGAAAATGATTTTATGTACAGTTGTCCATTCATTTATCAACCACTTATGTCATTTGTGAAATAATTCATTATAATTGTTATGTAAATTTTGTTTGTTAGTACCATCCATATGTTATCATTTTTAATTTTTTCATGAATAATTGTTTTAAATATATGTTCTGAACTTACTTTTATTTGATTAAATTATAGGAATGCCAAGGATAAAGTGTTACATTGTTTCATCGAACACACTGACAGATGATGATCCCTCTATCTACCTCTCTACATCATGTAAGGAACCATCCACTTTACCCCTTTCACAATCTCTCACACTCTCCATGATAATCCCTTAAATAGCTCAGGTGACGCCTTCCCCTTTAAGAGCCTCATCAGTGAGAGAGTGGGGTGCCACTCTTAGATTTTTTCTAGGATACTAAAGGGTGACTGTTATAGGTACAAATTTTAATATGAATAAATTTATTTCAATTTTTTATACTAACTTTTAGTTTATAAAAGATGGAAATAATTAAAGTATGTAGAAAAATATTAAATGTTCAGATGTATGGAATATAACCAGAGAGAAGATAGTTGTCCCATTTGATTCATATGGGGTCCCTACAGATGACGCCGTGGGAATACTTGTCCATATTTTAGGCCAACTAGACACGGAGCCAGTTTCTCTTCCTATTACTTATGATGATTGGAGGAATATTCCTTAAACTTTCAAATATAAAGATTTTGATTCAAAAATAAAATTAATTTTAATAAAATATGTTTTAATTTAATTTCATTATGTTATTAAATTACAATACTTTCAAAATGGATTTCTGTGTACAGATGTTTTTCCAATTTATGGTTACTGATGTGCTATAATGAATGTAAACATTTAAAAATTGGGGCAAGAAATGGAAATAATTTAAATGGAGATTGTGGGGAGATGAAAATGATACTTCGTTGAGTGTCCAACTTATGTATGACAGGGTACCCAATGAGGTACCCAAAGAGTAATGGAATGTTTTTGTTGATAAACATCGTGATGAGAAGTATATGGTATTTAAATATATATTATTATATTAATAACATTTTACATATATAAATGTATATTAAAAGGAGATTAAATTTCATAAATTAATATTAAATTACATTTTATTTACTTCTGGATATTTCAAGGAAGAATGCATCAATCCAGTCTAAGAAAATCATCCCTTACACTGAAGGGTCAAAGTGTTTTTCTAAAAGATGATCGACTATGGTAATATTTTCATCTGTTTAAATATTTATAATACAATATTATCTATTTAATATATTATAATTATTGATTTATCTTTGTTTAATGCAGTCACAGAGTTTAAGGTACCTAGAATCCCAAACATAACTATGGTTGGATGTTCATAAAAAATATGATTGATGTTTTGTTAATCAGTATGCCAAAGAAGTTGGGGTATGAATTCATTTTTCATTATAATAACATTTTTTTCATTTTTCACTATGTTAATATATATTTCTTATAATATGAATGAAATCTTATTTATAGGTAAAAATTAATGAAATATGGGATGATAATCCCACATAGTCCTACTCAATATCCCAGATTAATCCAATTGGTAAAGTGCTTGGGAAGGACCTTACTAGTCGAGTGTGTGAGATGGGTTAGGGACCCATACCATAGGATGTATTTGATAGACCATCAAGGATTAATACTACATCTACTCCTAATTGTATTCATCCATACCCCAAGATGCTCCTATATATTTTGTTTCAATGCAAAACAAAATTGAGGATTAGGGGACTCCAATATCTGCTTTGCTGAAAGCGTTGATTGATTTATATCAGAAGACGACCAGCTCTCTCCCTAGTGGTATTTCATTGACGATGGGTGGTTGTTAGTAGGTAAATCACAAAACTAAAAAATAATTTAGTTTACAAACATTTATTGTTTTAAGTTTAAATATAAATATACAACAATATTTAATTTTCAATATAAATGTCTTATAGGTGCCTGTAGTAGGAAGTAGAGATAGTGGTAGAGAGGGAGAGGAGCGATATTCATCATCAGACAATGATTAGTGGTTTTTTGACATGTTGGAAAAATTTGGAAATAGTTGGTTTGTTTATGTATCATTTTTGGCATAGAGTAGTCACCAAACATATTTTTCTATGTATCATGTGTGGCATAGAGTAGTCACCAAAAATATTTTCATTTTTGTTATGTTAGGATGTGTATGTTAGTATTATAGATGGTTGATTACTGAATACTATTATATGGTTTAGATTATTTTGTTATATAAAATCTACACATGGTATTTTTTCAGGGTATTGGTACTAGGGCTGTAGAATCAGTAGTAGTTTTTATTTGTAAATCTATATTTAGCGGTGGTTTAAATCATCACTAAGTAAATGGTTTATAGTTATTGGTGGTATAAACATGCACTAAAATTTTGTATCCTATTATCGGTGGCAGTTAAAACCTCCACTTAATTCTAAAATTCATGTATTTTAGTTGTAGTTTTTTGGTTTTAGTGGCGGTTTCTGTGGGAAAAGTGGGATTTTTTAGTTGTAGTTAAAACCGAAAGTAAAAAGTTTGATTTTTTTCCCTGGAAACCACCACGAAAATACCAAAAACATCTGCTGAAAATGTTTCTATGACACTTAATGAAAAACACCACTAGATTGAAGAAAAATTCACGTATTTATTACCAACACCCAATTTAGTGGTGATTTTAAGAAACCGCCTCCATATGAAAAAAAAAACCTTCGTTTTGCGGTGATTTTGTTATAGTGTGAAATTAGTAGAACTGTAATAGGAATAATCTAGACAAAAATTCCCATCACATGAAATTTTTCTTTCCCTAAATATTTGGGTTTGATACTCCTAATAACATACTCATTACCAAATCTCAATACCTTCCAAGTAGCATGTATAATAACCCAAATAGTATGACAAAAGAAAAGTATTATTTGAAACTAATTTGTAAAATACCAGACCTGTTTCACTAATAAGTAACCAAACTTTTTTAGTCACATGGCCTCAAGAATTCCGCCCCATATGCTAGAGGTTTATTAATAGTAGTGATTGTCTATGATGATATGGTGGATAGACTATGCCTTCCCAATTAGAGTAGCACAATAGCGAGATAATGAATAAATATCAGAAGCATAAAATTGAAAAATTGAGAAATGAATGAAAATCATATAGATAGTAATAATACATGAAGCTAAAAGTGTCACTATAAAAAAATGATGAATATTTAATTGATCTATACAAAAGGAAAACATATGTACATACATGTATATTAAAAATAAACAAATTACTAAAAAGTATATGTCTAATAGAATCATGAGCCAAGGTTTGGTCTTATGCTTATAAACTCTTATTATATTAAAAACTAAAGAATCCATGATTGGTTTCATTCCCTTATCCCTACCCATATCCATGAAGTCTATTCAGGCACTAAATAGGGGCCCAGGTAGGGTGTGAGATATATGTAGCAGACCACCAAAAATGAAATCTATAAAAATAAAATATGTGAATATAAAGGAAACATTGTGAAGGTATATATATATATATATATATATATATGAAGTGGAGTAAAATGCATGAAATAATAATTATCACATTGGTATTGGACTCCTTGTGGGATTCCCAACCAACTATACCTTCTTTGGATCATGATAATAATGCATGAATAAGGAACCTGGAAGAGTTTAGGGTCTAGAATGTATAACCGAAGTGTATTAGTCAAATAAATAAAAAAATATGACCCAAGATAAATCTAGGGAATCCATGTCATAATAATAGTAATAAAGGATCCAAGAGGAAATAAGGCATCCTTAACCTTAGAAGGTCATGTCAACTCACAACACATAAACCATGCATACTAGATAAGGGGGTCTAAGTTTAGTCTAGGGAAAATACCCATGTTAAGTATCTAACTGATTCAATTAAGCATGTCCATAGTAAATCTCGAGCTAAGCATGACTGGAGTCTATGGAAAGGTTCCAAGGCACCTCCTATTCGAAGAAATCAACTAAATAGAAGGAATTTATCAAAGACATTCTAAATATAAAAAGATGAGTAAAGTGAATCACCGGTACTATGACAATGAATTAACATATAAATAAGACATTCTACACATTCAGAATTCAATATCTCCCTTGGACACCAACCTAATGAATCAAGGTGGCGACCTCTAAGTGATTAAGGCATTCTTTTAGGAATCTATGTCTGGATCAAGTATGAAAACTCCTATAACAAGAAAAAGGTCCATAGAAGCAATAGAAACCATATTGTTAATGAAATAACAAATTCTATGTCATAACCATTCCCATTCCTTCACTTCATATAATTCAATTCTTTACCTTTTCATTCAATAACCAAAAAGTGATATATAAGGTATTATACCATTAATTATTTGATTTCAATTTAATAAGATCCAAGATAAAAATAATTTACTAATTGATAGTGTCAATTTTTTCATTTAAATTAATAAAATAAATTGAGTGAGTCAAACCCAACATATCAATGGGTGGTTGGTTAGTAAAATTTAAGTGGGAACCTAGGTATATGAATGGAACACCCAAGGGGTATCTCAAGTTGAAGAAATGACTTAAAATGATAATATGAGTGTCTAATAGGGTGTTTAAGTTCCAAATTAAACATATAATTTAAGGAAATTTGATTTTAAGGGAAAATTGTAGGTGAAATTGGGGTGTAACACAATAAAGAAAATTATAAATTGATGAGACTTAAGGAAAAATTCATAACCCACTAAACATATAGTGGTAGTGGAACAATCATCTAGTATCTTCCCTTTTTTCGATTGTATTTGAAGAAAACAAAAGAATAGAAAAATACCATGAATACAGGGTATATTATATTATACCCAAATAGTACTGAAGATGGAAAGATAAAAATAGGAAAGAAGGTAACATATTGAATCTATTACCAAGAGACATCTGATGTGAAAAGCATAACTTGATTCAAGCACTGGATGCAGAAGAAACATGAAATACTATCTTGGAGGCACATATGAGATTCAATGGGAGGAGGGGAACTACAAAATGGAAGGAGTATAAAAAATAGGGGTTAAGTTATAAGGGTGAAAATAAAATAAAAATCATTTTTTCAACCAAATTTAAGAGGTTTCATAGTTTTATCATATGTTTGGCCAAAACCTACACCAACCATGAAACAGTCACTATCCATGGGATCCCCTCACATGATTATTTTGAACATATTGAACAAAATGTTCTCTAACTATGTGAGTTCGTTGCCTAAGTGGCCCTAAGGGTGCATACTAGGAACAAAATTTTCCAAATTAGGAGTAGTCCTAGTGGGTCCCCTTTGAAACATGTTAGTAATTTTTCCCACATCCATGTGGGATCCCTTGCATTGTTTTTCAAACTATACTCCCTTATATATGGGATGCATGATTGAGCTAAAAAATTACTACCAACAATGCAACAACTGAATAATTCATACTACCTGTAAAAAATGTAAAGCTATGGGCTCTAAATAAGCACTAGATACTCATAAATTCTTCCTTAATATTTTAATCTCAATTATTTGGTTAAAAAGAAAGATTCAATCTAAAACTTAATAGTTCCTACCTCAAAAGAAAATAGGGGTGTTTAAAAATACATCAACTAATTAAGTATACTCCAATGGATTCTATATATGGACTCTGAGTTGCTTACTCATTATTTTCCATATGAATAATGTTTGAAAAAAATCCATTTCAGGCCATTAATTTTCCACATAATCAGTTGTGTAAGTAGATTATATCCATGTTCTAAGATGCACAACAAATCTTCTCCAAAAATCAATATAAACCACCTTTATAGGGAACTATACTTTAACTCAACAAGCTTGGGAACATCCATTTTCCTTCCAACCTATCCAATCATCAACACTTTTACATTATACAACTTGCCTTTAATGACTCTATCCATATTGACAACAAACACAACACCAATAATAAATGGGTTCAACAATATCCCCCTTTGTATTTGTTTTCAATACCAAACTAAAAAATTGTATGGTAATATGTTATTACAAACTCATTCTCCTTTCTCATATTCTTTTCTCCCCCCTTATTGATAAAAAGTATAAATCATAAAAGATAGGATTGTATCACTTTATACCTAAGAAATGTTATCTCAATCATATAATTCTAAATTTATTTAATCCATGATTGGTGTAGAAAACAAGAGGGTTAGATTTGGATATCCAGGCTATCCATTGATCAAAAGATCATGATAGTAACTGAAAAAACTCATTACTTCAAGTAATTATGGGTCTAATCATAAATATTTTGGAAGAGTCAAAATAAAACCAATTAATAATAACTGCAATTTTTATTAATTCTACAATCACTACCTATTATCCTACACTCCTCACAATACAATAATTAAAACATTCAAGTATATAAATCAGTTTTTTTATTTCTTTGACTAGCCTTAGAATGCATCAAATTTATCATTTTAGTTTCATTTATGAATTTATTCCCCTCTTAATACTATAATTTTTTCTTGAGAATCCAAGGATGAGAGAGTATCAAGATATACCATTTAATAAAAGTATTTTAAGATCTTTATAAAGTTAATGTTTATTTAAACTAAATGATTCTAGTAGCTTTGCATATATAAACTCCCCCTCAAGGGGTGATCTCTATCTTCAATTTATCAATGTAGATGTTTTTTTAGTTTTTCTTTAGAGTACCAATTAATATATCATACAAGAATATTAACTTCTTCAGATATGGAAAAGATATTACAACATACTTCTATTTATTTTTGATTTTATTGAGAATCAGATTCTCCATTAATTCCCTAAATTATTAATCCACAGAAAAAAAACATAATAGGGATTATGGTGGAACCTCATTTTATCTATAGTGAGAGAAAAATTGTGAATAATTTATTCTCAACCATGAAACTATTTTCTTCTAAACTTTGTGTCTAAATGAACTATTTATATATGAATTTATCGATCTATTGTAAGTCTTGGGAGGCATGGATAATTTTGTTCTCTCAGATTTTTCATTTTCTGGTGATTTATTATTTTTATAATCCTTCAAGGAACATGAATCACTTGGTTAAATATTTATGTTTTTTAGAATTTACTATTGTGATGGTGTGACAATTAGACAATCACTTGAGTTGTGTATAGATTTCTTACACCCCCACACAAAACATTTGAACCCCTTTGGCCATCATTTGAAAACTTCTCTTGAAATTTATAATCATTATGTGGAATATTTTCTTTCCTTTAGGTTCCTGGATTCTCTTTTGAATCCATTTCTATTTCTTTCTCAAAATCAATTAACCATATTTACAACCATTAGTTTGGAATATTCTCATCATTTTTGTTCTTTAACATGGTTTCTTAGGAGATTTCATCACAAAGTCATTACTTTTAGTTTTGTAGGATTTTTATTCTGATCATTTTTTCTTCCTCTAACACATCCACCCATGGAGTGTCTACATGTGTCCATGGAATTTCATATTTTTACACAAAATAAGAAGTTGATTTTTTTGGGGTTTCTCCCTTATTGGAATTTTTGAACATAATTTGAACAACACAATCATATTTCTTGCTAACCAAGGATAACATAATCTTATTTTGAAGATTCATGGGTGTATTATGATTGTATACTTTATTCAACCTCTTCACATAGCCTATATATCCTCTATTCACAAGCTTTTGTGGTATTATTTCTATATTTTTATTTGATACATTATTAGATAAATATGTTGCATTCCTATGACTAAAAGTGTTGAAAAAATCACAAATATTTCCATGTATTTTAAATATGTCTGATTTTGATATATTCCACTTCATAGTTTTTGATATTTTATTCATTCTAGAATTTATCCTCCTTGATTAGGGATCTCATTTTATTCTATAGGTTAATACGTTGTTCAAAAATTCACCATCCATATGACCAGATATATTACAAAAAAATAGTATCTAAAAAACAATCCTTTCCTTTTTTGAACTATAGGACCTTTAGGTTTATACACTTGTTGTTTTTTTGTATTTTCCATTGTTTCATATTTACTTGAAGAACAATTTATCATAATATATCTTTCCACCTACTTGGACATAGTGGCAGGTTCTTCAAAAAAATTTCTTCTCCTCATTTGTAAAAATTTTGAGTTCATACCTGCACTATAAAAAGTATCATATTTTTTTGCAATGTTAAATTCAGATGAGGATGAATAATTTCCTTTTAAGGATTATATATATAGATCAGTGGATGATCAATGGATATTTTTTCCACCATATAGAGGTATTTTATTTTAACACTAATGTTTTCATATTCAAGAATTTGTTCTATCTATTTTGATCCTATTTTTATTACTTAGATTTACTTTGATTTTATCAATAAAAATGGAAAATTCGACTTTGGAATGGGTAGAACACAAATTGCACATGTTATTTGAAACTATGCACCTTACCCAAGAAACCATGCACCAATTTTTCATTTATCGACAGAGCCGAAACACATGGTAAGTGCATGGTTTTTGAAACTATGTGACTAACCATGCAGTATGTCCATTATAGACAGTGGCAACTGAATGGTTGCCACATGGTTTGGAAAAACAATGTTTTATAATAACGAAGCCAATAAGGTCTATAAATTTGGATATTTAGCTTTTTTCACTTTTTGGATTTTACCTTAAATATTCCCCTTTTCTTCCCCACTTAGGATTTATAACCCCTGAATTGTCAAATCCCCCCTCTTTATACATTGGACCTACATTTTTGATGTGGTTTTGGTGGGTAATATTGCAGATTCATCAATTAAGTCCCACTTTCCTTAGATTCTTACTCTTTTTTAGGGTTTTATTCTTTCTTCTTTAGGGGTTTTGTTATCTAGTGGGTTGGGTGTCCTGTTTAGTGTGAGATATTGATTTTTAGTGTTTAATATTGATTTTAAGGTTCAATATCTCCCTTATAGGGTTTTATTGGTGTGTAATTGTTGGTTTCCACCAAATTCCATAATTTTATTCATTGAAGGTAGGATGTTATGTGATTAAACTTTTTTTGATGAATTTTATTTACTTATTTGAGTGTTTAAATGTGTTATATGATTTATATGTGTGGTCAAAAAGGCGTTTTTGAAGGGATTTTATTTTCATATGGATTGATAATAGTTTTTTTCTAAAGGAAACTGGGTGCATTTTAAGTGTGAACCCTTATTGTGAATTTTTAATGTGCTTTATAAACTATTCCACATGTTTAATAAATTGTGTAATTGGTGAGAAACGTATTTTTTAAATGTTTTAGTGTGAGTTTGGATTTAAAAGTTGTTTTGGTTGTGAAGGTAGTGATTTATCAAGCATGTTATATTGTTTAGTTTACGTATATGTGAAAGTTATGTTATATGTGACATGTGTAATAGAAATTGAGCACGAAAGGAAGCATGGGTAATTAGGTGGGCTGAATAGGACTAGTATTCTAGTTAACATGAAGGTTTTTTTTATTTTGGATTCATCTATCATGATTGACGATACAACACTAACTAAATGATAATAATGACTGGAGACCACTAAGACCATGGGGTGTCCCCTTATAGTGGCTCATGCACGAGAACACTATTGGTTGTGGTTGTTATACCACTTTTCACCGAGATACGATGTACCTAGTGTCCCATTTCTAGATAGTACCTATATAGATTTCCCATAACCTAGTTCTCTTTTGTTATATTGTACATACAATATTCATACCGCACACCTTGTGTTTTCATTTAAAAAGAAAGAATGTTTTCCTTAGAAATGTTTTCTATAAAAACGTTTCTAGTTTTTATTTTATAAAAATTTCATTTGAATTATCTTGTAATGTTTATAACATGAAATATCTTGTTGGGTAACATCCTACTAGGATTCTACTCACACCATACTTACTCATTTGGGTGTAAGTTGGCTTGGTTATGTATGACACATGAAAATGAAATATGCTTAGAGATAGTGGTTTGGGATTCTAGTAGTTTCCCCTTGAATTTATTGTAGTTTTGGATTGAGTATGATTCTACTCTTATTGTGTGGTGATTTTTAGGATAATTTATTTCTTCATTTTTTTGTTGTAGACCTTCTTGGGTTTTTTATTTAAAGTTGTAAACTTGAATTTGGAAATTTTTTATGCATTGTTTGGTTTTGATTATTATGTTTTGGTTTATTAATTATTGTTGGTAATTTATGTTAATGTTATTGGGTGAAATAATTACCATTTTGTATTATTGATACCCATGAACTTATTTCCATCCCATGGGGATCAGGAAAATATTTAGGTCCATGCCACAGGCTGGGTCAGGTGTCAGATTAGATGGGACTCCAGCTCGATTCGTGGAAAAATGGTATTAGAGAAGGTTATTCTCTTTTGGGTCATGATATTTGGGATGAGTCTGGATAAAATGGAGTTAGGATTTTTTGGACTTGATGTTCTGGTTGCAAGTAGGGTTCCTGGACAGTACACCTCGTGGTATAACTCAAGTATCCATAGGATGTTGGGATTTCTATTTGACTTCTCCTCCATGTGAGATGTGCAAGCTATAGAAATTATGTGGAGACTAGGTGGAGGTGGAGTTTTTTAGTCGTTATTTTATTTTTATGGGATTTTTTTAGATTTATGAGATGTTTTTATTTGTCATTATTTCCAAATTTTTTTCCAGATTGATTGTATTGATAGTTTTCTTGTGGTCATTTCTTTTTGAAACAAAATACAACCCTAGATAATTCTTATGCAACCATGGGAAGAGACTGGAGAGAGTTATCTCTCACCAATTGACCAGAGATTAGTGGAATCTGTGGTTCAGGATGTTTGGTATTTGGGACAGGGAGTGAGAACCGGTCCTTCTCCAATTAGAGAAGCTGAACTAGGTCCTAATAAGGGAAAAGATTAAAAGTTACTCAATATCAAGCCTTATTATTTATAAGTTAGTAGGAAAACTTAGTAATACAAGGAATGAATTAAGAAGATAGATATCGTTTTTGAATTCCTTGAAACTCTTGAGGAATTTAGGGTGAAATGTGATCCATTTTTTCTAGAAGTTACTATTCATAGGTGGTAAGGCTTAGTGGAGAAAACTAGAATTCATGATAAGATGAACTTAAAAGACTTAAAGTATGTTTTAAATGACTAGTACTATCTTGAGGTCTTGAGATACTGGGAGTTTATGGATATTGTTCGAGTGGACTAGTAAGTGATGGAGTATGCTAACTTCTTCTCTGAGCTAGTTTAGTATGCACTCAGAATTGATTTTAATGAGAAGATAAACACTCAGAGGTTTGAGAGGGTGTTGTAGAATGAGATCTATTTTCAGGTATTTCCATTTAAGTTAAAGACCTATGATAAATTGGTTGAACATTATTTTATGGTGGATATTGACCATAAGGGAAGGTATGGTTCCTTTAGAACTATGTTAGAAATGGTCCATGGTGGTTCATCTGAGAAAAAGAGGAAGTAGGATAAATAGGGTAAGAAGGGAGGTGGTAATTCAGGCCATCCTTTATGGTAGTCTTCGTCTATGGCTTCTGATGTTTGGTAGATTTTGTACCATCATTTTGGGAAGGTAGGGAACATTCAAAATACATGAAAATATCCCCCAAACCTTTAAATTTGTGTAGATATATGGGACACTTATAGTGCTCTTGAAAAGTGATGTAGCCATATCAGATTGGTGCAGGATCTATAGATTCCAGAGGGATTTCATCTCAATTGGATCTATTCAGGATGGTGGGATATTCTTTTGGTGGTTATGGTAGTAGTATTATATACTATTATGGTAATAGTTAGTTCAGGAAAGAGCTGCAGGTTAGTGGGAATGCTCAGAAACAAGCATAGACAATGCATCTTCACGTTGTGGACCATGCACTAGTGAAACCAGATGGAGAGCCTTTTATAGTCTGCGGTACCATTTTGATCGCATCATCTTTATTTGTTTTTATATTTGATACTAGTGAATCTATTTAATTTATCTATGCACATCTTGTGAAATTGTTTAATTTTCCATCCGATCTCTTGTCATATGGGATGGAGTTGGTAAGGCCGTTGGGTAAGAAGCAAGAGAAGACTCTTAGATATCCATCTTGTGTAGTCACTATGTAAGGGGTCAATATGGAAATAGATTTCAAGGTCTTGGATATAAACCTATTTTATGTAATCCTAGGAATGGATTATATGGTGATATTTCAATCATATATCGATTTTTATAAGCAACAGGTGAGTTTCGTGGAACTTAAAGGGTGTACACAGGTTTTTCATGGAGAATGGAATCCTAGGTCAGGTCATGCTAGACCTCCTCATATAAAAATGGGAAATAATATTTTCAATTATCATCACTCATGTTGGAGGAAAATGGTGGTGTTTATGAGGGTGGATTACCCCCTGTGGTGGATGAGTTCCTATAGGTATTTCTAGATGATTTTTTAGGCATGCCTCCTGAGTAGGATATGGAGTTCTCTATTGACTTTGCATTGGAAACACAACTGATATATCTTACCCCATATTGTATGGCCCCTAATGAGTTGAGGGAATTAAATTTATTGTGGTAAAATTTGGAATCCAAAATATTCATTCCCTCGAGTGTCTCTCCTTGGCCCGAACCCGTACAGTTTTCAAAAAAGGCCGATAGATCTCTCCAGTTATGTATTGATTATCGGAAGCTGAATAAGGTAACCATCATGAAAAACACCCCTTTATACAAATTTATGACTTGTTTGATCTATTAAAATGGGAAAGGAGGTTCTATAATATTGAAATGCATTCCGATTACCACCATGTTAGGGTGAGAGAGGAGGACATCCCGAAAATGACTTTTTGAAGTAGGTACTACAATTTTGAGTATTTGGTAATGCCTTTAGAGTTGATGAATTCACCAATGGTCTCCATGGTGCTTTTGAATAGGGTGTTCCAATAGTATTAGGATTTGTTTTTCATAGTATTCATGGATTACATCCTAGTTTATTCTAAATTTGAGCCGAATAATGAGTGAAATTTGTGGATCATTTTGGGAACTCACTAGGACCATTGTATTCACATCAAGTTTTCTAAGTGTACCTTATGAATTAAAGAGGTAAAGTTTTTGAGACATGTGATCTCATAATAAGGGGTTTCAATGGACCCTGAGAAAATTAGTGAAGTTATTTCATGGGAGAAAATGATGAATGTATTTGAGACCATAATCTTTTTAGGATTGGATGGATATTATAGGCTGTTTGTTCTGGATTTATCTAGGTTGGCTATACCCAGGACGATGCTTACCTTAAAAGGGGTAAAGTTTGAAGGTATTCTAGAATACCAATCATCCTTCAAGGTTATTAAGTGTAGGTAGACCCAATATCCTATTTTGGTTATTCTAGAATATATAAAAGGGTATGTGGTTTATTTTAATTCCTTAGGTATGGGTCTTGGGCGTGTGCTTATGAAAAATTACCATGTGCTAGCATATGGTTCTTAGTAACACTGAACTTATGAAAATAATTACCTGACCCATGAAATAGAGTTAGATGTAGTAATGCATTCTTTTATAAAGTTTCACCACTATCTTTTTAGGGAGAAATTTTCATTTTATTCTAATCATAAGAGTTTAGCCTATATTTTTTCTTAAAAATATATGAATTTAAGGCAACATCATTGGGTTGAGTAACTTTAAGGGTTTGAATTCGATATAGTTTATATCTCAGTCTAAGGGAATATTATGGTAGATGATCTCAGTAGAAAAGTACCTATGTAAAATATGAGAAAGTCCATTGATGATTGGATGTTGATGTGTCTTTTTACCCAGTTTCACTTGGAGACCAAGGAGCATAATGGAGGCGTGTTCTTGGCCAACATCTAGTTGAATCCTTCTCTTTTGGAGATGATTCAGAAGGAACAACCTAGCGATGAGATGTTCCAATAGTCTAAGTAGTTTCTTCATGGTGGAGAGATTCCTTGTGACTGGTCGTTGTCTCTTGAGGGAATCTTGTGCTTTAATGTTTTCCTTATGGTTCTATTGTTGTTGAAAAAGGTGGTGATAAAATATATCCACCAGTCTTAGTGGTCCATCCATCCTGGTGCTACCAAGATTTATTATGATATTTATTGGTAGTTCCGGTGGCCAGACATGAGGTGAGATATATCTGACTTCATCTCACAGTTCTATACATGCCAGCAAGTTAAAGTAGAGCACTAAAGGACATATGGTTTTCTTCAATGGCTAGCCATTCCTACCTAGAAGTTGGATGAGATATCCATGGACTATATTATTGGATTTCCTCTAACAAACTAGGGAAATATTGATATTTGGGTAGTGATCAATCATCTGAATAAGTCTTCCCATTTTAATCCGATCAATGATTCAGTAAAGGTAGATGATTTTGGCCTACTTTATGTTCAGGAGGGTGGGTGGGTCCATGGTGTTCTATTGAAAATAATTTTTTATAGGGACCCCCCAATTTACATTATGGTTTTAGAAAGGCCTTCAGAGGGAAATGGGTTCACAGATTAAGTTAATAACAATATACCATCCTCAAATGGATGGACAGACAGAGCGAGAGAATTGAATTTTGGAAGACATGTTATATGTATGTGTTTTGGATTTAATGGATTCTTGGGATAGCCACTTGGGATTTGTTGAGTTTTCATATAACAATAGTTACCAATCCTCAATTAAAATGGCTCCCTTTGAGGCTCTCTATAGTCGATCGTGTCAGTCACCTTTTTTTTGGGTAAAGGTGGGTGAGACCTCACTGTTTGGATTGATCTTTGTACAAGAGACACATGATAAGGTAAAGTAAATGTGGTATTGTATTTTGAAAGATAAAATTTTTCACAAATCTTATTCCAATAAGAGATTCTGAGATCTTGAGTTTTCTAATGGTGACTGGGTGTTCTTGAAAGTGGCACCTCTCTTAGGTCATCGTTGTTTGGGTAAGTAAGGGAAGATACCACCAAGGTATGTCAAAACGTTTTAGATTATTGAGTGGGTTTGTAAGGTGGAATACAAGTTGGATTTCCCCTCTTAGTTGACCTTAATCCAGGATGTGTTCCAGGTCTATTAACTGAATAAGTACAACATATATCCATCTCATGTGTTAAATTGGGATGAATTAGAAATAGAGCCCAATTTATCTTTGTTTGAGAGACCAATACAGATTATGGATTCCCAAGAGAAGGTGCTTCAAGGGAAGTTGATTCCATTGGTCTATGTTCTTTGGAATCATGGGAATGATGAGCAGGAGACTTGGGAGTAGAAATCTAGGGTTGATTAAAAGTACCCGTTTTTATTCTCTAATCAAGAATTGAGTTGAATTTCTTGGGATAGAAAGTTTTCATATTTGGGAGAGTTGTCATACCCATATTTTCAATTTTTCTGTTTATTATATCTATTTTGATTCTATGATTATTACATGTGTTTACTTTGTGTTTACTAAGAAAATAGAAAATTTTTCTTTGGATGGGGGTGGTGCAAAACTTGTGCATGGTTAGAGGAAACCATGAACCTTTCCCAGAAAACCGTGAACCAGGGTTTTATTTTTTGACAAAGACAAAACACACAAATATCACGTGGTTTGTAAAACCATGTGACTAAACATGACCCATGTTCCTTGTGGACAGTGGTGACCACATGATTTCTACATGGTTTAGAAAGCCATGTTTCCTATCAAGTTTATTAAAATTTAAATATTTACCTTTCTTACCTATTAATATTTAACACAAAATATGCCCCTATTCTTCCCCACTCAAAATTTCAAACCCTAGAATCCTCCAATTCTCCCTATCTCCCCCTAAGGTGGATTGGGTGGGAAATCTTCAATATTCTTCATATAAGTCCCTCTTTCCTTGGTTTCTTCTTTTTTTTGGGGTTTCGTTCCTTCTTCTTTGGGGGTTTTGTTCTCCTGCAGGATGGGTGTCTAGTTTTGGGTGATGTCTTAATTTATGTTGTTTAATATTAATGTTTAAGGTTTTATCATTCCCTAAAAGGGCTTGCTTGGTGTGCAGTTTTTGGTTTCCACTAGATTCTAGAAGTTTCTTCATTGGAGGTAGGTGGTTTCATGCTTAAAAATTATTTATTGAATTTGATATGCTTTCATAAGTGTTTAAATGTGTTATATGGTTTATTTTTGTGGTTTGAAACATGTTTTTGAATGGATTTGATATGTTTATGGATTGAAAATGGTTTTTTCTAAGGTAAATTGGGTGTATATCAAGTGTGAACCATTGATGTGAACTTTTAATGCACTTTATAAATTATGAAACATGTTTAATAAATTGTGCAAGTGGTGTGGAACATATTTTATAAAGGTTTTGGTGTATTTTTAGATTTAAAAGTGGTTTTGGTAGTGAATGTAGTGATTTATCAATCATGTTATATTAGTTGGTTTACATATATGTGAATGTGATGTTATATGTGATATGTGGAATGAAAATTGAGCACAAAGGAAAACATGGCTAACTAGGTGGTTAGAATAGTACTAGTACACTAGTTGAATTAGAAGTGGATCATCATGTATTCCTCTAGCAGGATTGATGATAAAATAATAACTAAATAATAATTATGATTGGAGACCACTAGGCCCATGGGGTGTCCCCTCTTAGTGGTTAGTGCATAAGAACACTATTTATCATGTTTTCTATACAACTTTTCACCAAGATAATATATACATAATTTCCCATATCTAGCTATTCACTTTAGGGTTTTACTATGACGCAGTTCTCTTTTGTGATATTGTACTTACCATCTACATAGAGTGCACCCTATGTTTTAATTTAAAAAGAAAGCGTGTTTTCCTTGGAAAATTTTTATTTGAAAATGTTTCTAGTTTTTATTTTATAAAACTTGCATGTGAATTGTATTGTAATGTTTATAGCAAGGAATATCTTATTGGGTGACATATAACTAGGATTTGGATCACACCCTACTTAAAACTTTGTGTGTAAGTACACTTGGTTATGTTTGACATTAGAATAAATAAGATGTTTAGAGATAGTGGTTTAGGATTCTAGTGGTTTCCCCTTGAAGGTGTTATAGTGGTGGCTTGAGTTCGATACTACTCCTATTATGTATTGGTTTTGGGGATAGTGTCATGTTTCCTTTTTTATTCATTGTATACTATATTGGGTTTTTATTTAAAGTTATAAACTTGAATATGGAAATTTATTATGCCTTGTTTGGTTATAAATATTCACTTTTGGTTTATTTATTGTTATTGGTTGGTCATGTTTATGTAATTGGGTGAAATATTTACAAAGTTTTATTGTTGATAACCATGCACTTGTTACCATCCCATAGGGATGTGGAATGCCCTTAGGGTCAGGAAATGGGATAGGTTGGGTGTCAGATTGGATTAATCTCTATCTTGGTTCTTGATATTCAACATAAGAATATTCCTTATTAGTTTTTGAGATTTCTAGTGGGGTCTTTCAAGCACACTTGGGGGGGGGGGGGTTAATCAGGTGTGACTGGTTTTTTAATATCGAAAACCAATTTCTTATTTTAATTTTATTCACTCCCTTTTTATTATAAACCTATGTGGTTGGTTAAAATTCAAAAATATCTCTATTTACTTATCTGACCCACATTCACCACATGTAATAAAGTAAAAAAGAAAATCAAAGCACATTGTGTTTTTACAAGTTTTGACCATGATGTGTTAAACCTACTCCTTTATATATCATTTATATTTAAGTAAAATACTTTCCAATAGAATATTTTTTTTGATAAAATTAGAAGTGGGATTTTATTATCTTAACACACCCTCTCACCATATTACACATGTGAGGGTGTCCAAAATAAGAAACTTGTGAACAAATCACAATATTATGCATGTGATCAAAGCCTCAAGAATATTATGAATGGGAAGGAATATTTATATTACATCCCAAAGTATTTAGATCTTATTGGTATTAAAATTCCCTGTTCTCCTCTTTAGAGTAGATCATAGTTTGTCTAAGTATGTCTTTGTATCCATAAGGTTTGATAAACTTCCATGAGAAAAAATTCATAGACTACCTAAAAAATTATCTGATCAACCTCTTACAACTTGGTAACTATGAGAGATCAACTCCCAAAAATTCTCATAACTATTTAATGACCCCTAAAAATAGATCTACAAGAACTTGAATTATACTGTATTGTCATAATAAAAACCTTCAAGTCATCCATGAAACATTAATTCTTATTTCCCCTCTGTTTCACTATTTCAATACTGAATCTAACTAGAATATATCAAGATAACTTCCTCCTCTATTTATCTATCTCTTTCACTTCTTCTTGGATACCCAGTATGCTGTATATATTCATCACTAGATTTGAAACTCCACTTATTCTTATATGATATATTATTAATTTCTATTGTTTACTCCAAAACTTTTTTTTGATTTTCTCATGCATACTATATTATTTAGGATAACATGAATTAATTGTTTTGAGAGACGTACACCCATAAATATAATTTTTTTTTATTAATTTTGGCGAGGTATTCTAAAATTTATTTAAATGGAAACTTGTAGTTGTTTTATATATGAAAAAGTAGATAGTATCATGTGCACAACTCTTTCCCCATTATTTATATATCTCAAATCCTCTTTTTTAACTTTATATTTTAAAAATGGCCTTATTTATTTGTCTTCAAATTTATATTTCTCTCAATTGAATATTTCATCCTTTTATCTTTTATAGGCTCAATTATTATTCTTCCTCAAAATTATTCCACAAATAAATACTCTTCCAAGCTATATAAAATATAGTAACAATATATCATGGATGTTGAGTCTTTATATTGGTCTCTTTAAAACCTATTCAAATATATCTTGAGTATATACACAATAAAAATAACTCAAATAAATTCTTACTATCTTCCTCATAATTTAATCAAAAATATTTTGTGATATTCTAAATAAACAAGAATAACAATTGGATTGATAGATTTTATTTTTCTTTTATATTTATAGATTCAATGAAGTTTATAATTTCTCATTTCAAGATAAAAATAATTCATTAAAGTTCATCCTAAATTACTCTTCTTATAAACTTCTTAGATAAAAAATATTCATAATTACATGAATATACCAATATTCTATTGGAATTTATCAAAATTATCCTTGAAAAACCATAAGATACATTTTCTTTATCAAGAAACTTATTTTGTTGACACTTATTTAAATTGGGGTTTGAATCATGGCTTTACCATGCTTCATGGTGTTCTAAACACTTGATAACGACTCTTACATAATCACATTTGTTGGTCTCTTGATATTATATAATTTGGAACCTTAAATTTTTAGTTTATATAAATATAAAATTTTCTATAATTATTTATGGATAAATATACCGTCTGATGCTTACACATACTAATTGAAGGTTACACAGCTCTGCCCAATTGTTATGTTGAGAGAGGATCATGGATACACAACTTACTAATTGATTATAAAATAAATATTACTTCAGTATATGATGCTTGTATAGATTCCTTCATTGATGTTTATTAATCACTAACTCCATAATATACATATTATTAAATGATGCTTACACTCAACAAGGTTTAGGTTAACATAGACAAACTTCATGCATACAAAGTTCCCAGATGACGTCTATGCAACAAAATACTTTATCATCTTCATTGGGCTACACCGTATGATTATAAAAAAAATGATTTCTAGGAATAATAATACTTCATGAATACAAAAAACTACATGATTCTTACACAACAACATAATTATGGTTATGCAGCTCAAGTATGATGCTTATGTGGATATTAATATTCCATTTCTCTAATATCTCTAGCCTAGATGATACTTAAACATCACATGGATATGATTCTTAAAAAATATAAATACTTAGATATTAATTTAAATAATTAAAGTTTATACCAAATCAACTCTAACGCTATCTACCCTTCATCCAATATTGTACAAACAATAAACAAAATATCCTTTATATATGGAGGACCATGGATGGTTCCTCAACTTCAGTTATATTTTATCCATATAATTCAATATTTTATTATAAAACTAAAAAAATTATCTATGTTTTGTTGTAATCCTCACAAAACCACCAAGAAAAGATTAAAAACTAGACTAAATAAAAAAATAAACAACAACCATTTAACTAACCAAAACATTAACCAAAAAAAATATAACTTTTAAAAACATTTGAGAGAGAAACTAAGAGCTCCATAATTAAAAGAATCCCACTACCCACTATGTACATAAGAAAACCTCAGTTATAAAAACTACCGAAACCAAAAGCCCAGATTCTAAAAATCAACAAATTAAAACTATCACCGATCTACTGAATTAACATGAAAAATACGAATTAATGTATATAGTGAACAAATTCATCAAATTCTCTATCTTCTCTAGCACCTAGAGATCTGGTACATTATACAAAGAATATTACATCCAATTTGATAGGGAAAAACCAAGGTAATCTAACAACTATAAAAATGTTCCATTTATAATTATTGGTCATCCTATGATCAGATATTATAGTAGTTAACCCATGAACGTGACCACTTTATATAATTCAAAAAGCCATAACAATTGGTCATTCATGAGACGTACTAATATTTCCCTAACAAATCATTGATGTTGAGAGAATAATGAATGTGAATATAAACCTATATGTATTTTAATATAAACTGAAGTAAAAAAAAGGATAAAAAATGAAAAAAGAACCATCCACATTCATAAAAATCCAATTAATATGAGATAGAAACCAAAGTTTTGTAGTTTCATCCATGCCCTGAGGGACCACCAGTTCCTTTAATTTTTTCATCTTATTCATGGAGAACTAAACCTACCCAGTATCATCCTCCTTAAGTTACATATCCGATGAACTTTTAAAACTATCATAAACAACTTTAATTACCTTTGATATATAAGAGGGAATAAATTCCCCATTTGTTGGCCTTGCTGAGTGCCTTCTCAAATTCTTCAAATGTTGTAATGTGGATTTCCTTAGAGACAAGATCCACCCATACTAATCATATCAACATATATTTTAGGAGAGAGGAGTCTTATTTATGAATCCTATATTACATACCCTTATTGGGTGAAAAAACCCATTGAAAACCACAAACATAGAAACTAAAAGGTTTCTAGATTCATAATCTTGTTTCTTCCCTTTATTCCAATCAAGACTCTGATGCACTAAGGTTTCATTGAAAACCACCTCTTTCGATTCACTCAAAGATTGATATCTACCTCCTAGGATGGGTTCAAAGGACTTATTCTCCCTGTTTTTAGAAACATCATTTAAAATTTGAAACTAGTTATATGAACATGGAATTGACCAATATACCAACATAGAAGAGTGTTACCTAGCTTCAACGGCTTATAAACCTAGTTTACAAGTAGAGGATTATTCATGACCAATTTTAGTATGTTCCATTTAAATTTATACATTTTGTCTAAATAATCATTAAAACTCTAAAATAAATGATACACTAAAGTCATATGGTGATTATTGGGAGTTGTCTTGCCTCAATTGGGAATAATAAACTCAAATGGATTGCCTACCTTTTCTTGAATCCCCTAGGGATGGTTGGACAATTCAATAGAAAATGATAATGAGGAAGTCACAACTAAAAAAACATAAGAATTAATTTTCATTACCTCAATAATAAACCTATCAAAATATCCATATTTTCCATCTCTAACCTCATCCAAATAGACTTGGTTCATAGGTTCTACTTTAAGAGTAAAGGAGTCAAACCTTGAGCCACTCACCCAAGAGGCCTTATACAAAGTTTTTAATTTCTCTTTATTGAGTTATTTATATTTTTTATTGAGTTGAAAACCCAAGGTACTATTTATAAAATCTACTTTATTATTTTTATTCCTTTGGAAATTTGAGTAAAAACCCTTCCATGATTCATAAGGGACTGGTTGAAAATATTTTTATTTACCCACAATCATAACCAAAACCGATTCTAGATGTGGTTGATAAAAACCCATCTCAACAAAGATACATGTAATTATGGTATACTTAAGAGTAAGTCATATGATATTGATATTAAAAATGAACAAAATATTACCTATATATGAAAAGAGAGTTGAGTTTTGGAAGGGTAAAGGAAGTCTAGGATGTTAAACCCAAATTGCATGAGTGGATGGGTTGAGATTCTTGTAAAGATCAAATGATCATTGGAGAAGGTAGAAATAGAAACCTTGAGTTAATTTTCTAAAACTATACTAGGTTTTCACCAGATATTCCTCCTCATGGAATCATGTGATAATTTGACAAGGACTTAGAATCCAAATAGTTTTACACTTCCTCAAACCCCAAACATAATTTAATATTTTCTCAAAGAGATAAAAATAAGAAATTTTAAAAAGAAAATAGCCACCAAGGCCATCAAAATGTGAGATGAATATTCTTGAAACTCTTGAGTATTTACTAGGACCACCATATGACCATTAAGGACCCTGATTCCCTTCAACTGAACCTGAATTCTTGGGAAATACACAATCCTATTGATTAGTGTAAATAAAAGGAAACCACTATGACCCCCTATGAGCATAATGAAAATTATACCCAATAAAGGATTGATATCCCTCTCCCATTAAAGGAGTAGGGACCATTGTCTCCACTATAAATAGTTAGGGTAGCGGCTAACAACCATCCCTAACTTCTTATCCTCAAATTAAATAATTTATCCCAAACACTTTGAATGTATTTAAAACTTATTAAATAGAACTTATAAAAGTTTTTAAGTTAATGTTAAATTACTATATCCATTATTCCTTTATAAATGATATATAAAAGGCTTATTCCACTCTTCTATAACTTTATATATTCATGAAAGACAACCCAACAATAACCATATGTATGGGAAGCCCTTTAAATTTATCTACCTAGGTATTCAAGGTAAGGTTCTTCATTAATATAATTTACCCATGTATGTATATATGACCATTTATTCATCATTGGGAGGGAATTCACTCTATCACTTAATAAATCACCTTTTCATGATTACCTTGATAATAACACAAAATCTATTAGACAAAAAATATAACTTTAACCCAAGGGAACTTCACCCCCCCCCATTTCTTTTTTTTAATTCCAAATTAAATTAAATAGTATTTTTAATTATTGTCTCACCAATTTACAATGAATACAAAGGGAAATTATATTTTACCCTTTATTGATACCGTGGGTTTACTGAAGTACCTCTAATAAAATATTTGTCTCCCCATATTTGAAGAGATACCATCTCCTCATTTTTTGATCTTATATTGTTGTTTATAATTAGTTTTATGAGAGAAGTATGGAGTCAAACTTTCCTTATCAATGTGACATAAAATTATAAGCTCTAATTATACATGGGATAACCCTTTGTAGAAAATTAGAGTGATAATATTATATAATAAGGTTTTCTATAAATAAACTACCATGTGATACTAATACTAAATTTCTTTCTCTAGGGGTTATTTCCAAATATTTTTAAAATATTTAAATAACCTAAACTCAATTTAATACACATATTAATAAATTTTATGTGCAATTTTATTTATTACCTTTGTGTTTAGATAATCATTCCATCATAATAATAATATTTAAAATGACCCAAAAACCGAGTTAAGCGAATGAAAACCATGCCTCATCCTTCAATATTGAAGGGGATGAATAAATTTATAGATTTAAAATAAATGATAAATTTATGTAATCTTCAATTATTTTTAAAGATACCCCTCAAGGGATAATATCCATGAATTATCACCTTTAATTACCAAATTTATAACATAAAAATATAATATTTGGAATAAGGTAGACATCCAAACACTTTTCAAATTGAGAAACAAGGATGAGATAAATTTATCATCCCAGTGAATCCTTTCATTGAAGTTATAAAATGTCTAGAAGTATTCTTTATTTATTCCTTATTTTCTTCCTATATCATTACTTTTTTTGGTATCATGGTTCTATTATACTTTTAAACTTATTTCTTAGATGGTATGGTATTCACCGCTTTGGAAAATATTTCACTACATTTATTTTAAGATTCCCCTAATTTCTTAGTCCATTATAACTAATTAGGTAATATAATTAATAAATATGTAGGTTATCTATCTTACTTCTTCATGTGTGAGGAATTATTATTTAAATAAATAACCTTGATTTAAGGATCCATAATTTCCTTTACTTTTTTATTCATTTTAATAGGAAAAAATAGTCATAATATTTTTATATTTATTTATAGAATGTTGGAACCTTCCAAACACTTTTTAACCACTTTTGAGATACCTTTTTTGGGAATACCCTCACTTTATTCACAAGGGGTTTCAACCAAAAATACAATCCTAGAGACTATCTCATTGATGGATTATTTTATTAATTCACACTTCCTCCCTTTTTCATTGAGATTGATGGACATCATGAGATGTCCCATTATGTGGAATCACTTCATATAATATTAGAATATATTTTATATTAGATTGAAACCATGATCAACAGTCTTTATTAACTTCCTAGGAGTATATTTTTCAATAGATTTATCTCATAAGGTAGAATTTTTTTGTTTCTTCAACCACTTCCTTCTCTATCTTTGACTCCTCTTCACATCAACATAATAATTTTATTGGGTTAGAACATATTATAAATCCTTATAAAATTTTCCAATTGTATTTTAAATTTTTTTGAACCTTAATAAGATTTAAAATATGATATTTAAAGATATATTCTTCCTTCTCTGTGAATTATACTTTAGTACAACATGTGTCTTTCTAGTTTTATCCTTTATCCCATTATCTTCATGGATTCTATAATATTTAATTTTTTTGATATGGTTCCTAAAATCAATTTACCTATTCCAAAATCTCCATCAACACCACAAAATCTTAATTAATCTATTGATTTTTACTTTAGAAATTATCTGTCTAGTTTTCCCAGATTCCATACCATAGTGTTTTTAGGTTACTGTACTACTATTTGGGATCCTTTTAAGAGGACTTTTTTAATAGAAAGGATTAACTCCACACATTAACTATTGGTGTGGTTTTATCATTTTTAATACTCCACACATAAATAGTTTTTTTAATTGAAATATTCATATATTATAGAAATATATTTAGTAAAAATAGATTTAGTTGGGTTTTAAGATACCTTTTTCCACGATCATGTGGTGGAGGATTCTTCATATGATCTCGATATATTTAAGAAAACCTTTTGGGTATTATTTAATTCCAAAATAATTTTTAAGTCTATGTGATAGAATAAGTTTTAATAATAGATTATGAAATTAAATCTTGGATGGTTTCCAGATTTCTAATCTTTACCTCTAACTCAATACAATTCATATCAGGACTGTATTTTTGGTATTCAAGTATTTTCAAGCATACATAAAAATATATATTAAACTTATTTAATTGTTCATCATTATTTACATTAGTACATTTAAATTGTTTTAAATATCTTTCAACCTATTTACCTTGATTTATAGTAGAATCATTTTGACATTCAGTGAGACTTTATGAATTTTTCTAAACGTACGGATCACATATTTTACAAACTTGTAAAATTATTCATTCTAAAAAACAATACTTGGGTAATTATTAATTAATTAATTAAATAATTTAATTTTTATGTAGGATATATACTTTATTATCTTTAACTCACTTTGTGAGAGTGTTGTAGGAAATTATATTCTTTTCCAATGAATGTTTCATGACACTAAATTCTTATTATAGCTATGAATTATCATCAATTTATCCCTTAATGCAAGAAAATATATATGTGATAAAATATAGAGGGTAGTAATTTAAATAATACCTAAACTCAATGTAGAGGTAATTAATATATTTAGCACATTTATTCTCACAAATTGAAATTGAATCATTTGAGGAATCATTATCAACAAATTTATCAATATTCTTACCACTATGACTACCTTTAACTAGCAGTTATTCCTATTTCACGTTTTCTTTATTCCTTAGTTTCTTTGATACTTTATTTTTCCGATTTCTTATTTTTTTGGTTAAAAAATTTATTTCATAAGAATCAAAATTAAGGATAAATTATTATATAATAGGGCCTTCTAAAATCTCTTTAAATGTGCAAGTCATTTATACTTATTAAAATAACTATGCATCAAAACTTTTCTAAAATAGTAAGAGATATCCTTTTTATAATATTATTTTTGATAAAAATTATATCCAAATAAAAGGTAACCTTTATTTAAAACTAATTAATAATATCTATGGGATCATGAATCACACTTGGGGGGGGGGGGGTTAATTAGGTATATCCATTTTTTACATAATGTTTTTTACTATTTTAAGTACTTTCCACCCCTTCAGTCTTATAATCCTAAAAAATATAATAAGACTCATCCAAATGTCATTTTTTTTATCCCAACCAACATTCACCTCCTGAAAATTAGTAAATAAAGAAAGTAAACCATGCATTATTCTTATAGGTTTCCACCTGATGCGGGAAACCTACTCCTTACTATGATCATTGTTATTTATGTCATAGATTTTCCACTAGAATATTTTTATCAACTAAAGTTTAAGTGGACTATCATTATCCTAATACACTCTCTCACCATATTATATAGGTGAGGGTTTTCAAAATATAATTCATGTTAACTAATCAAAATATTACACATGTGATCAAATCCACTACAATGTTACACATGTGAATATATTTTTATTCTAAATCCTACAGTTTCTAGCTCCCCTAGTTATTTAATTTATTACTTATCATATTTGAAGTAGAACCAAATAATTTAAAGATTTTTCTATATCTATAATTTCTAATACAATTCATCTATAATATAGTCTTTGACTGCCTAAAAATGATCAGATAAACCTATTTTACTATGACATCTAAACTTCTAGAACCTTTGAACACTATTTTTTGACTCCACAAAATAAAACCCATGAACTCATCTTCCACTGTACAATAAGAATTAACTCATTAAAGTTTGAATTGACTCATTACTTATAATAATTTAATATTTAAACTGTTTAAACACTAAATCTTACTAGTAGATCATAGGTCAAGTTACTTCTATATTATAATCTTTAATTTCTTCCTCAAAATTCATCTGGTTTTATCCCTTCAACATTGGTCTTAAAAAATCCAATTTTTATACCTTAAAATTTTATTTATTTCTCTTAGTTACTCTAGAACTTTCTTCTTTTTTATATCAAGTATAATATATCATTCATTAAAAAATGAATTATTTTCCTCAAGATACATACACCCATACTATAGAAGTAGATTCTTCCTTTTTATGGGGTCTTCTCAAATTTTTATAAATAGAAACAAGAGGTTGTTTCAAGTAAGAAAATGTTGACAGATCTATGTGCACAAATCTTTCCCCATGATTTCAATATATATAAGTATACTTTTTTAACTCAAATGATATTACATGAATACCGTTATTTATTTTTCTTCTCATTTCTATTTCTCTAAGATAAATATTTCTTTCTTATATTATGTTTTATTCTTGAGTATTCATCTTCCTCAAAATTATAACACAAATAAATAATCATCTAAGATTGATAAAATACTATAACAATAGCTCATGTATGTGGTGCCTTCTTGTAATTCTGAGTGCATCTCGTTAAAACTTATATAGATGTATCTTGAATTTTCAAAAAATAAACAACTCATGTTGATTATTATTATCTTACATATTCTTGTATCATAAATGGTTTTTTATATTAAAAAAATAACAACAATAAAATCATAGAAAAAATTTATTATTTTGTATTGACATATTCAACGAAATCTTAAATTCCTCATTTTAGGCTCGAAATGATTTTATGAAGTTTATCCAACCATACACTTCTTCCCAAAAAATCAGATCATAGAGATTAATAAATAGATGAATCTCCCATTATTTGATGGAACTTCATCAATATTATTCTTAAAAAACCATGAGATATATTTTCTTCATCTAGAAACTCATGTAGTTGACACTTATTTAAATTCAATATTGAATCAAGGATTCACTGTGCTTCATGATGTTTAAAAAATTTGAGAAGAATTATTTCATTATCCCATTTGATTATATCATTAGATTGTTAAATCTAAAAAACCTTAATTTTCAATTTGTAGGAATATATAACTTTCTCTATGTGTTTATGGTTATACAGATAGACCGATGCTTATGTAGACTAATTGATTGTTATAATTCCCTTCCAGATGGTTATGAAAATAAAGGATCATTGTTACAAAACTTACTAAATAATGATTACAAACATCTTACATCCGTAGATGATTCTAAAAAATATTCCATAATTGATTTTTACACATGTATATAGAGATTATTAAATGTTTCTTATGGTTATCAAGGATGACATTTACATAGACAAACATCATGATTACAAATTTCTTGGATGATTTCTATTTAATAAATGACTTTTCCATATTCACTCAACTACACCGTATACTTACACAAACCTATATATTATTTACAGAGAGTAATACTTTACGTATATACAAAACTAGATGATGATTTCAAAAAAAATAGACTAATGAGTAAGCATCTCAAGGATAATGCTTACACAACCAATAGATTTTCATTTATCCAATGTCTCCAGTCTAGATGATTATTATGTAGCACATGAAGATGATTCTTAAAGACAATAAGGACTTGTCCATTTTTCTCATATTTCCTCTAATTGACATAACAGATGTCCCAAATAAACTTTATCCCTCTCAACCCATCATCCAAGAGTGTATAAACACCAATAAAAACATCCTTTATATATGGAAAACCATAGATGGTTTCTCAATTTTAGTTAGCTATATACTAATTTTTAAAAGATGTGTACAAGGAATCTTCCATTATTATAGTACTTTTCATATTGGTGCATGTCATCTAAAAAATCATCAAATGTATGGGCTTTCAATAAAATCTCTCCAGTTTGGTATTTAAGGGAAACTTATTCATTAATATCCTTTACCCATGCATATATAGGTATCCAATTATTCTTAACTAGGTTCATACTCAATAAATCAAAAAATAAAACACATTTACACAATTAAATTTGAAATAAGAGTGAATCTAGTTGAAAAAAATATAACTTTTCCCTAAGGTAACTTTAGTTTGTGTCACAATAAATAACTTTTCAATTTTTTGTGAATACATGTCTTGTATTATTTTAAGATTTCTAAATTTAACATAAATCTCAAATAATCACACATTGAGTGTGTACTTATCATTATACACTCTTTTAATTTTGTATCCACTTGGATTCTCGATTTTCTCAAACTCATAATCATGTATTTTGTTCCTTTCTTGTAGAAGATGTTAAAGGTCTTTAATCATATTGGATTTAATCTCCAATCGATCATCTATGATATTGATAAATTCTTTTAATAAATGATAATTTTACTGAATCCTTTTCCTATATTTTTCTCTCTAATTAATTGTAGTGATCCATTCATTTTCAAAACTAGATATTTTTTTATTAAAGTTCCTCATTCATGGAATTTAAAGATTTTACCTACTTGGAGAGGTATATACAAATCAGAACCCCTTGTTCCCAATATTTTTCTAAATTTTATGAATTTTCCTCAATTTGAGTGATATAATACTTATTAAAACCTGATATTTTAGAATAAATTTCCCTTTAAATAAATTTTATTTCTTAGATAGATTGTGTTACACACAACACTGAGTTTAAATGGACCACAATATACTATTCTAATATTTAAACATGGCCATTATAATCTAGCCATTAAAATTGAAACTATGAATTGAAATAATTTTTTTAATATATATATATATATATTAGATAGATAAAATATATGAGTAAATACGTACTCAATTTTTAGTAAAGTACCTACATTCTTCAAAAATATATTTTTCATTAAAAATGTTTATTTTTTGAGAAAATAATATAATTAATTTCTAAAAATTTTAGAAATTTTATTTTAAAAAATAAAAATTATTTTTTAAATAAACATGTAAAAATTATCTTTGGGTGAAATTTTGGGACTTTTAAGAGAATATTGATTTTCCAATGAAGAGTGAAAAATACCGATTTTTGTAAAACTTATTTACATTAAATCGAGTAATTTAACGTAAGATTATGTTTTAGATTAGGTATTAATGTGAAATATTATCCATTATATTTATAATAATATAATATAATTCATTTTAATGAGAAATTTTCTTGTATTTGGTATTAATATATTTTTAGGGTTAAAAATAAATTTTTTTGAAAACTATTTTTAGGTGAATAATGTTTTCCCATTTTAATTAATTAAAATAAAATTTAATTAGAAATTACTTAAATGAAATTTAAAGATATTATATCTATATAAACTAATTTAAATTAATATAATTAATATTACTATTCATAGAGTTAATGTAAAATCATTTTTTTTGTGAAAAATGTATTTTTTTTGAAAAAACATTTTTCTTCGCATTTTGTATGAATTAATCTTAAAATAAAATTTGAAACTTATTTGTTTTGAATCTTGGAAAATTATTCCCTTAGTTTTAATCAATAGGTTCCAATTTTTTAATTTGGTCTCTTTTATTTTTGATCATTATTAATAGTAAGCGTATTAAATATTTGTTACAATATTAATGGTAAAATGGGTTAATTAATGGTAATAATAATTTTATAAGGACTAAAAAGTAACCTTATAACTAGAATTATTTTTATTGTATGAGTATATTTCATCTATAATCCTAAAAAAATTTAATATATGACCTTTTTTTGTCTTTCAATGATTGTAACCTTTATAATACTTTATGTAAAGAAAATCTACAAAAGATTACTTTCTTTATTTTAATAATTGTAATATATTGCGATGTTAAAAAATAACCTATGTTAAGTTATAAATAATAATTTTAAATATAAATGAATATTTTTACCATGGTAATTAATTTTTATTTTTTATTAATAAAATATTTACCTTTAATGCTTATGCAATACCGATGAAATAATTATTTCATTAAAATAAAAATAAAATAAAGGAGTTTAAAAACAATGAAAGTAATATAAGGTGAATAAATTATTATGTTACACATTTTTTAGATAATTATAAAATTTTAGGGATGAATTAATGGTATATATTTAAATTAAATCATTTTCATTATGTTTTAATGAAAAATTAAACGAATACTGAAAAATTGATATTCATGATGTTTTATAATAAATAATGTTTTATTAAATGGTTTCAAATTACAAAAAAATAATATTTTGGTCCATGTGAATGAGATATGTCTTATAATGATATCAATTTCCTATTTATGATATATTTTCCATTTTATAGGAAATTTCCATTCCCCATAATGATTAAAATATTCTATATCGAGGTAATTGTTAAAAAAGGATAAAATGGGTAAAAACAAATAGATAAGGGCGAAAGCCTCACAAATTTTTTTATTATTTTTATTAGATAAGAGTATTTATAATAAAATTAATCTTATATTAAAATACTAGAAAATTTTATCCATTTAAATTTGAAATTTAATTTTTATTGTTTTAATAATTTAAGAAATTTGAAGATATCCCCTCCCCTCACTTATATAAGAGGACTTACTCTCTTAATTTATTCACAATTCAATGAAATTTTGGTTCAATACATACATAAAAAATACCTTAATTACATCCCAAAATATATCCTAGAATTCTTTCTTTTACAATAAAACCATCTTAGGAAGGATTTATGTATAAACCTAAAGAGATTTTCTAAAGTAGAGGAATAGTTCTTAAATAAGTGTTTTTTCATTTCTTCTTCCACCTCTATCAAATCTCATTAAACTATGATGAAATAAAAACAAAATTTTATTAAATATACTTAGATGTAATTATGTTAATGTATTAACCTATATCGATCACCTTTTTTCATAAAATTGGAAACAAAACCATCATTTGATTGTACGACAGACTACTGCCTCATAAACCAATGTAATTTGGTTTCCATCACCTCTTATTACATTTGTTTATAATGATGAATTTAGTGTATATATAAAATATTAATAACATATTTTTCATTAATAATATATAATATACCATTTAATTTCTTACCATTCCATTTACTAACAAATGATATTTCTGTTCATGTGTACGTGCGGACTACAACCTCTACGAAGGTTGCAATTTATTTTTCATCACTATATCAAATGGATATTATATATAAGTATATTTAAGGATATAATACGGTATTGAAGATATAATTATATTTATGAAAATATAAAATAATACTTACCTTCTTTACATCATGATTTTTGAAAAATGGAAATGTTACTCATCCGTACGCACGACTTACCATCTCCATGATTATAACATTATTAATTTTTTCATATCTATATTTTAGGGTTGGATACAAAAGTATAATTTATGTATAAAAATTAAAATTATTTTATGATTATTACAATTAATTTTATGTAATAATGACCTAATTTACTATAGTAAACCTACCAAATTCATTTTAAAAACATGATCCAAATATCTTCAAAAAGTTCGACGTGAACATGTTTCATTAAGTAATTATATATTTCATGATAATAAATAAATTAAAATTATTAATATAATTTAAAAATGTACTTAAGAAATTAAATAATTAACATAACTTTTTTATTAAAGAAGGTAAAGAATGTACGTGATGAATTAGACTTGAGTAAAGGGATTTGGTCTAAATTTCCATTCCATCGAGTCGTATTAGATATTTTGAACCTATGTAATTTTATGTGGTATATATAATACCAAATTGGTAATTTGTACAAAAATACATATTTATTAATGCTTATTTATGATTCAATTCAAGTTTATTCCTTCAAGGAGTTATAATATTTATTTTTTTAAAGTGGTAAAGGTTCATTTCACAATCTCATCATTATTCAAGATTATGTATATTTCAATTTCTTATGGAGGAATTATTTGATCTTTAATCCAAAAAATATATTTTTCATATTTTGTGGTTATTTAAAGAAATTATAATTTTTTCTTTTCATTTCAAACTATTTAAGTACACAATATAAAAAAATTAATTTTTTAAGAAAAAACTAGATTTGTTTTCCTACTCGATCATGAATATTTTTATCTCATATCAATATTTTCTTTTAAATGTTTTAAAAAATGTTTTTAATTTTTATCTAATGATTTATTAAATTAAATTTTAACCTTTTTTAAATTTAAAAAATGGGTTTAAAAGTAATACTCTTATCATTTTCTGAACAAGTTACCTTTGAAGTTTTACTAAAAATGTAAAAGGAATCGTTCTTTTAACATAAAAAACATGAAAAACATTTCTCACCATCATTATAAATAAATGATTTGAATCTTTCTTTACGAGTTACAATATTTATTTTACTATAAAAAAATTTCAAATTATTTTCTTATTTTTTGGGTCTTAAATGTTATTTTCAAAGAAAAAAATGATAATTTCCTCAAGAATTTTTTTAATGATATATTTATGACATTTATATCCATAAATAAAAAAAAATCATTTTAATTATACTATACTTGGGATATTTTATAATTAAACATCATTATTCTTAATATAGATGGTTTTTGATAAGTTTTATTGGAGAAATATTGATATCTTTATACTAGTTTTCCAATATGATTGTTTATATTTATTATGTATTGAATAGTTATTATCAAATTTAATATAATTAATGAATTTTACTTTTTGAATGATGGGAGGGACCCACTATAGCCCCTCAATAAATCAATAGGTATCATGGGGAAAACTCGTTTAGGTATTTGGATAAGGTATTAACCATTTATAAAATATGTCTTAGTATGAGGCATTGATAGTATGTTTATAATGTCTAAAATTATGCATTCTATATTTTAAAGATTAATTATTGATGTATATATGATTATTTTAATCGTTATGATATCTATAGATTAGTTTTAAATTTATGTTATTATTAATAAGATATTATTCAATCATTATTTATTACTTATATATTATTCTTAATGATCAAGTTATTCATTAAATGGGATGGTTTTTCATTTATTTTCCTCTTCAAATTTATTAAAAAATATTTAATCATTATAAATTCCACTGTATAAAAACTATACTGTGAATTTGATCCAACCCATTATTTTTTTATTTACTTAGGATATGAAAATGGAATATTTTAATGAGTACAAGAATATAATATATTTTATTTCACTAGGTTTTTTATTTTATGTTTTAAAATATAATGTGAGATTCAAGTATGTATCTAGTTTACCAAGACTAATAAAATATTCGGTCCTTTGGGATATAATTAATTTAATCTAGTAAAAATTTAATAAAGCAACCATCATATTTGGGATAATAGAGTTGGGGTCATTATAGTTTATATCATAGGTAGTTTCGTATAATCATTGGGAACTATATTTAAGAAAACATAGATTAGGGAACTTTATATATAGGACTAAATTTGAGGATAAGAGTAAGTATAGGATGATATCTTAAAGTTTTAGAAATGATCAATGATGAGATAGTTTAAACCTATGGTTTCATAGATTAAAAAGAAGTCAATATCATTTATAAATACAAGAAATTATTTTTCATAATTATGTGGTTTCCCACTATGAATAATTTTTCACACCCTATGCTTTTTAGTTTCGGTCAATCTATGGAACCATAATGAACCATGTTAACATTGAATATGATGGAAAATGTTGCAATTATGAGAAACCAAAGGTAATAATGACTTAAGTGAAAGATAATATGATTATTAATAATTATTTATCACAATATATGATTAAAAAATCGTACCTTAACCAACTATCATAATCATTAAATAAGATAAGGATAGAGCTTGGTGATGACTCAGATTATGGAGAACATGGAGGAAAAAAGGATCAATTTTCTTCATGTTATAAATATGAAAAGATACACCATATGTAAAACCTTTATTTTATAAGATCATGTTTAAATTATAAGGAAAAAATTTATATAAGGGAGTATAATGAAACACCCTGATATTTTAGAATACATTTATCCTTAAATGAATTGGATTTATTAGATACCTTATGTTACACATAAAACTGAGTTTAAACAAATCATGTTATATTATTAAAATATTTAAACACGACCATTATAAAATAGCCATTAAAATTGTAAGAATGAATATAAATAACCATGTTTTAACAATTATGTACAAATATTTTACATAAATAATATATATTGATAAATATGTACTCAATTTTAATAAATTCATTTATATCCTTCAAAAATATATTTTTTATAAAAAATGTTTTTATTTTTTATTTTGAGAAAATAATATATATAATGTATGCAAATTTAATAAATTTAATTATAAAAAATGAACCTAATTTTTTTTAAAATTAACATGTGAAAATTAACTTATGATGAATATTTGTGTTTTTTTAAAGAATATTGATTTTTAGTGGATAGTGAAATATACAGTTTTTTTTGTAAAATTTTCATTTAATTTCATTGAATCTAGAAATTCAAAGCCATATTATATTTTTTGTTTTGTATTAAAATGAAATATAATAAATTGTATTTATGATAATATAAATAATCTCATTTTAATTATAAATTTTAATGAATTTGGTATAAATCATTTTTTTCTTAAAAATGTATTTTTCTCAAAACCTTTTTTAATTTTATAATGTTTTTCAATTTTAATTAATTAAAATAACCAGATATGAGGTATGATTTAATGAAATTTATAGATTATATATATATATTAATTTAAATTACTATAATGAATATTGGAAGTCTTATAGTCAATGTAAAATCATCTTTTCCTCGAAAAATGCATTTATCTAAAAAACTATTTTTCATCACCTTTTTTTCTGTTTAAAATTAAATTAAAATATTCAGCTTTTTTGATTGAATCATGGAAAATTTATTCAATATTTTTTTAACCAGGAGGTAAAAATTTGGTAATTTGGCCCATTTTATTTTTGTTCATTATTAATAGTAATTGTAGTAAATATTTGGTATGATGGTAAAGTTAAAATTGGTTAATTGAGGGTAAAAATAATTTGATAATGACAAAAATGTAACCATAACACTTGAATTGTTTTTATTTTATGAGTATATTTCATCCATAGTAATGAAAAAATTATATTATATGACATTATTTTCCATATGTCTAGGATTACGACCTTTATAATAAATTATGTATTGAAAATCCTAAAATGTCGCTTTCTTATTTATAATAACTCTAATATTTTTCAATTGGAATAAAATTAACCTATATTATTTATAAATATTAATTTTAGAGATAAATTATTTTTTAATAATTATCATTTATTTCAAATATTTAGAAATGAAAAAAATTAACTTAAATTCTTACACAACACCGATGAAGTAATTATTTAATTAAAAAAATAAAATAAATGTTTTTTTACATAATAAAATATATTTAATTTGATTAAATTGTTGTGTTCCACAAAATTATTATATAATTTTAAAATTATAGACATGTTTAAATGTTATATATTTATATTTCATATTTGTATTTATGTTTTTAAATAAAAATTAATTTAGTAGTTTCAAAATTAATATTAATAATACTTTTATAAAAAATAATATTTTACTAAATGATTTAAAATTTATAAAAATATTTTATTCCCTCAATTTAATGGTAAATGGTTGATAATATAAACCATATTCTATTTAAGACCCATTTTTATTTTTATAGTAATTTTCCTCTTCCCCTATAGAGTAAAAACATTAATACCATGATAATTATCAAAAAGGGTTAAAAGAGGTTAAAAAATGGATAGTGTTACAAAATCCAATAAAAATTTCATTTTTTTATTATATTAGAGTATTTAGACCCAAATTAATATTATATTTAAATATTATCATCTTGTAGTCATTGGAAAATGAAAATTAATTTAAATTAATTTAATACTTTAAGAAATTCTAAGAGTTCCCCTACCCTACATTATAAAAGGGAACCTTCTCTTATATTTTCTTCATAATTTAAAGGCATTTTGGTTGAAATAATAATTACCCAAATAACTTCCTTAAATTCATTCCCATTTTCTATAGGCCCTTTTTACCATAAAACTATCCTAATAAGGCTTTAGGTATACACCTAAGTGGTTATCCAAAGAAGAGGTGTTGTTATTAACTGAGAGTTTTTGTTTTATTTTTTTCCAAACGCTTCCAATATTATTAAAATATGATTAAATAATAAAAAATTATATTAAATTTAATTATATTTTATAATTATAATTTCATAACCCATATCTATATTCTATTCCATGAAATGGGAAACAAAACCATCATTCAAGTGTACGGTGGACTACTGCCTCACGAATCGATGTAATTTGTTTTCCATCACCTCCTATTATGGATGAATGTAATGATGAATTTAATGTGTATATATGATATAAATGAAATATTTATCATTCTTAAAATAAAATATATTATCTAAATTCTTACCTTTCCATTCACTCAAAAAAGATAACGTCTTTCATGTATATGTATGAACTGCCGCTTCCACAAATCGTTGTGATCCATTTTTCATAACCAAATAAAATTGATAATATATATAAGTATATTTAAATATATAATATGGTATTTATAATATAATTATTATTTTTAAATAAAAAATAATACTTATTTTCTTTACATCATAATCATTGAAAAATGGAAACATTACTCATGTGTATATATGACTTACCGTCTCCATGACTGTAACATAGTTCATTTTTCTTAACAATATTTCATGTTTAGTTTTAAAATTATAGTTGATATATCAAAAATTATATTTATTTCATGATTATTATTCTGGATGTAAAGGAATAATTACCACTTTTACCATAATTTACCTACCAAAGTCATTTTGAACAAATGAAGCAAATATCATCAAAACGTCCGATGTTAACTTAATTGATTATGTAATAAAATATTACTTGGAAATAAATAAAATAAAAGAAATAATAAAATTTAAAAATATTATTAAGAATATAAATAATTAGAACAATTTTATTATTCATGAATAAAAATAACGCACAAGACGAGTTGGACCTTTGGTAAGGGATTTTTTCTATAATTCTATTCCATTGGGACATATTTGATATTATGAACCTAATTACATATATATGGTGTATATACCACTAATTTGGTAATTTTAGCATGAATTAAAATTTGTTAATTATTATTGATATTTAAATTAAATTTTATTCTTTCAAGGGTTTACAGTTTAGATGTTTCCAAAGTTGTAAGAGTTTATTTCAAAATCTCATCATTATTCAGGATAATTTATGTTCATGTCATAAACAAGGGAATTATTTTATTTTTATAACTTAAAATAAAACTATTTTCATATACTATGGTAATTTATAGAAATTATAAGTTTTAATTTCATCTTATACTCTTTAAATACCCAAGATACCAAAATCATGTTTTTATAGAATACATAATTTTTTTCCTACTCGATTGGGAATATTTTTATTTCATATCCACATTTTCCTTAAAATGTTTTCAAAAATGTTTTTAATATTATCCAATGATTTATTAAATAAATTGGGACCCATTTTTTAATTTTTATAGAATGGTTTAAAATGATTCTTCAAATCGTTTTCCAAATAAGGCATTTTTGACTTTTCACCAAAAAAATATAAATGGAATTGTTATTTTAACTTAAAATACATTAATAGAATTTACAACCATTATTGAAGATAAATGATGTGATTTTTCCTTTATAAGTTTCCATTTCTATTTTCAAGGAAAAGTTTTTCTTAATATTTTGGGAATTTTCTGTTTGTAAAAGTGATTTTCGAAGTAAAATTTTAATTTTCCTCAAGAATTTTTTTAATGATATTTTTATAGTATTTCTATTAATCAATTATAAAAAATATTTATTTTAATCATACATTATTGAGGATATGTTCTCATAATACCATCCTTATTATCTCTCTCAATATTTTTTGATAAGTTTGATTGAGGGAATATTAACACCCATATGCTAGTTTTCCATATATGTGTTGATTATGTATTGAATAGTTATTATCCTCTTTCATAAGATGAATGAATTAGACTTAGTAAGTTATGTGAGGGGACAAATATACACTCTCAATGCTTCTATAGGTCTAATTAAACAATAAAGTTTTGGTATTTGGACAAGGCCTTACACAATTATATAATATAATTTGGTTTAAGGCCTTGATGGTATATTTATAATGCCCAACATTTTTCATTTCATAATTAAGAATTTAGTTATTGATGTACATGTGATTATTTTAATTATGATATCCATGAATAAGTTTCAAACATATGTTATTAGTTTTATTGAATTATTTGATCATCATTTATTCCATCCATATGTTTCTTTGGGGTCATGATATTGATTAAATAATATGTATTTTCATTTATTTACCTTTCCATATTTCTTGCACATTATTTAATTATGATATATAATGTGAGATTATATTATATATCTAGTTTACCAAGGCTACTAAACTATTTATTCTTTTATGATGGGATTCTCTGTATCTAGTGCCAATGTAATAAAACAACCACCGGATTTGGGATACTGGAGTTGGGCTCCTTACAATTGGTATTAATGGATGTTTTGTTGAAAACTTTGGAATTGGATTTTGGAAAACATATATTTGGAAACATAACACTATGAATGATTTTGGGGATAATTCTAAGCATAGTATATCATTTTAATGTTTCTGTAATGATCATGGATAACCTAGGTTTAACCTATGGTGTCAAAGACTGAAACAAATGTGTCAGGATTTAAGCATCCTATAGATGCTTTTTCATAATTATGTAGTTTCCCACTATGATTATTCTTTCCCAAACTATGTTTTTTAGTTTTAGTCAATTCTTGGAACTAGAAAGAACTATATTAACATTTAATATAATGTAAAATGTGGTGATTATGTGAAAAAATGGTATGATAACTAAAGTGAGGGACATTGTTATTATTCTAAATTAGTTATCATGATATATGATTAACAAATTATACCTTACCAAGCTCTTGGAATCACCAAGTAAGAGAATCATAGATCTTTCTAAGATATTGGGTAGTGGATACCATGGAAAAAAATTAACTATTTACTTTATATCAGAAATATAGAAAGTGGCCCCTTGGGAAATATTTTAAAGAAATAGAAAATTGTTCTATGTGTGGAGAATAAGGGAATATATCATTGAATTTTCAACAAAAATGATAGGTATAATAGAAGGAAATAGATTCCATCCTACAACAATGTTAATAATTCATTTTCTTTTGTGGGAAGAATATGGAAATTATCTGAGTCAATGACCTAATACGAGAGTTAACTCAAAAACCAAGGATGGAACTATGCCATGTAAATAATTTAAATAAAAGTATTAAAGTATTTATGTGTTGGTATTTGAGAGTAATTTTACAATAAGTTTTTATCAATGATATTAGTTTAATAAGAATCATGAAACGTCAAAGGGATATTTCGTAGTATATTTTCTATAATTATTCGAAAGCATATGTTGAATGGTACAAGTTACCATGAAAAGTGGTTCAGTGGAAAGATTGTTTTTGAAAACATGTGATTGGGGGAAGATAACTAATAATATATGCTGATACTGAGATAATAATGATAAATATATTATTATGGGATAATATTAGTGACCTTAAAATTGGTTAATGATTTAATAACTTATGTTATGTTTAATAGATCTCACCACATTTTTTTTGGATTTATGGAATATATTTAATAATATGTTATTTTATTTAGGGAATAAGTTGATAAATATTATTCTTATAATTCATGTTTTTATTAATGTTTTATGGTGATCAAGGTATTCATGTATTTTTTATGTAAAATTAAGAGACACTTTAGGTAGTTTTGGGAAACTAATGCTAATTTTAATTTAAATATTTAGTGACATTCTTTCTAAAATTTTGGTCTTTAAATTTGGTAAGATATATTTTGAATCGGTATTAAGGTTAACTACCTAAAAAGGATTAAGTTAAACTTTAGGTGTTATTATTGAGGTTTTCGAGATTAATGTGTTGTATTTATTATATTGTATAACTTGTTCTATTTTTTGATTTTGGTAAATATTTAGAGATTGATGGAAAGAATATTCATTATTTTATGGATCTCATGATCTTTTAAATGTTATATTTAGTGCTTTATTCATGAAATACTCATCTTGAATATTCATCATTTAGAGAAAAATATGATACTACGGTGGAAATTGAATAAAGGATGAAATTGTACATTTTAAGTTAGTATATTTCAATATATTCTTAGCCTATATGGTAAAGGAATTTTTTATATATCATAAAAGGATCTTATAAAAACATTATCCCAGTACCCTCATTTATAATGAATTAATGATTTACTTCACATCTATTGGGTTTATACTTTTATGATCGAAAACTTTATCATAATCTTTCACTTTATTATGATCAATGTTTTCTTTAAGTATCATCATTATTTAGACATTTATTTTCTCCTATATCTAAAATTTTTCACATCCCATTAATTTTATACTTGTTTAAACATATTTTTGTGTTATTTTATATGACTTTCATATTTCCCTTTCCCATATTTTTAAAATTAAGTTTTATTAACACTTTTTATGATGTGGGTTTTGAACAAAGGTATTCTAAAATATAAAACCCCTATTTTATAAGATGAATTTCAAACTATAAGGATGAAATTTACATAAGAAGGTTAGAATTTAACACCATAATATTTTAGAATATATTTCTATTTAAATACATTTTATTACTTTGATATCATGTGTTATACATAACACTGAGTTTAAACGAACCACGATATATTATTAAAATATTTAAACATCCCAATTATAACATAACCATTAAAATTGTTTGTAAAAACAAGTGTAACTAATTTTTGGAATTATTTATAAATAGTTTAGATAAATTAAATATATTGGTAAATAAGAATTCAATTTTTATTATAGTTTTACATGCTTTAAAAATGCATTTTTCATCAAAAATGAATTTAAAATATTTATGTGATAATGATATATAATTAATTTATTCTAATTTTAGAAATTTTATTTTAAAAAATTAACTTCATTTTTCAAACCATCGTATCAAAATTAACTTAGGGTGAAATTTTGGGGTTTTTCAAAGAATATTGATTTTTTAGTGAATAGTGAAAAATATTGATTTTTGTAAAGGTGTTATTTCCTTAAATAAATAATGAAATTTAAAGTCTAATTATATTTTGGAATTGGTATTAAGGTGAGATATTATACAATTTATTTATAATAATATTATTTATTTTATTTTAATCATCAATTTTAAAAAATTTGTTATACATATATTTTTATGCTTAAAAACACATTTTTCTCAAAAAAAGTTTTAAGTACATAATGTTTTTTCTTTTTTAATTAATTAAAATAACCCATAATGTGTGATTATTTAAATTAAATTTATAGATTATATATATATATATATATGAATTTAAATTAATATAATTATTATTTCTAGTTCTAGAGTAAATGTAAAATCATCTTTTTATTGGAAACTGCATTTTTTCTGAAGAACCATTTTTATCATGTTTTATTGATTTAATATTAAATAAAAATATATCTCTTATAAGTTTTAAATATTTAAAAACTTATTTAATATTTGTAATCAAGAGTTCAAAATTTGATAAATTGGATCATTTTATTTTTGGTTTTTATTAAGAGTAATCATAGTAAATATTTATTATCACGATAAAGGTGAAATAGGATAATTATGATTAAAAATATTCTGATAAAGACTAAAAAGTAACCCTAACACTTGAATTATTTTTATTGGATCATTATATTTCATTCATAATAATCCAAAATTCTAATATATTAACTTTTTTCCATATTTTCATGATTTTTAACTTAATAATACTTTATGTAATGAAAATCCAAAAAAATCACTTTTTTTGCATTAAAAACTATAATATTTTGTGTAATGGAAAATAATTACCAATGTTCTATTATAGAGGCATTTAATTATCATAAAACAACCATAGGAAGGTTTTATTTCTAAACCCAATGAGCTTGTTCAAAGAAGAGGTATATTTATTAATTGAGAGTTTTAGTTTTATTTTTTATTCCAGCTCATTAAAATATAATTCAAATATGATGAAATAATAAAATCAATTTCTTATATATACTAATATGTTATTATGTTAATGTAATAACCCATATCCATCTCCTCTTCTATCAAATGGAAAAAACAATCATTCTTGGGTATGAGGGCTATCATCTCGTAAACCGATGTAATTATTTTCCATGATCTCCTCTTATGACTGGTTGTAATGATGTATTTAAGGTATATATATGATATTAATGAAATATTTAACCTTATTAAAATATAATATATGATTTAATTTCTTACCTTTCCATTCAATGAAAAATGGTAATGTCATTCGGGCATACGTGTAGACTAAAAGCTTTACGAAGCGTTGTGTTTCATTTTTCATCACCACATATAATGGATAAAATAAAAGTATATTTAAAATTATAATATGGTATTTATGAAATAATTATAATTATTTAAATATAAAATTATACTTATGTTGTTTCTATCATGATCGTTGAAAAATGGAAATGTTATCATGTGTACTTAGGAATTACCGTCACCATGATTGAAACATAGTTTATTTTTTATAACCATATTTCATGGTTGGATTTAAAATTATAATTGAAATATAAAAATTATAGTTATGTAATTATTATTATTCTGTATATGATGCAACAATTATCTCTTTTACCATAGTCAACCTACGGAAGTCATGTTTAGCATATTAATTAAATATCATCAAAATATCTGACATTTACTTAATTTATAATGTAATTAAATATAACCTGGTGACAAATAAAATAAAGCATATAATAAAATTTATGATTTTTAAAGTAATTAAACAATTAACATAATTAATTATTCTATAATATAAACAATGTACATGATGAGTTACACTTGAGGTAATAGATTCCATCTCAATTCCATAACATTAAGACATACTTGATATTACACACCAATTTTATTTTATATGGTATATATACTACCCATTTGATAATTATAACATGAATACCTATTTATTAATTATTATAGATGTTTCAATTAAATGTTATTCCTTTAAGGGTATACAATTTAAAAGTTACCAAAGTTGTAAGTATATATTTTACAATCCGGTCATTATTTATAATTATTTACATTTAAGTCTATGAAGAGGGAATTATTTGGCATTTATAACTTATAAAAAATATAATTTCATATAATATTTTTATTTTTAGAAATTATAATTTCTCATTTCATTTTCCATTCTTTAATTACTCAAGATACCAAAATAAATTTTTAAAGAAAACTGAATTTGTTTTCTTACTCGAGTGAGAATCATTTTTTTCCACATATATATTATTCTTAGAATTTTTAAAATAAAGTTTTTAATATTCTCCAATAATATATTAAATTATTTTTTAAAACATTCTTTACTAGTAATTTTTTAAAAGGAATCTTATTATTTCTTTAGAAACATGGTATTTTTAAAATTTTACCAAAAATGTAAAAGGAATCACTATTTTAATGTACACAACATTGAAGAATTTCCAACCATCAGGACCACTAAATTAATTGAATATTCCTTTAATATTTTAATGGATATTTTCAATGAACTTGTTTTTCCTAATAATTTGGATGTTTTAGTTTTTAAATGTGATTTTAAAAGTTAAAATGTATTTTATTTAATAATTTTTTAATTATATTTCTATGAAATTTATATTTATCAATGAAAAAAAATTATTTTACTTATACTCTAATGGGTATATTTTCTAATTATACCATCTTAATTCTTTCTCAAGATGATTTATCATAAGTTTTAATAGGGAAATATTAATATTTGTATACTAGTTTTCTATTATAAATGTTTATATTTATTTTGTGTGAAATAGTTTTTCACCCATTTCATATGATGAATGTATTATACTTATTAAGTGATGGGAGATACCCACTATATCCCCTTGATACATATATATATATTATGATACAAAATATTTTTAGTATTTGGATGATTCCTTACTCATTAATGTAAGATTTACTCATATAAGGCCTTAATGGAATGTTTATAATGTCTAAAACTATGAATTCCATTATTATGATATTATATATTGATTTCTATGTGATTATTTTAATATTTAAGATATATTTGGATAAGTTTTAAACTCATGTGATTAGTTATATAGAATTATTTAATCATCATTTATTCCTAAAAAATTATAATTTATGATCAAGTTATTGATTAAATCGAATATATTTTTAGGTATTTACTTTTTCATAGTTTTATGAATTATTTACTCATGATATATTTTGATGTACGTAAAATTTAGTGAGAATTTTTTGTCACCCCTTATTTTGGTTCCATTACACATGATATAATGAAGGAATACTTGAATGAGTTCAAGGATGAAAAATATTTTCATTCACTATGTTTTGTCTTTTATGTTTTCCAATATAATGCGAGATTCAATAATGTAACTATTTTACTAATTCTACTACACCATTTGGTCCTTAAAGATGTGATTTCTTATATCTAGTGCCAATGTAATAAAGCAACCACTATATTTGGGATACAGAAGTTGGGGTCTTTAAATTTGGTATTAGAGGAAGCATAGTAGAATCATTGGGAACTATATTTAGAAAAACATATATTAGGAAACATAACTCAATGATTGAATTTTATGATAAGTATAATTATAGGATAAAATCTTAATTTTCTGTTAAGAATCATTTATAACAAATGTTAAAACTAAAGTTTCATATATTGAAAATAATGTTTCAGGATTTAGACATCATATAAATGATTTTTCACAATCATATTGTTTCACACTATATGATTTTTGTTTTTTACAATATGATATTTATCTTCATTCAATGGTTGGAACCATAAAGAACCATGTTAATGTTGAATGTGATGGAAAATGTGGTGATTATTAGAAACTGAATTGGATGATTACTGTAGTAAATGATCTTGTGATTATTCCTAATAAGTAATAATGATATATGATTAACAAATTGTTGATTAACCAAATATATGACTCACCAGAAAATAGATGGATATAGTTTGTTTAGATATCAGATAGTGGGGATCATGGTGGAAATAAGGCCCACTTTCTTTCATGCTAGAAATATAGAAGGAGACACCTCATGTAATTCTCAAATTGAATAAAAAAATGTGTTATGTGTATAGTATATGGGAATATATCAATGAATTGTTAAGGAGAATGATGGGTTTTATGGAATGAAATAATTTTTATCCTATAACACCATTTATTATTCAATGAATTATGCATGAGGAATATGTGTATTATCCATGTCAATTACATAATCCAAGAGTTAAATCCTAGAAAATGGATAGACCCATGCCATAAAAATCATTAAAATGGGAGCATTGACATGTTTATGTATTGGTATTTTATAATTATATTATAGATTTTTTATATCAAGGATATTCTAGTAATAATAATCCTGAAGCATGTAAGGATTTTTCTATATATATTTTTAAGGATTTTAAAGAATATGTCATATGATTCTGATAACTAGTAAAATTGATTAAATGGAATCTTGAATATTTTTAGAAAACTTATGATTGAGCAAAGATAACACATAATATGTTCAAATGTTGAGATAATAATGATAAATATATTATTATGGGATAATATTAGTTTCCTAGAAATTGGTTATTAATTTTATTGTTTATGTTATATTTACATGAGTTTATTTCATTTTTTTTTGTATTTATAGAATATATATGATAATATAATTTTTTAAAAAAATAATGGGAGAATTAATTTTTTGAAGCATGCATGTTTTCATTAAGGTTTTATAGTGATCAAAGTATTCACATATTTGGTATTAAACATTATGAGTTACTTTATATTATTTGGGTAAACTAATGATAATATGATTTTGGAAATTTAGTGATCTTCCTTAAAATTGTTTGGAATTTGAATTTAGTTAGATATATTTTTTAAGGTTCTTAAAATTAACTACTTATTGAATGGATTAAGTTGAAATTTGGGTGTTATTGTTGAGGTTTTAGATATTAATATGTTGTATTTATTATTTTGGATAACTTTTCCTAACACTTTAGGTTTTGGTAAATTATTATAGAAAAGTGTAATGACTTTTCATTATTCTATCAATATTATGAGATATTAAAAGTTAATTTTAGGTCTTTAGGTATGTAAAATTTATCTTAGATACTCATAATTTGATGAAAAAGATGAGATTTGTTTTGTGGAAATTGATTAAATGATGAAATTGAACCTCTCAAGTTAATGTATTTCCTTATATTCATAGAATAAGTAGTAAATGAATTAAATAACTATATGAAAAGAATCTTGAAATAAAATTTTTATTATTGTACCTTTACTCAAAAGTAATTGATAATATTTTTAACATCTCTTGGTTTTATGGCTTTGTGGTTGTTAACTTTCTCATGACCATTCACTTTCTTGTGATCAATATTCTCAATCACACTCCACCATTATATGGATATTTATTTTCTCCTCCATGTTCATATTTCCACTTCTCATTAATTTTATACTATTTGGAAATATTGTTTTGTGTTATTCTAGGTGAAATATTTATTTACATTTCTCATCTTTTTAAGTGAAATTTTTATTAACCCTTTTTATGATGTGGATTTTCTATAAATTTATTTTCAAATATCAAACCCTTATTGACGTGATCAAGTAAAAATTATGAGAAAAACATTTATATAATGGGAAATAATATATCACTAGAGACTTTATAGTACATTTATTTTTAAATAAATATGATTTATTAGACATTTTTTTTACATGTAAAATCATGTTCAAACGAACTATGATATTCTCTTAAACTATTAAAACATGACCGCTATAACCTAGTTGATAATATTGGTAGTATAAATAAGAATGAACAAATTTTTAAAATTATATATCAGTTATTAAGATAAATAAAATATATTTGAAAACATGTAATAATTTTTTATTAAATTATATACATGATTTAATAAAAATATATTGGTAAATAAGTTCACATTTTTATTAAAGTATTAACATGCTTTAAAGAAAATTCTCTAACTTTTTTACCTCTTTTCTATGAGAAAAAATATAATTAATTTATGAAAATTTATATATTTTATTGTAAAAAATTAGCTTCATATTTTGAATTATCATGTAAAAATTAAATTTGGGTAATTTTTATTATTTTTAATCGAGAATATATCCTTTAATGAATAGAGAAAAAATAAAAAAAATTAAAACCATCATTCTCCTCATTAAATCAATAAATTTAAAATACAATTATATTTTTTATTTTTTCTTGAAGTTAAATTAGATATATTTTATTTATTATATTTTAATTAATTTCATATTAATCATAAATTTATAGGAATATAGTATAAATGTATTTTTATGCTTAAAAATAATTTTTTGAAAGCTGTTTTTAAGTGTATAATGTTTTTTTATTTTAATTAATTAAAAAAACTCAATGAGGAATGATTTAAAATATATTTATAGATTATATATATATATTAATTTAAATTCATATAATGAATATTATTAGTCACATAGTTAATATAAAATTTATATTTACTTGAAAAATGCATTTTTATGAGAAATTGTTTTTTGTCATGTTTTTTTTCTAGTTTAATATTAATAGAACTATTCCAATTCTATGTTTTGAATATTGTAAATTGGAATACTTATTTGGAATAAATGGTCCCAAATTTGGTAAATTATAACCTTTTATTTTTGGCCATTATTCACACTAATTGAAATAAACATTTGTTACCACAAAAGAGGTAAAATGGGTTAATTAAGTGTCAAAATAATTTGATAAGGGATAAAAATAAACCTTATAACTTGAATTAATTTTATTTTATGAGTATATATTTTCCATAATCATAAACAATTATAATATATGACCTTTTTTTCCCATATGTCCATGATTTTTACCTTTATAATAATTTATGCAAAGAAAAACAAAAAATTTCACTTTCATACTTTTAATAAAAATTATATTTTTTTGATAGGGATAATTTTTTTTCGAATATAAAAATTAATTTTAAATATAAATTATTATTTTTATCATCTTAATTTATTTATAAATTTTATTAATGAAATATTTACTTTAAATTCTTATGTAATGTTGACGAAGTAATTACTAAATTAAAATGAAAATAAAATAAATTATTTTCAAAATGATAAAAATAATATAATTTGAATAAATAAATGTGTTACACAAATTATTTGGATAATTATAACATGTTAATGATGTTTTAAAGGTATATATTCAAACTCCATCTTGGTCTTGATGTTTTTAACATCAAATTGAATGAATAGTTTCAAAATTGATATTAATGTAATTTTTTAATAAATAATGTTTAATTAAATGACATAAAATTCATAAAAAAATTATATTCAAACAATTGAATATTATATTATTGTTAAAATAAAAAAGTTCCATTTATGTCTGGATTTTCACTTTATAGGAACATTCCTTTGCCTATAAATAGTAAAAACTTTAACACTATAGTATTTGTCAAAAAGGCTTAATGTAGGTTAAAACCAACATACAAGGTTAAAAAAATTAATTAATCTTGACTAATTTTTATTTTATTATATTATTTATACCCAAATTAAGAATTTTATTAAATATTTTCAATTTTTATATATTTAAGGATGAATATTAATTTATGGTAATTTAATATTTTAGAAAATTATAAGAGTGCCCCTCCCCACTTATAAAAGGGAACCTACTCTTGCTTCTTATTAACACATAAAAGACCATTTAGTTAAAAAAAATAACTATATAAATACCTTCATTAAATCCATCCCCTTGTACTAGAGTCTTTTTTTAATCATAAAACCATTCTAGGAAGTCATTAGTTAAAAAACTAATGACGTTGTCCGAAGAAGAGGTATTATTCTTAACCGATAATTTTTTTCTTCCTTTTCCAACTCCTTAAAATATACTTCAAGTATTATAAAATAGAAAAAACAGTATATTGAATATACTAAAATTATATATTTTTTAATTTCATATACCATATCCATATTTTATTCTATAAAATGGGTGACAAAACCATCATTTATGTGTACGAAAGACTACCAACTCGCGAATCAATGTTATTTATTTCAATCACCTCCTACTATAGATAGTTGAAATTATGTATTTAATATATATAAATATATATATATATATATACTATTGACATAATTATAATTATTTATATATAAAATATCATTTACATTGTTATATTTCCATTCAATAAAAAATGATAATGTCCTTCGTGCTTACATATGGACTACTGACTCCATAAAGAGATGTGATTTTTTTCACCACATCACATGGATAATATATATAATTATATTTAAAGATATAATACTATATTTAATAAATAATTAACAATATTAAAAGATAAAACAATACTTAAATTATTTTCATCAATATCCTTGAAAAATGGAAACGTTACTCATGCGTACGTATGACTTATCGTCACTGTGATTATAACGTAGTTCATTTTTCATTTCCATATTTCATGGTTGAGTTTAAAAGTATAATTTATGTATGAAATTAAAATCATGTCAGGATTATTTTTTTATAGGTGATGGAATAACGAAATCTTTTACCATTGTCAACCTACCAAAGTCATTTTGAACATATGAACCAAATATCATCAAAACAGATGATGTGATATTAATCGATTAAGTAATGAAATATAATGTGGTTATAAATAAATTAAAATTAATAAACAAATAGAATTTTTTTTATTAATAAAATATCTAATTAACATAAATTTATTATTCAAGAAGATGAATAACGTATATTATGAGTCTGACCTAAGGTATGTGATTTCATCTCAATTTCCATTCCATTGAGAAATATTTGATATTATACACATATTTAATTTTATATGGTGTATATAATAACCATTTGATAATTCTTACATGAATAACTATTAACTCATGATTATTTATGTTTCAATTCAACTTTATTCCTTCAATGGGTTATAATTTAGAAGTTACCAAAGTGGTAAGAGTTTATTTAAAATATTTGTCATTATTTAGGATTATTTATATTTAAGTTTATGATGGGGGAATTATTTGATATTTATACCTTAAACCCAACCAATTTTACACTCCTATGGTTATTTCTAGAAATTATAAGTTTCCCTTTTATCTTCCACTCTTTAAACACTCAATGCACCAAAATCTTGTGTTTATGGAAAAGTGACATTGTTTTCTTACTCGGTCAAGATTTTTTTATTTAATATCTATATTTACCTTAAAATATTTTTAATATTGGACAATTATTTATTACATTCATTTTTACCCATGTTTTAATTTTTATAAAAAATTGTTTAAAAGGAATATTATTATATTTTACTAAAAAAGGTACTTTAGACTTTTTATTGAAAATGTAAAAGGTATATTTAGTATAATATAAACAATATGAACATAATTTACCACATTCTAAAGATATTAATGATTTAAACCTTAAATTAAAATTTTCTTAATTTATTTTCAAATAAAATATTTTCCCTGATATTTTGTAATTTTTTTAGTTTTCAAAAGTTATTTTTAAAGTTAAAATGAGTTTTCCATCACGATTTTCTAATAATATTTTTATGGTATTTTTATTAATCAACAATAATATCCCATTATTTAAATTATTATAAAGTATAAATATTTTCTAATTATACTATCCTTATTCTTTCTATGGATGGTTTATAATAATTTTCATTAGGGAAATATTAACATTCATATTCTATTTTCCTATATAAATGTTTATAGTGATTATGTATTGAATAGTTTTTCAACACTTTTATATGATGAATTAAGTATAATTAGTAAGTGATATGTTACACCCACTATATCCCTTTGATACATCTCTAGGACTGATTAGACAAACTATTTTTGGTATTTCGCTAAGGCCTTACACATTTATGTATGATGTTTTAACATGAGGCCTTGAAGGTATATTTATGATGTCCAAAATTATGAATTACAAAATTATGTGTTTATTTGTAGATTTCCATGATATTATTTACATACTTATAATATCCATGGATAATTTTTAAACTAATGTGATTTTTTATAGGAAATTATTTTATAAACATTTATTCATTCCATAATAATATTCATGCTGAAATTAGTATTTAAATGACATGTGTTTTCCATTATCTACCTATCTATATTGATTGTGCCTTATTTAATCATGATATATTCTAATATACACAACCTTAATTGATCATTTATGCTCACACCTTAATTTGTTTCCTTTTCACAGGATAATAAGAAGGAATCATTGAGTGAATTTAAGGATTCAGAATATTTTTATTCACTGTATTTTAAATTTTATGTTTTAAAATGTAATTTTAGATTTAAGTATGTATCTAGTTTATAAATACTAATAAACCCTTTGGACCTTCATTATTTGATTCCTTATATATAATTCCAATGTAATAAATAATGCACCAGATATGGGATACTAGAGTTTTTTCTATTTACACTTATGTATTCTTCTAAAAGAGCTGCAAATAAAATTAAATATATCCCTAGGAATGTTTTGTAGGGTATTAATCAAATAATCAAATGAATCACCTTTTTCTTCATCACACAATTATTTAAAAATAAAATCATCCAAATACATGTTTGGATCTTTTATAAATTAGTTTGGGAAAGAAAATATTATTACATCCTCTTTATGTAGAGATGGTTAACTACATGATAAATGCTTATTGGACATTTTTCTTGGTACTTAATTCCATTATTAGATATTCTTCTTCCATTCCAATATATTTTTTATTTGAATTACTATATTGGGAAACTAATTTTTTATCCTATTTACTTAATGGTGATAGATTCTCATCATAATATCCTTTAATTGAAAAATTATCAATAGATAAATTAATATAAATTATAATTTTATTTCCTTATATTAGTAGAGAGTTTTTGTTCTCTTATTTCATAGATGAATCCTTTCATAGATTCCTTCTATATCTATTTTAGAGATTCTTTATTATAGTGGTTTAAAAAAATTATAGGTTTCTTTGATAGGTAATTCATAGTCTATTTAAAATATGAACTTTATATATAATTTTAAAAAGTGAAACTAATTTATTAAAAAATATTTAAACATTTGAAACCAATATAAGTGTTACCTGCTCTAATACTAATTGTTAGGATTACAGAGGTATGTATCCAAAAATGATAGGGGAGTGTATTGTTTTTTATATACATTTATTATTTTTTTCACTTGTATCCTATTATTATATATTCAACTATTCAATATGAATATATATCTCTCTATATCTCTATTGGACAGTGTGAAAATATAGAATATTAATTCATATAATAGAACACCAGGATTTCTTGATGAGGATTGTGTCACGACCCGACCTCGGGGCCCGTGCCGTGACTACCCCAAGCCCGCCTTCCATAGGCCAGGGGCTGGCGACTAGCACCAATGGCGTAAATCTCGATAAATGGGAAGGCATTTCCATTACAAAAGCAAACAAACACCACAGAGTAAGCAAGCGGAAAATTAAACACAAGCGAAGAAAAGTAAAAGGGCCGGAAATACAAGCCCAACTGTAAAGTACAACTCGAAAGGGAAAAACAGCAGCTGGAAGAACGAAGCGGCTCCTAGGTCGTCCTCCTCGATTCCTACCTGAAGGGTAGGTACAGATGGCTCAGCTCCTGGATCGTCCACCATGGATCCTACCTGAAGGGTAGGTACAGATAGCTCCTCTACTCCTCGGGTCCTGTCGTCTACTCCGGGTACGTCCGCCCAGTGGTCCTCCTCTGGGTACCGACCTGCTCCGCAAGCCTCAACTGCGATCTGCGCTGTCCGTCGTCTGCAACCAACACAACGAAGTGCGGGCATAGCCCGTGTAGGGGTGAGTATAAGCTACTCAGTAGGGACCCCGAGACCCTTAAGGTCTCACTAAATCCAACATGGATATCCACAAAGTAAAGACAGCAATCACGAAGTAACATCAGACTCTACTTAGGTATATGCCCATACATATACCTAAGTCATCAAGTAACCCATCCAATCACAAGGATACACAAAAATCATGAAATCAACGGATAACCATCACCCAGGTATATGCCCATACATATACCTAAGTTATCAAGCGACCCATCTCAATCATGAGGAAACGCAAAGATTCATTGACTTAGCTCAAACCAGGATTTTCATTATCGAAACCATAACTGCTGAAGAGCTCCGTCTCTGGAGTGTACAGTGGTCCTGTCACGACTCCGAGGTACTGCTCACGAACCTAAGACTGCTGAGGTACTCCTCCTGTCGAGCACCGCGGGTCTGCGGCCAACTACCGGGCGCTCCGTCCGCTGTGGGTCTGTCGCCAAATACCGGGCGCTCACCCAAATAGCCTACTGAGGTACTCCTCCTGTCGAGTACCGCGGGTTTGCTGCCAACTACCAGGCGCTCCGTCCGCCGTGGGTCTGCCGCCAAATACCGGGCGCTCCGTCCACTGGGCTAGTCGAGTCGGTCAAGCAGTCGTCAGGTCTCAATCGGCTACACGGTCTCCGTACTCTGCACGCTCGTCTCCGGAAGGGTCCGCTCCATGAGCTACTGGTCGATACTCCAAGTATCACAAGGTCCCGCAAAGAAGTGTCACAAAAGTCTGCCTCGTCACAGGGGTCTCAACGCAACAGACGGCGCGTCAATCGGACGCCCGGTCTGTGAGTTATTAGCCTTTTCGTCCCGGGGGGCCTGGTTGGTTTCGTGAGCAAACCAAACCCGGTCATATCTCAACTGTACCCCGAACTCTCATAGGGTAAGTACATAGGGACCGTTTCTCAACGTGATCACCAACGCCGCTGACGGTTCGTCGAACGGACGTCCTGGCTGAAAGATATCAGCTTTTCCGTTCCAGGGGCCCGGTTGGATTTCGGGTACACTCCAATCCGGCCATACTCCGACTGCATCCAAAACTCGGGCGGAGTATGTCAAAAGTTCCGTCTCATCAAGAGGAAGTCAACGAAACAGACGGCGCGTCAATCGGACGCCCGGTCTGTGAGTTATTGGCGTTTTCGTTCCAGGGGCCCGGTTGGTTTCGTGTACGAACCGACCCGACCATACTCCGTCGGCATCCAAACCTCGAGCAGAGTAATCCAAAAGTTCCGTCTCACTGAGAGGAATTCAACAAAGCTGACGGTACGTCATTCGGACGTCTGGAGCTCAAGATATGTGAATTTGACCGAAATGGTCCGAAAACGGGGGGGGTCCGGGTCCGGGCCGACCCGGTTGGCCCGGCCCCGCCCGGCCAGGGCCGGTCCGGCTCGGCTCGGCCGAGCGGGCTGACAACCCCGCGGCACCCGCGGGGTGCCGCCTGACAGCCCCGCGGCACCCGCGGGGTGTCGCGCTGGACACCCGCGGGGTGTCGCGCTGGACACCCGCGGGGTGCCGCCTGACAACCCCGCGGCACCCGCGGGGTGCCACCCTGGACACCCGCGGGGTGTCGCCAGACAACCCCGCGGCACCCGCGGGGTGCCACCCTGGACACCCGCGGGGTGTCGCCAGACAACCCCGCGGCACCCGCGGGGTGCCACCCTGGACACCCGCGGGGTGCCGCCGCCTCCGGCCGCCGGCTTCCGCGGGACACCGGAGACGCTCCGGTGGTCCGATTTGCTTCCCGTCTGCGCCTACGGTCATCCCGGGACCCGACCTTCACTGCGGAGGCCTCAAAATAAACTTGCGGCCTCTTTTGTCGTCGCCCGTCAATCTGCGCTCAAGAACAAAATAAAATTAATTTAATCTGCGGCCTCTTTGGCGCGGCGCGACGACGTCGCGTGCTTGAACGACTTCTCGGCGTGGTGCGAAGGCGTCTCGATCTTGTTTGATTTCGTTCCACAGCGCGGCGTGACGGCGCCGCTCAATAGTTGCCGTACGATTCCCGCGTGGTGCGACGGCACCACGCCATCTCGCTCCATCCGCAAGAAACAACAAGAATAAAGGAGGGGGGGGGGGTTCGGCCGTGTTTGTGCGGCCCGACCCCCCTCGCATTAGATTGATAACAATCGGCCTTTCTAGAACGATAATCCATCACAATATTTTTAAAAATAAATAAAAAGATTTGGAAACAAGGGCCGACAAAAAAAAAGAACCTTCAAGATCGAAGGAAAGATCAACAACTTTAAAAAGGTTTAAAACCCCTACCTCAAGCGTTGTCGCTCGCGAGTTCGTCGCGGAAGAGGACGATCGTCGCGGAAGAAACGTCGCCGGAGAAACGTCGTTGATTCCATTGTCGTCGAGGTGCGTCCGAAGGGAGAACGTCGCTTGGAAAGGAACGATCATCGCGGAAGAAACGTCGCGGAAGAAGCATCGTTGATTTCCGCGGTTTCGGCGTTCTTCGCCGGAGGCCGGCGTTCTTCGCGTTCTTCGCCGAAGAAGAACGCTCTCCTCCAAATTCTCCCCACGCCACAAGCTTCCACCCAAAATAAAATAAGAGTAATCTTATTTTATTAACGCACAAGCAACGATTAAAAAAAAGAAACGAACAATTAATTCCAAGAATTAATTTACCAAAGAAACCGCCCAATTAATTGGACGAAAGAAACAGCCCAATTTAATGGTCTGTTAAGAAACTAAGAAACCGCGTCAGTTGACTTTCAGTTTCTTTGACGGGTTTTCGCGGGTGCGTTACTTAGCGGAAGAAACGGTGGGGCTCGTGCGGGCCCCACCCACAAATATCCTATCAAGAGGATAGGATATTTCAGTTGCACCCTATCCGCTTGAACTAAGCTTAACCAGCTTAATGTGGCTTTCAAGTGGCTTCAAGTGAAATAAAAATAAAGTTGTCGTAACAACTTTATTTTATTTCTTAACCTTAAGTCCCAAAATTTAAAAACCACACCTGAGCAAACGAAACTCCGGAAGAGGCGTTTCTAGGCAAAACCCGGCGCTGCGATTTCATCGGTGCCCTCAGAATTCGATTCCGGGAACCGGTTCAAAAGTTAGAAAAACCCGCTCGTCCGTTCACTGAACGTACCCGAGCCAAAACTTCGGAAAATGATTCCGGGTACACCGGGCCTCGGAATCAGGTGCCGTCAGAAACTGCGTTCTTGTAAAATTCCAAAGAAAATTAAGAAAAAAAAATTTCCTTGAAATTTACGGGTCTTTACATTACTCCCACCACAGGGCTTTACGTCCCTGTAAAGCTTCACCACAGACTTAGGGAAACAAAGCGGTACTGAGCACGCATCTGAGCCTTCCGCTCCCATGTGCTCACCTGGAGGTTCCCGCGCTGCCAAAGAAAGTGCACAAGAGGAATCGACCATCCTCCTAGGATCCGCTCCTGTCGATCGTCGATCCCCACAGGAACCTCCGTATAAGACACTCATCGCCACCGTCTAGCTCCTCATGGTCGATGATATGCGAAGGGGGTCGAGCACGTACCTCCTCAGTTGGGATACATGGAAAACGTCGTGCACCTAGTGCAACTGAAGTGGTAGGGTCAAGCGGTAAACCTCCTCGCCTACCCTGTTAAAGACAAGAAGGTCCGTCGAACATCGGAAGTAACTTGTCACCTCAGCTACAACTCCATAAACCTCGTCGAGGTGAGACCCGTATAAGAACGTGGTCTGCCACCCTCAAACTCCAGAGGCGTTTACTTCCTGATTAGAACTGAAACTCAAAACTCCTGCTGCCACGAAGGTAAGGTGGGTCGACCCAAGAATGATCGGCTACACCCTCCTGTGCATGAGTTTATCTTGAGCTGCCCAGGGTTTCCTTTTCGCTGACCAAGGAAAACCTATCCCAACGTTGTAGATAAACCACAACCTTTTTTCCTAAAACAGTCAACCTGGGTATGATCTGTGAATTCGATCCATAACCAGACCAACGTCGCAAGGCCTCGACGCTGCCACCAAGAGATTCCAACCGAAACTCTCGCCTCGTGGTCAGATCACACTGTCGGCGTAAGTGTGATTATCGAGTCTCCTCCCAAAGGTATCTCCAGACGTGAGGGTCAAGTCAACGGCTTACCCGGAACCTCTAGGTATGGGACAAGATTCGTGGAAGGAAAGAATGATTGGTACCTATGTCTAAAGATATGGAAGCTCATAGTTGACATATCCCGTACCCCAAATCATTCTTAGAGCCCCTGGGTCACACTACTTGACCGCATGCAGCTACTCTCCTTCCCAGCCCTCCTGCTCCCTGAGCCTGGCGGGGATTTCAAAGGCGGGTGGTTGTAACATGTTGAGATGTACACCACCACCTGCTGCTCTCAAGGCCCCACTTCCACGTCTGCTACTCCGCAGATTCATCTGTCCTTTAAGCTTCCTCTTCTTGAAACATTTAACACACCCGAGTCTCTAAGACTGGCACTGGTTTCCTGTTTCTTACTGCAATGTGCAGTCTTCATCCGCTCCTGGATGAACTGCACCTCCTTTGCATATGATCTGGAAGAGCTGCTAAAATTTCTCCTTTGCCGAAAAGAGAAACCTGGTCTCATCCCCTCTCTAGATGAACCACGCCCATTGCCTAATACAGTCAATCCTGGCATGAAGGATGCATTCATGCCATGGATGACGTCGTAAGGCCTCGACGTAACTACTAAGAGATCCAACTGTCACTCTCGCCTCCAAGGGTCGAGTCACACTGTCGGCATCAGTGTGAGGTCACTGGGTCTGCTCCAGTTGAAATCTCGAAAGTGAGACGGAACTTTTGGCTTACTCTGCTCGAGGTTTGGATGCCGACGGAGTACGGTCGGGTCGGTTCGTACACGAAACCAACCGGGCCCCTGGAATGAAAACGCCAATAACTCACAGACCGGGCATCCTATTGACGCGCCGTCTGTTTCGTTGACTTCCTCTTGATGAGACGGAACTTTTGACATACTCCGCCCGAGTTTTGGATGCAGTCGGAGTATGGCCGGATTGGAGTGTACCCGAAATCCAACCGGGCCCCTGGAACGGAAAAGCTGATATCTTTCAGCCAGGACGTCCGTTCGACGAACCGTCAGCGGCGTTGGTGATCACGTTGAGAAACGGTCCCTATGTGCTTACCCTATGAGAGTTCGGGGTACAGTTGAGATATGGCCGGGTTTGGTTTGCTCACGAAACCAACCAGGCCCCCCGGGACGAAAAGGCTAATAACTCACAGACCGGGCGTCCGATTGACGCGCCGTCTGTTGCGTTGAGACCCCTGTGACGAGGCGGACTTTTGTGACACTTCTTTTCGGGACCTTGTGATACTTGGAGTATCGACCAGTAGCTCGTGGAGCGGACCCTCCCGGAGGCGAGCGTGCAGAGTACGGAGACCGTGTAGCCGACTGAGACCTGACGACTGCTTGACCGACTCGACTTGGAGTGAGTCGACTAGCCCAGTGGACGGACCTCCCGGTATTTGGCGGCAGACCCACGGAGGACGGAGCGCCTGGTAGTTGGCAGCAAACCCGCGGTACTCGACAGGAGGAGTACCTCAGTAGGCTATTTGGGTGAGCGCCTGGTATTTGGCGACAGACCCACAGCGGACGGAGCGCCCGGTAGTTGGCTGCAGACCCGCGGTGCTCGACAGGAGGAGTACCTCAGCAGTCTTAGGTTAGTGAGCAGTACCTCGGAGTCGTGACAGGACCACTGTACACTCCAGAGACGGAGCTCTTCAGCAGTTACGGTTTCGATAATGAAAATCCTGGTTTGAGCTGAGTCAATGAATCTTTGCGTTTCCTCATGATTGAGATGGGTCGCTTGATAACTTAGGTATATGTATGGGCATATACCTGGGTGATGGTTATCCGTTGATTTCTTGATTTTTGTGTATCCTTGTGATTGGATGGGTTACTTGATGACTTAGGTATATGTATGGGCATATACCTAAGTAGAGTCTGATGTTACTTCGTGATTGCTGTCTTTACTTTGTGGATATCCATGTTGGATTTAGTGAGACCTTAAGGGTCTCGGGGTCCCTACTGAGTAGCTTATACTCACCCCTGCACGGGCTATGCCCGCACTTCGTTGTGTTGGTTGCAGACGACGGACATCGCAGATCGCAGTTGAGGCTTGCGGAGCAGGTCGGTACCCGGAGGAGGACCACTGGGCGGACGTACCCGGAGTAGACGACAGGAACCGAGGAGTAGAGGAGCTATCTGTACCTACCCTTCAGGTAGGATCCGTGGTGGACGATCCAGGAGCTGAGCCATCTGTACCTACCCTTCAGGTAGGAATCGAGGAGGACGACCCAGGAGCCGCTTCGTTCTTCCAGCTGCTGTTTTTCCCTTTCGAGTTGTACTTTACAGTTGGGCTTGTATTTCCGGCCCTTTTACTTTTCTTCGCTTGTGTTTACTTTTCCGCTTGCTTACTCTGTGGTGTTTTTTTGCTTTTGTAATGGCAATGCCTTCCCAGTTATCGAGATTTACGCCATTGGTTCTAGTCGCCAGCCCCTGGCCTATGGAAGGCGGGCTTGGTGTAGTCACGGCACGGGCCCCGAGGTCGGGTCGTGACAGATTGCCTCTGTTTGGGGATAACTACATCCCTAGTGATACATGGTTTTTATCCCACACACCTTTATTCTTTCATATGATCAAAATATTCATAATAAATATAATTAACTGGAAATTATTATCCTAGAAATTACCAGGCATAAATCAAGAAACAACATGTTATTTTATATGCTCTAAAAATATGGGATTCAGTATAATCCTCATGATTTATATTAATAATGAAAACTAGGTGTCCCTCATGGGTAGTATGAATTATATTCTTCCTTATTCACATTAATCATTTGGGATGCCTTAGATTTAGAAATATTTAATGATCCCTCACATTTGTTTAGAATTTTATAGTAGAGCCATGAAGGCTGGCTCAATCATATTCTTGGAAAATAAAATCAAAAAAAAATTAGCTTGAAATCTCTTGAAATCTATTATATACTTATTTTCTAGTGAAAAAAATAATATCTTACTTAATTACTGAAATACCTTCTTCTCCATTCAACATTACAAAATAATACAGTTCATGTAGAGACATGTCTCAACTCTATTTTTCTTCTTTAGTGTGAAAGAATAAAACATAGTCTATCCTAGTTTATTTGATAAATGAAATATGTAATTGGTTCATGTATCAGTTATCTATATCATTTTTTATTTCAACATGTAAGGTATTTTTATTACAAAAATAGTGTATATACTCACATATTTTTTATTTTCATCATATTTTATATTCTGTCATCATAATAAATATGGACCTATGAATTTATATAATCATCAATATTAAGAAAATTCTTGAAATATCATCATTATGGAACACATATTTTACTTTTATTCACCCAAATACTTGTATTATTTCCTATTAATTTCCCCTTATGGTATTTCAAAATATCATGTAATTATTCCCTCTAAAGAATATACCAATTAAAATTCATTTAGAGTCATCATCCACATGTGCATGGATTTATACACAGTGACATGGAAAAAATTCTTGCATCATGGAACTCATCTCATCATCCTATAATCCTCTTTAGATAGTGCTCATTTAAACATGGCATGGATCATGACCATGTTATTAATTATAATTTTTAATCCCTAAAGAATATATCATAAACATCCTATGATTTTTTTCTCATGAATTTAGAATATATTATTTTGAATATGTCAAAATCCACAACCTCTAATTATGTTTTAACAACTCTAAAATGATTCTTACTCAACTTACAAAATCATTCAAATTATGTTCATGTTTATGGGATGATTATTACAAAAATAATGTTTACAAATTTTGGAAAAATTATGAGATTATTCTTATAAAAATCAACTCATCTTTATGGTTCGGATTGGTGATTCATACATGTAATGATGAAATTAACCGTATGGGAAACATGATGCAATCATCTTATCCTTATTTTGATGGTTGTATCATTCTTATAGAGATTAATTTATATACAAATGATTTCTAAGTTATCGAGTAAATAAGGTTTTCTTATGACTTTTCCATTCCTTCATGTTTGGGGAGATTTTTGAGTCAATAAGTTTTCCTTATGACTTTAACAATCCTCATGTTTTGAAAATCACAAACACCTTATCCTAAGGAAAATTTCATTTTACCCAATGTTTTACTTTCGTAAGGGAAATTTTCCTTCCCTAAGGAAATTTATCCTTACCATTTTTTTTCATTTTTCATTATCTTGTATAAGTGTAAAATTAGGATTCATACCTAAAACCTAGGAATCATATAATACTTAGATAAAGAGTATTCGGTTTTTAGAATCCGAAATCTTCTGAGTTCTGACTTTAAGTTCTCTTAATTTAGACACCGAACTCTTCTGAGTTCTAACTCTGAGTTCTCTGAATTCAGAATCTGAACTCTTCTAAGTTCGGAATCTGAGTTCTCTAAATTCAGAATCCGAACTCTTCTGAGTTCTGACTCCGAGTTCTTTGAATTCAGACTCGGAACTCCTCTGAGTTCTTACTCCATGTTCTCTAAATTCAGACTCTGAAGTTTGTGAGTTCTGACTCCGAATTCTCATGAATTATGAATCTGACCTTTCTATGTTCTGACTCCGAATTCTCATGAACTCCAACTCTTAACTTTTTAATTTTAGACTTATAATTCTTATAAATTCAGACTCTGAATTTACTTTAAATTTAGACTCCAAATTCTATAGAATTCAGGTTCCGAATTCCTTATAAAACAAAATACAAAAATCCATGTATTATAGACATCGAATGTTATTTTATTTAGGCTCCAAACATTTATTTTAGTACACATAGAATATTTAATTTTGGTTATGTAACCATATTTTTTCATACACTTGTTTTTGTAATAAAACAATGTTTCCCATTCAGTTATAAACTAACCATTGTTTAAGTGACACGTGTACAGGTCCCTCTGATATTCAAGGAAACATATGATCATTGGAGGAGGGAGCTGACCATTGGAGTTGTTCCTATAGATAGGAGCTCATTTTAAAGAGCTCACAACTTTGATGAATTGTTCTATGACTCTAGAGATTACATGCTGTTGAAATGATTTCTATAGAGAGACTCTCATGCATAGTGCATACTGAACATCTTGTTAAAATTTGTTTCGTGCGACTCCGAATGTTGCTGATTAAATTTGAGGACTTCCAGGGATAGGAAGACAGAGGTGACGAATACCTTAAAGTTCGAGGACATTTTAACTGAGGAAGACAGAGGTGCCGACTAGCTTGATGTTGAGGGCTTGCGGGGATAGCAAGATAGACTCCGATCTTTGTATCAAGGGCTTATCCTGGTGTGGGTAAGACAAACTATCTTGAAAGTATAAATCAATGGACCTTTATACAAGATTGTTGGATACCCTTTTATTTGGTTTAAAAGATTTATTACTTGTTACTTGGTTTGTTTCAAGTTTTCTTCTGCATTTTGATTGTTCATGAAATTATAACTATCTTATGCTTCTTTTTACTTATACACTCCGATTTAGTAAGATTCTATACGCTTTAAGGTAGAATCTTTATCTTTGTAAACTTTTTTTATAGTTTCATTTTTTGGAACCATCTTTTCCAGAATCACTTTCTCAGAATCATATTTCTGGAATCTTGAAAGTTTTTAGAACTAGCGGTTTTGTGAATTAACCTTGTTTAACCTTGTTAAACAATAGAAATATTTCAAACCAAATTTAAAAGTTCCCAGAGAATTTTTAAAGTATAAAATTCACCCCCACTTTTATATTGAGATTCTAAATTTTCATTTCGATACTACAATTAGTATCATATCGATCCTATAATTAGTATCAGAGGATTGGTTCAATCTGAATGAATCTCATGAGTAGATTTAGAAGAGAATTCTTCTTCTTCTTATTTTCGGAATCAAATTTCCGGACTCATAAAGTTCAAATTTATATTTTTATTAGAGATAATCTAGTTATATTTTCCTTGTTTGGGATATTTTGTCCTTGTTTAAAAACATTTTATTACTGACAAGTTTGTGTGGAAAGATATTTTGTTTGAGATGACAGGAATCAATATTGACTCCATATACAACCTGAATCCAACTAGACCACCTATTTTTAACGGTGATGATTATTAGTATTGGAGATATCATATTAAGAAATTTATTATCAATACTTGAGTGGATAATTTTTTTATGCTTACCGGAGGATATAGAATACCTGAAAAAGAAGTTATCACTTTCACCAATCAAGAAAACCATGAATATAAACTGAATTATAAGGTACGCAATACATTGCTATGTTCCATGACTAGGAACATATATAGACAAATATCTTCATGTGAAGATGCAAAAAATATTTGGAAGAAACTTAAAGTTACACATTTTGGTACTTCTAAAGTAATAAATACAAGAAGAGCTATGTTAAGAGATGGATTCCATGAATTTTAAATTTCCTTATGTAGAACCCATAAAAAAGTACAATAAAGGTTTATAAATTTTTTTAATAGTTTACAATTCATGGGAGAAAAAGGATTAGATGATGAAGCTCTTGTGCATAAAATCATAGACATCATGCCCAATGAGTGCGAATCCAAGAGAACTGCTATTGATGAGAATAGAAAGGTCACTCAAATATCTCTAGATGAGTTGTTTGGAAATCTTCTTCAACAAGAGACTAGAATTAAGAGAGTTTAAAATAATGTAAAGAAGAATAATGGGAATAGAGGAGTTTATTTTTCAACTAAATCAAATCATCTAAAAGACAAAACTCTAGAGAGGGTTACTGATCCAAATATAAGAAGGTTATTATCCAGTCCGAATCTAGTGGAAGGGAATCTTCATATTATGAGTTAGAAAATCTTGCTCAAAGGATGAACAAGATTGTTGGGCAGAAGAATTTTCAATCCAAATATAATAAAAAAGAAAGCAAAGATAAGAAAGATTCAGAAGTCACATGTTATGAATGAAAGAGAGCTGGACATATAAGGCCTGATTATCTTATTCTTAAGAGAATGGAAATAAAGGAAACAAATTTGGAAAGAAATATAAAGAAGTACTAAAAAGATAAAGCTAATAATGTCCTGAAATCTAATGACATCTGGAGTGCCAGTGGTGGAGACATTTCAGATGAATCATAAGATTATGAATCTTATGGATAGAAGAATCTTGGTCTAATATCCAGATTACCTATTGAAAATCATTTCTTAATGGCTAAGGTACACAATTCTGAATCCATGACCAATGTATATTTTAATGCTAGTTATAGTGATAACAAATATTATAACTCTTTTGATAAATAATCTTCTTCTGATAAAGATAATACTTTACCTACCTATAAAGAATTTTCTAGGTTTTCTAAGATTCTTGAGAACAAAAATTCTAAATTCAACAAAAATATTGATAAATAAAAGTATTGGATTTCAATACTTACTAAAGAAATATCAGATATTTCTAAATATCTTGATAAGAAAACTCTTGATTTTGAAAGTATTTTGAAAAACCTTGAGAAATTAAATTCTATGAGGGATAAAAATTTTAAGGATCTAGAAAATGTAATTTCTAAGAAAAATGTTTTTGAGCCTAACTCTAGTTCTAAAACTAATGTTTTGGAAGATAAGAACTTAGTTGTTAGAATAAATTCATAAATTTTTTCCTTGAGGAAGTGTTTGTCAAACTTTACCATAGGTAATGGAAATTTTGATAAAATGTATTCTCAATTCTGACCTCTTAGAAATAATTATGGTTTTGGCTATAATATTTCAAAACCAATTTTAGTAACAATTATTTTTTCCTCAAATTTCTCCATTCTGCACCAAGTGTCAGTATGCTGGAAACTGGTCAAAAAGTTGTTCCTTAAACAAAACCTAGTCTTTATGATTTCATAAATCCTATTTTTATTTGAAAATGTGGGTACTTATGATTTTTCTTTCTGAAATTTCCCAATCCAAGAAAGTTTGGATTTGGAAAGTCTAACATTATTATTTTCAGGAAAAAAAGGAAAGTACCAACAAAAATACATGGTACATGGATAATAGATGTTCTTAGTATATGACTGGTAACAAAAACTTCTTTGAAAAGATTATCAAGATGAGAGGGGGAAAATTAACTTTCGGAGATAATGTTAAGGGAGAAATTATTGGTATAGGTAACATTATTCTTCTTATAAAAACATTGATTTCAAATGTTTTACTTATTAAAGGTATTAATCAAAACCTCATTAGCATAAGTAAATTATGTGATGAAGGTTACCTTGTGAATTTTAGGAATGATAAGTTCATAGTACACAATTCCAAGTAATATTTTATTCTTTATACCCATAGTCAAGAGAATGTTTACACACTAAACTTAGAAGACCTCAGAATCCATGACTTACCTTGACATAGTGCAATGTAAGACCATTCTTGGTTGTGGCATAGAAGGTTAGGACACTATAACCTTAAGAACCTATGAAAAATTTATAAGAAAAGACTAGTTAAGGATCTACCAAAGCATATATTTGATTCTTCAAAATTCTGTGATCTTTTTCAATTTGGAAAGCAACATAAATCACGTTTTAAATCCATCAGTGAAGTCTCAACCACTAATGCATTACATTTGGTGCATATGGATCTTTTTTAGACCAACACAAACAGGAAGCATCGGAGGAAAATATTATATATTTGTATTAGTTGATGATTACATTAGATTTATGTGGGTCTATTTTATAGAAAATAAATATGATGATTTTTATTATTTCAAAAGTTTTAGATCCCAAGTTAAAAATGAGAAAAACCTTCCTTTTATATCAATAATAGTGATCATGGAGGAGAATTTCAAAATTCTGATTTTGAAAATTTTGGTAGTAGAAAAGGCATTACTCATAACTTCTCAGCACCTACAACACCTCAACAAAATGGTGTTGTTGAAAGAAGAAATAGAATTCTTCAAGAGATAACAAGAACCGTGTTGAGTAAATATTCTGTAGCCAAACATTTTTGGGCTGAAGCTGTAAGTACTGATTGTTAGACTATAAATCGTGTTTTGATTAGACCGTTTCTTAATAAAACTCCTTTTGAGTTATAGAATGGTAGAAAACCTAGACTTTTCTACTTCAAGGTTTTTGGTTTCAAGGTATTCATCATGAATACTAAATAAAATCTACAAAAATTTCCACTAAAATTAGATGAAAGAATTTTCTTAGGCTACTCCACAACATCTAAGGCCTATAGAGTTTTCAATAAAAACACTTATATTGTTGAAGAAATAGTACATGTGAAATTTGATGAAACTGCTCCCTTTGTTTTTAAACAACCCCAACCTACATCTTCGGACGTGTTTTCAAAAACTGATTATCAACCATTGTTAGAAGATACTTCTGATAAGAAAAATATACAAGAAATTTTTTCTGAAACATTTACCCCAGAAGGCTTTCTACCCTATGTTGATGAACAAGTTTTACAAAACCCAAATCAGATGTTTCTTAAGAATCATCCCAGTGATAGTATCATTGGTGGTGTGAATCGACCTGTAAGGACTAGAAGTTCCTTACGAAATGAAGTAGAACATCTAGAATTACTTTCTCAATTAGAACCAAAAAGCACTGATGAAGCTTTAGGTAATGATGATTGGATAAAATCTATGCAAGATTAAATAAATGAATTCGAAAGGAATAAATTCTGGACCTTGGTTGAAAGACTTAATGAATCTTTTGTTATTGGAGTAAAATGGTTCTTCAAAAATAAATGTGATGAAAATGGAATCATAGTAATAAATAAATCTAGATTGGTTGCTAAAGGCTATAATCAGCAAGAAGGAATAGACTATGAAGAAAACTATGATCCAATATCTAGACTTGAATCTATTTGTATTCTACTTGCCTTTGCAGCATTCTTCAACTTCAAGATTTTTTAAGTGGATGTGAAATGTGTTTTCCTTAATGGTTTTGTACAAGGGGAAGTTTTTGTTGAACAACCTCCTAGTTTTGAAAACACAAAACATCCTGAACATGATTATAAACTTACCAAAGCTTTGTATGGACTTAAGCAAGCCCCTATATCTTGGTATGATAGGATTACAGGATTTTTACATCAAAATAATTACGTTAAGGGAAATGCAGATCCTACCCTTTTTAAAAAGAAAGATAAGAAAAATGTTTTGATTGTTCAAATTTATGTTGATGAAATTATATTTAGTTCAACTCAACAATATTTAACTAATTCCTTTGCGAATATAATGAAATCTGATTTTGAAATGAATATGATGGGTGAGTTAACATTTTCCCTTGGTTTTCAAATTTCTCAAAAACTAGAAAAAATCTATATATCCCAATATAAGTATATTAAAGATATTATTAAAAAGTATGGATATGACAACACTAAGAGTATTAGTACTCCCATTGGTACCTCAAACACACTTGATCTTGATGAAATTGGGAAACCAGTAGATCAAACATCCTTTAAAGGTATGATAGGAAGCTTACTTTACATGATAGCTAGTTGTCTAGACTTAATGTTTTCAGTATTCTTATGTGCAAGATATCAATCCAATCCTAAGGAATCTCATTTAGAGGAAGTGAAAAGAATTTTTCACTATTTAATGGTAACCATGGATTTAAAACACTTTTATACTTCTTGAAATAATTTTATTTTGAAATGTTTTTCAGATATAGACTTTGGTGGTTGTAGAATGGATAGAAAAAGTACATCCAAAACTTGTCATTTCTTAAGAGATTCATTAGTTTCTTGGTCATGAAAGAAGCAACACTCAGTAGCACTTTCCACTACTGAAGTTGAATATATAGTAGCTGGAAGTTTTCATGCTCAAGTGTTGTGGATGAAACACCCACTCACAGACTATGGTATGAGTTTTACCAAAACACAAATTTTGTGTGATAATACTAGTTCCATTTCCCTTAGTAAAAACCCTGCACATCAATCCCGTAAAAAACACATAGATATTAGGCATAACTTTCTTAGGTATCACACAGAAAAAGGGGATACCATTCTTCAATTTATTGGAATACAAGATCTACTTGATGATATTTTCACAAAATCATTACCCTCCGATAGATTTGAATACATTAAACAAAAGTTTAGAATGATAACCATAAGGTAATCTTCCTTGAAACTTTCTGTTGAAACCAATCTCCTTATATTAATAAACTCTTTTTCATAGGGGGAGTACATTTTCTTGTTATTAGTCAAAAAAGTTTCATAATGAAAATTTTTCATAGTTAGATTTTCTCAAAATTTTTGTAATGAAGATTTTCATACTCAAAATTTTCATAATGAAGCTTTTTTTTTTTCAAATTAATTTCTTCATAATCAAATTTTTGAAATCTAAAGTTCTTCAAGAATATTTTTCTTCAATATGAATAATCTTCCTAGAAATCTAAAAGGTATGTTTCTTTTTTTAAGTTTTCATAATCATCATTTACTTTCTAGTAGTTTTCATTTTTTTTAAATTTTTCGGATTCTCTTTTCCTTAAATCCGATTTTTTATTAAAAACATTAAAAGATCGAATCAAATTTTTTTTTGTGGCTATCATATCGACCATCAGATCTAATCAGAAGGATTTTCAACCACTGGATTGAGTTTAGAAGATGAACTGTCACTTCAAATGCCTATATAACGGACCCCCGAGCTTGTCCCACATCGATCTCAAGCTATCACATGTTGAAGTTCTTCCCTTCTACTTAAGCTCATTCTGAAATTCTCAGAGTTTTCTCAATTCTGAATGCCTGTAGAAGAATCCTATTAGAAATATATGTCTACTGTCAAGCCAATTCTAGAGTGATAAGTGTATAGAGAAAGGTTGGTACATCTGAACTTATTCCCTAAGTATGATTCAATCATTTCAAAGAACATCAAATTTAATAGATAGGAGAGTGTTTGCATATTGAAGCCAGGGGATCAAGATTTAGTATATCTGGACATGATTGTTGAGTTTTATGAATCATTTAGCTTCTTTAAGGAAGAAGGCAAAGAGAATTTTTCCTTCAAAAGTTAAGGAAATACCTATGCTCTTTCGTATACTAAGGAAGCCAGCTAAGTTGGTATTCCATACGAAGGGGAAGCTGAATTCTATTCCCACAAGTTTTTGGATATCAAAGGAAGCTTTATAAAGGTGAAATACATAGAGTGCCTTGGTCTTACTGATGTCAAGACCCCTAAGATTGCTCACCTCTCTACAAATAATCAGATCCTTGAATTATGGGTTCAAGGATTTATCATTCCGAGAAAAGGTGACAAGGACACATTGAAAAAGAGTGATATTTATATCCTAGATTTTCTGGTGAACCTATGGAAGGTTAATTTGGTTAAGCATATTATTATTATGATCGAGAATATTAATAATGGAAATCTGAAGGCTTAGATTATCATGTACCTAACAATTCTTTCAAATTTGATTGTTTGGTGTCTATAATCTTTCATAATTACTTACAGTTCGAAGCCTAGAAATTTCAAAGTCATACTAGTCAGTGATGGTACTTTGAAGAGGATGAAAATTGGATTTTCCAAAGACTCCGGAGAATTTTATGACCTACCAGAAGAAGAAGCTGAAGCTGTTCCAAAAAATCAAGAAGTGGTTGAACCATCAAAAAAATATGGAAAGAAGAGGAAGCTGAAGGAAGTAGAAGAGGAAGGAAAAACCCAATTCACACCTCCAAAACTTAATAAACAAAATTCTTATCTAGTTGAGGTTATAGAAAAATAGAGGGAAGATAATAAAAACAAGAAAGCAGGGGAGCCAAGTTTTGGTTTGGATCCTGCTGAAGCCAAAGCCTTAAAAGAGAAGATAGTTGATGAGCTTGAGAAGCAAACTAATGAATATAAAACAAAAGAAGAAGTTGTATGAGAATAAAATTATTCAATCCCTTCTAAGGGATACTGAGAAATCATCAAAGAATATCCCAGTACCAAAATATTTCATGGTAGAAGCTTTACCTAAGACCCCAGGGAAGAAATTCATGACTCCAGAAAAAGACCAAGAAAAATTTGTTGAGGTAGAAAATGTTGTGGAAGAAGTGGAAGAAGAATAAAGCAGTGGTGACACTGAAGATCTCATAAAGCTAGTTAAAGACTTACATGAGAAAGATAGTCCATCCAAGAAATTGTCAACATGAACTTCAGAAGTTGAATCTTCAAAACATTCTACACCTAGGAAAGATCAGAAAGAAGAGGATGAGAAAGGTGAAGTTGAAGTGAACAAGATGTCTGAGGAAGAGAGTTTTAATCATCATTTTATTCATCTTAAAGATGCTGAGGCCAGAGATAAGAAGGAGAAGATATATAAAGATATAATTGTTCAGCTTCCCGATAGTGAACATGAATCTTCAAATGAGGAAGTCGTTCTGAGAACTGATAAGGGGAAACATGTGGTTGTTGATACACCTACTAAAGTTGTTTTAAAGAAAAATAAATCTGGTTAATGTTCAAAGAGGAAACATGCAAAGTTAGAGAAATATCCCTCACCAAAAAAAATTTAGATTCGAAATCATCATCTCTAGGACCTGATTTCTTTGTCCAGTCTTTGAAGAAGCTGGTTGGCACCATTCCGATTCTCCCAAGAATTGACTCCAGATGTCAGATGCTCCAACACCCCCTCAATCAGAATTCAGATTCAGTGTCCATGGTGATGGACAGGTGTGTCCAGCTTGAGGCTGATCTCAATAATTTCATCATTAACTACGATGCCCACAAAAGGTCCTATAAGAAAATGGTTGGCTGGTCAGTAGGAGATTTGAGAGAACTTAATGAATTTCAAGATGGTGTCAAGGAAGTGTTTGACATTGAAGATGGTGGGATCAAGGATCTTATAACCAGTTTTGAAGAAAAGTTAACTTTGGAACAAAATTCCTGGATTCAAGAAGTGAAGCATCTGAATGGGAAGCTTTATTCATTTTCCCAAAGCTGGAAAAAAGAAAGAGATCTTCGGGTTGAGATAGAAGAAAAACATGTCAAACAGGATGAAGTACTGAAGGCTCAAGAAGAAGCTCTTAAGTATCAATAAGAATGAATCTAGTCTTTAGAGAAGAAAGTTGAGGATCAAGATCAGCTTCTTAATCGAGCAGAGGAAGATCATAAGGGGCTTAAAAAGATGAAGACTATAGTCAAGAAGTTGATGCTGAAGGTAAAGGAAGGATAACTTTGTTGCAATCTGATCTTTTGTTGTACTTTTCTTCCTTGTACAAAATCTTTCTAATTATAATGAAAATTTTGTTTTATTATCTATTAGATGTGTTATACTAATCTTTAAGGTACCATAATTTCATTTCAATTACCTAAAATTATTTTTGAAAATCACAATGGGGGAGAAAGTAAAAAGAATACTAAGTAAAGAAGAAATATCCCCAATTAAGGGGGAGTTTATCTAAGGGGGAGTTTTCATTACAGAGATTTCCATACTCAAGATAATGAAAAATCTCATTCTGGAAATCTAGAATATAATCCTTAGTGTTCTAAAGTCTAAGGGGGAGTTAGTCATATTTATCTTTTCCCATATGATAAGGGAGATAGTTTTTATATCCAAAGTCTAGAAAAATGTTTTCTAAGTCCTTATTTTCTTTTTTGTAAGGATGATTGTGATTCCCAAAAAGGGGGATATTTTTGAGCCGATAAGGTTTTCTTATGACATTTCCATTCCTTCATGTTTGGGGATATTTATGAGTCAATAAGGTTTCCTTATGAATTTAACAATCCTCATGTTTTGAAAATCACAAATACCTTATCTCAAGGAAAATTTCATTTTACCCTTTGTTTTACATTCATAAGGGAAATTTTCCTTCCCCAAGGACATTTATCCTTACAATGTGTTTTCATTGTTCATTATATTGTCTAAGTGTAAAATTCGGTTTCGTATCTAAAACCTCGAAATCATATAATACTTAGATAAAGAGAATTTTGTTTTCAGGATCTGAACTCTTTTGAGTTCTGACTCTGAGTTCTCTGAATTCTGACTCTGAACTGTTCTAAGTTCTGACTCCAAGTTCTCTGAATTCAGACTCTGAACTCTTCTATGTTTGGAATCCGAGTTCCTTGAATTCAGAATCCAAACTATTCTAAGTTTTGACTTCGAGTTCTCTAAATTCAGACTCTGAAATTTGTGAGTTCTGACTCTGAATTCTCAGGAATTCTGACTCCAAAATTTCTAAGTTCTGACTCCAAATTCCCATGAACTCTGACTCCGAACTTTCTAAGTTCAAACTTTGAATTATTATAAATTAAGACTCTGAATTTCCTTGAAATTCAGACTCTGAATTCTATATAATTGAGGTTTCTAATTCCATATAAAATAGAATTCAAATATCCTTGTATTATAGATATAGAATGTTCTTTTAGTTAGACTCCGAACATTTATTTGCTTACATTCCAAATATTTGATTTTGGTTATGTAACTATATTTTTTCTTACACTTGTTTTTGTTATAAAATTATGTTGTGAATTCAGTTACTAGCTTACCGTTGTTTAAGTGACACATGTACAGGTCTCTATGAAATTAAAGGAAAAATATAACTGTTGGAGGAGGGAGCTGACCGTTAGAGTTGTGCCTATAAATAGGAGCTCATTTGAAAGAGCTCACAACTTTGATGAACTATTCTATGACTCTAGATATTACAAGATATTGATGTGATTTCTAGAGAGAGACTCTCATGATTAGTGAGTACTGAACGTCTTGTTTAGATTTTCTTCATGCGACTCTGAATGTTTCTGATTACATTTGAGGACTTCCGGGGATAGGAATACAGAGGTCTCGACTACCTAAAAGATCAAGGAATTCCTTTCTCAAGAAGACAGAGGTGCTGACTACCTTGAAGTTGAGGGATTTTGGGGATTGCAAGACAGACTCTGATCTTTATATTGAGGGATTTTCCTAGTGTGGGTAAGACTGAATCTCTTTAAAGTATAAATCAAGGGACCATTATCCAAGTTTGTTGGATACCCTTCTCTTTGGGTTAAAAGATTTATTACTTGTTACTTGGTTTGTTTCATGTTTTCCACTTCATTTTGATTTTTGAGGAAAGTATAACTATCTTATACTTCCTTATACTTGTAAACTATGATTTATTTAGATTCTATATACTTTAATGTAGAATATTTATCATTGTAAACTTTTGTATAGTTTCATTTTCCGGAACCATCTTTTCCAGAATCACTTTCTCAGAATCATATTTCGGGAATCTTGTAAGTTTGTAGAACCAGAGGTTTTGTGAATTAACCTTGTTTAACCTTGTTAAACAGTAGAAAGGTTTCAAACCAATATTTAAAGTTCCCAGAGAATTTTTAAAGTATACAATTCACCCCCCTTTTGTATATTGGGCATATACATTGTCATTTTGATAGTATAATTTGTATCATATCAATCTTACATATGTTACCTCCAATTATGGTCATAAAGGTGGATATCATCTATACAAAGAATGAAATCAAGCTTACATATATTAAATTCATGTATAATAAACCATGTAATTGATATTTATGTATATGTAGATGATGATTATGAAGACATTAAAATAATGATTACACATCTTAAATTCTACATACATAGATTTTGGGAATTATCAATTTTCTAGAATCATCTCAAAAATTAATGAGGACCTCTAGAACTCATTATAAGGTCTTTTCAAACACTTAAAAATTCAACCAAATGATCTTCCTTTAATGGATGATCTCACCAATTTATTTAATATATTTCATATCAATCAAGATATTAAATCTTCTATTATACACTCTCCAATCATGAGTTAAAAAATCAGAAATTTAGCCATCACTATTCTAGATAGTACACCCAACATAAATAAATATCCTTATTATCCAATAATATTAGGAAAATAATTTTAACAAGAAATTCAATCATCATCCAAGTGATTTTTTATATAATTCTATAATCCATATAAGCACAAGAATAGATCTTCTCAGATATTCTTGAACTAAATACCCACATAGAATACTCAAGAAAAAACATCTATAAACCATCATTTCCAAGTGAATAGTTCATCAACCATATCTAATTGAAAAACCTACTTCAAATTATTTTGTACACTCCAAAAAAAATATATTAGTGGACTCCAACAAACTCCCTCATTATTTTTCATATGAATAACAGAAGAAATAACTCTATTTTAGTTTATTATTATGCCTCATAATCAAAAGTGGCAGAAGCTTATATCTAGTCTCCAAGATTTATCACCAATAAGTTCAAATAATCAATATAAACAATATTTCATGAGAAATTTACTTCAACTATATAATCTTGGAATCTTTTACCTTCATTCAAATATGTCCAGTCATAAAAATATTGATATCATAAAACTTGAATTTATATCCATGATCCTTATTAATAAGAAAAAAACAAGAATACAAAATGGGTCTAACAGCCTTCTAAATATCTACTTAGTATAATGTAAAATTAACAAGTAACCCACAAAATTTCTCATACACTTCCATATAAATGCACGAATGGTTTATATTAAAATAAAAAAACTATACTAGTGGGAGATATCAAGACACCAGAATCTAGAATACATATCTATAAGGTATCCTCCTAATTTGGAATTATTCTATCAGTATCACCATAATTATGTGGATGGTAGGTGTTACTTGGAAAAATAATACTACCAAAATCACATTGAAATCTTCTTTAAAACCTCAATGTGAACTAAGAATCATAATAATATTAAATCCATAAAAAAATCTAAGAAAAGTCACTATATTTGATATATATAAATATATATATCAATTAATTATGTATTTTACAAAGGATTTCTCTCCGATATTCTAGATTATGATTTAAGATAACTTTTCTAACAAATCTGTTTCTCCCCGAACATGGTGTTTACCCTAGGAAATGAGTATGGTGGAATTCCAAGAAGTTCCTATTTTGGTGGAATATTTAAAATTTAACTAGTCAGATATTAAATTATTCTAGTGGTTCAGGTGCTAATATCTTTTGAATGGAGTTATATATTGAGATTCTAACCCTTTAGTTGATTCTAGAATGGGGAGTTTTTCTTAGGTGAGATGTAAACTGACTTGGGTTCTAAGACTCAAGGCTTTCATTTTATGTGGAAATTAATTAATTAAATTAATTGAAACAATCTTCATTTTTTGGATATTTATTCATGAAATTAGAGAGGGAGATATATTCTACCCTGCACTATGGATGAAGTGAGAATAAAGGGGAAATGAAGTGCCACTATACTTTTTACATAATGATGATCAAGACCAGATTGAGGCGCAATGACTTCCAATCCTAGATTTGGACATGATGCTTCAATATTTTCCCTATGAGGTATATTTTCATTTATTTTAAGCCCAAAATGACCATATATTTATTTTTTGAAAGATTTAATTCCATTTTATGACTTCTAATGACCCCCTGGGGTTGATCTCTGCTTAAAATTGAAAAAAAAGGTTTGAAGAGGTTAGCATGGGTTTCTTATTCGTAAATCCCAATAAAATATTGTTTTGTTTTATGGACACACTCCTTGTGGTCCTTATATTTAAGGAAGACATAATTTTTGGAGCTACACAATGTGTACTTGGTGTACACACCATGTATTGGAATATGGCCATGCGCCATGTACATGGCTAGATAGAGTTTTTTGGAACAACATGTCGGGTATTTTGAGTACACACCATGTAGTGGTACATGGACATGTGTCTAATTACATAGAAATACACCCCTATAAGGGGGACACAACTGTGTAGTAGTATGTGGGCAAACCCCATGTATTCCTTGGCCATGTATAAGTACACCACCAGACCCCAGGTGTACCCATGTTGTATGAAAGTATATGGATAGGTTGGAGGTTTGGGAGTATACAATTTTTACTTAGCATAAATTCCATGTACTACTCCATTATATAACAGTATAGGGTTTTGGGTGATTTCAGGCCATGTAATTAGAACTGGATGAAAGAGGTGTCCATTTAATTATTATTTTTGAATAAAACATGACAGTGGAATCCTTAGGGCATTCTGAGGACTTTTAAGAAGCTGTTTGAGGATAGAAAGTTTTTATACAGCGATTTTCCTAAAATAATTGATTCTATATATCTCCTGAGAGTGATACATAGGATTAAACTCATGTTAGGATCATGATAATGATTGGATTATGTGGTATGGGATCTTTGGAGTCTTTTACTGGTGTTAGAATGGGACTGTCCCTGATTAGGGGTTTTTTTGCGACTCAATATGTCTTGAAGAGGGTATGGTCTTGAGGCCATATCCTATGTGAGGTTTACCACTTTTAGGCATATGAATCCATGATAGTATATAGACTGGGTTTTAGGATGTGTGACCCTTGAGAAACAGATATTGAACTAAGAGATTAGTTGTGAGTAAGGATCTCAAGAGGGATGATTCCACTTGTGTACCATTTCCAAGGATCCAAATAAGGATGCCTCTACTTTCATTCTTACTTAGAGGACTAAAATGGTTACTCATTGAGGGACTGGACCTGTATAGTTGCATTGTTGGCTAGATATGGTTGTAGTTGTCACCAAGAACCCAAACCAATGTGTAGGCCCAATGGGAAAAATATAATGATGATGTGTGTGGGTGTTCATATGAACCTTATTAGTTTTCATTTATGTTATTTATGTTTGGACCATGGTAAATGATATAAAAGGTTTGGATATTTAACATGGTGTTCCTCATCCATGGTTTATGATGTTGGAAATGGTGTTCCTCATCCATCGTTTTGGATGTTGGACATGGAAATCCTCATCCACAGTTTTGAATGTTAGACATGGATTTCCTTATCCATGGTTAAAGGTTAGACATGGTGTTTCACATATATAGATGAGATCAGTTGGAAATGGAATTCCAAATATATGGATGTGATTGGGGGATATGGAATTTCACATATATAGATTCTATTAGTATATATGGAGTTCTACATATATGGATGAGATTGATGGGAAGAACATTCCACAAATATAGATGAGGTTGATGGAAATTGAATTCTATAGATAAGGATGAGATTGGTAGACCCTATATTCCACATGTATGGTTAATAGTAGTAAATATTGTGTTATGAATATGTGGTTGAGAGTCTAGATTGATGTAGCTAGCATGGGTTGTATACTATATAGATTAGATATTAGGATGAGGCTTTGGGAACTGATAGTAAATTTTATGGTTTAGGTTCCATACTGAAGATTTTTTAAATGATGGAATACCATATATAATAGGATGGTGTAAAAATGATCCTCGTCTTTGGGATAGTGTCAGAATGACACTCTTAGAACCACTGAAGTTTATGTATAGTTAGATGTCAAACTGGTACTATGGATAGTAGTTATACTTTAACATGGTATGATTACATGGGAATAATAAGTCTATATAACAAGTAAAGGATAAAAAATAAAGTTTTGAGGTTTGGTTGTGGATTCCATGGTTGTAGATCACACATGTTACATGGGATACATGTACATCAATACATTCTTAAAGATACCTATGAACATGACGAAGTAGGCATGGTTGATCAAATTCATACACCTAAGGATAAAAAATGGGTTTATTTTTATTTACTTCAGTTCTGTTTTGTCTAGGATAATCATATTTAATGAGAATGTCCTTATGGAAGTAGGTTATAGGTTCACCGTTGCGGGTTTTTGAATGAGATATATTTCTCACCCCCTATACATGAAACTCATTGTTCATGAAAACCTTATGTATACTTTTAGATTGATCATAGATGTAAAATGTATGTGGAGAAGACCTAGGGATATAATATTGAGTTAATCCACTCATGTGGAGTCTATTGATGAGGTTAGAGTAGCTGGACTGGGAATTGGAGAATGGGCATGTGGCATGACTCGGTGTTGGAAGTTGATCATGATGTAATTTTTTCAGTTGTTTATTTTGTATATGTTATTATCCCAATGGTTGATAAAAATTTTATTTATGGAATGGTTTTTTGGGACATTACTATATATCATCTTATTATAGCATGATCCTATTTTAGTTTACCTATTCCTTCCATGTACTCTGATGTGTATGATTTTTGGTTATTTTTTAATGGTTTGGCAGTCTAATTTGGGGGTATAGTTTCCTTATTGCAGAACCATAGACCCCATAACTACTTTAAAACCTCTATCATATGAGGAGGATCTCGTAATGTCTTATGGAGAACCATATCGGGTCACCATTTCAGTGGCATCTGGGCTAGGACCTCACCATGTGGTATTAGAGGAGTTGTTTGTCCTACTATTTTATTATTTTGGATTCAGTAGAGTGGATATATAGGAATGTTTCAATGCCTATGATAGATATTAGGGTATCTTTTCATGAACACTTATCATGGTAGTATGTTTTGGTCACCAGAGTCTTGGATTTATGTTCTTAGTATTCTATATTACATTTTTATATGATTTTTTTCTTTGATAAACACACATGTGGTTCAGATTTTTTGTTTCTTGATCGATTTACAGATCCTCACCCATTGGAAAGCATTTAGTGATTTTATTTTGATTATTGTATGGTGAATAAAATAGGTGTCTCATGTATAATGATAAATATGTAGAATCCATATGTTATAGGTATGATAGTCTGTGATTTTACTAATGATAGAGCCTCATTTGTTTAATGTTTCAATAATTTATCATATAAGATTTCCCCGTATAAGTACATGGTGAAATTCTAATGAGATATGAAAAATTTTATATGGATATCTTTTTATGGAAGGTTATATGAATTTACGGTGATTGGATTGATGATGTAGATGAAGATATGGTCCTCATACACAGCATGTACATTGACTATGGTGTGTCACCATGGAATAAGTATATGAACATTGGAACCTTGTGGGTAATTTTTATACAATATTGGCTATGTGTACTATTCCCCCATGGATCTGTATAATTTATATATTCTCATAGAGGGCTGATTCCCTGATTGGGAATGTTTTGTTTGGAATTTGATGTCTTTGGTATGGGAGACCTTGGAGATGAGTGTTTGGAATGATGATGTCATGTTATATTGGGATGGGAATGTTATTTATACTCCATGAGTACTAGATTTATATTATTTGGACTAGAACTTGGTGGTTGAACATAGTAAACTTTGGTGAGACTGGACCGATAGGGCCAGGTGGGGGAGTTTGGTGACCTTCTTTGACATGAACCAGTTTTGGGAGTTGAAGCTATGTGACTTCTGAGGGTGACCCATGAGAGGGGTTAGCCTGGTCTTGTGTTTTATTTGAGGTGGAATCACAAGTAAGTGATTCAGGGTTTGAGGATGATGAAAAATTGGAAATAAATATTTATATTATGGGAAATATGATACCTTTATTTTCCGAGGAAACACCTTGGGTTCTTGGGTATTGATGCTGGATTTAACAGGCATGGTTATTCAACTTTATAGATTTGTTAATGGTTGTATACGAAGGTTTTTTCTAGTAGTTTTGAGATATATTGGGATCACAAGAGGTGCTATAGGGTATGTCATTAGGGTATGTGTGCTGATTTTTCATGGGGAATGTATTATTGGATTCATTATAGGTTTTGTGTTTTAGTTTCATAAGAGCATGTGCCATTTGGGCATTAAAGAGATCATGGGAGAATGAATGTGTGGTCATGGGATGATATTTCTTTTTTAAGGGTTGGGTGCTATAAAATAATATGTCTATGATTCTTTGTTTAAGTTGCATTTTGTTAGAAAGTTAAGAACAAATGTTGGTGTGATTAGAGGATTGTGGGTATAATGGCTTGAGGCCCTATGGATTGAATCATGACATTCCATGAATGGAAGAGTTTATGGTGGTATTCGTCAATGGTATTTTAGTGTACTCCTAGTATAGATATGATCACACTCAATATCTTGACATCATCCTGAGTATACTGAGGGTGAATAAATCATACACCAAGCTATCTAAATGTAACTTTTTTTTGATGAAGAGCCTCTGAGGAATTTTTACTCATGCATTAGTGTATTTAAATATGTACAGTGAGAATTTCACTGTTATTCATCTATAAGTGAGTTACTTGTGATGGAATGGGTGTTATTGAATTCCATAGGTTCCATTATTTGATGCCGATAATGAAAGAAAGTTGATGTTTCATTTCCATGATATGGTGGGATAAATAAAATCACATAAAATTCTAAAAATTCAAAAGTGATTGGTGCATGGTCCATGGATTTGGTGATTTATTGTGAGGAAACTAAAGGAATATTCGTATGGTGAGTAATATCATATTATTCATAATGATATAACCCTTATATAGGTGGGGTAAATGATATAGTGGGAACCACATCATGTAGGTCGATAGAATATTGGTGATGTGTTTTGATAAGCAATATAGATGGTGGGAATTTTCATGTGTTAGAATTGGATGTTTTAGGTTCTTTTATGTAGTGGATATCACCAAGATATTGATAATGAATTTTGGATGATTCTTTGACACTTAGGGGTAGACAGGTTGAGTCAGGCATTGTATTGGTAAATTAAACATGACATTAAGAGGCATCTTAACCTTGTAAATGTTTTATGCCTTATCTTTGGAAATATGTAGAAAAGATTGGTTGTTTTCTTATAGTAGAAATAAATTATTTGAGCATGAATTAACAAAAAAATAGGATTAGGATGAATGTTTAGAAGAGAACTAAGGCTTCTGATGGATAAGAATTTTTATGGTAGGGAGGTTGTAAAGAACCTCGTTTTTCCATTTTTTGAATTTGATAAATTTTTTGAACTTTTAGTTTTAGAGGCTCATGAATGGAAACATTATTATTTTACCCTAGAATATGTGCTTGGATATTTTTTTGACCACTTCATTTGTCCCTAAATATGGTGTTTAACCTAGGATAGGTGTTTTATAGAATTATGAGTAGTTTAAATTATAGTGTATTTTTTAATGTTTAATTAATAAAATATTAAATTATTAGTGTGGGTTTGGGTATTGATATATTTTGAATGAAGAATTAGATTAAGATTTTTAATATGTAGTTGAATTTGGATGATGATGTTTTTCTTAGTCTAGGTGTAAACTCTCTTTAGATTTCGAGGATTGGGATGTGAGTTTTAAGTGGTAATTTAATCAATTGAACAATTAATTAATTAAATTAAAAGTCTCCCCCAATTTTGGATTTTTATAAATGGAAGGATAGTGAGAGAGATAAATAGAGAGGGAGAGAGAAATATTATTCCTTATAAAATTGACATACTTAGAGGGGAAGGGGAAGGTGGTTCCACCGAACTTCATCCATGGCAGCAATTGAGATCAGATCATGGTGTAGTTTCTTCTGTGCATAAATTTGGACCCAAAGCTTTAGTGTTTTCCATGATGTAGAATAGTTTATGATTTTTAATCCCAAAACCCCATATATTTTTTATTTTACAGTTTAAAGACCTTTTATGACTACTATGGACCCCTTGGAGGTCTATTTATAATTAATGAGGAAAAAATAGTGGTTTCAGGATGTTTGTGGGGGGGTTTCTCATTCAAAAATTCTTATCACACAGTGTGTTGTTTTAAGAAAATATGTTATGTTTTCTCTCCATTTAGGGAAGATATAGTTTTTAGAACTACACATTTTGTATTTAGATCACACACTATGTAGTGTTACATGGACATGTGGATGAGTACATGAGAAGATAATATTTTTGGAACTACATGTCATGTAATTGGAGTACATGCCCTATAATTGTACATGTCAAAGTGGAAAAGTATAAGGCAAGACACCCAATGTAAGAGGTACATGGATATTTAGTAGTACACGAAAAAACCCCATATATGACTTGGAAATATAGTAGTATATGAATAGACCCTGGGTAAACATATGCTATGTGGGAGTTCATTACAAGGTTGGAGGTTTGCGAGTACAAAACGTACATTTCTCACTTGTCACCCATTTGAGGTATTTGGTTGATTTTATTCCCTAAGGTAATAATTGGACATCATAGGGGGTATATTTTTTTTGTTTTTTTTTCATATATAAAATTATGGTGCAACCCTTGGGTCATTTTGAGGACTTCTATGAAGTGGTTTTGGGTGAGTAATTTGTGTGAGAGAGCATTTCATCAAATAAATGAATTTAGGAATATCCTGAGAGTGAGACATGATATTAGAAAAAAGTGAGGGTAATGAAAATTATTATAGGATGGGGTATGGGTTCATTTTAGTCCTTGAATGGTGTTACAATGAGACTGTCCCAGGTTAGGGGGGATTTGGTTGTGGCTTGAGGTGGCTTAAAAGGTGGATGGGTTTGATGTCAGATCCCCTATGAGGTTTACCCCTTTTAGTCCAATGATGAAATTAGATACTAGAGATAGGGTTTTGGGATACATGACACCCCAATAGAGAGGTGTTATACCCAGATATTATTTGTGATGTTGGATCCTAAGAGGGATTCCTTTGTTAGTGTACTAATTCTGAGGATCCAAAGAGGGATTCCATTTATTATTGGATAAATCAGGGGACACAAGTGGATAATAATTGAGAGACTAACCCTGTGTGGATTTATGGTTGGGTAGATTTGGTTGTACGTGTAACCTAGAACCTGAACCAATGTGTAATACTAGTGGTGATGAGATGATTATTATGGGTGTGGGTGTTTTACTGGCCCTTGTTAAGTTTATTTATTTTTATTTATGTTTTGTCCATGGTAAATGATGTAATGGTTTTGGATGTGGGGCATGAAATTCCTCATCCATGGTTTAGGATATTAGACATGGAGTTCATCATTCATGGTTTAGGATGTTGGATATAGAAATCCTCATCCAAATTTAATGATTTTTGACATGGCGTCCCTCATCCATTGTTAAAGGAAGGACATGGAATTTCACATATGTGGATGAGATTGGTTGGACATGGAATTATATAGATATAGATGAGATTTTTATAAATGGGCTTCCATATATATGGTTGATATTGGGGGAAATGGTGTTCTATATATATGAATGATATTGATATACATGACCTTCCACATATATGGATAAGGTTGGTGGAAAGAGAATTCCAAAAAAATGGATGAGATTAGTGCAAACAATATTCCACATATATAGTTGATAATAGTGGAAATGTTGTTCCTCATTTGTGGTTGAGATTCCATACTGATACACCTAACATGGGTTTTATACTATATTAATTAGTTTTCAAACTATATATCATGGAAATGATAATATACTTTATGATTTATGTTCTAGAACAATTCTTTGGAAAACAATGGCATACAAAATGAAATAGGATATTGGGAAGGTACCCCTCATGTTTATTCTAGTGTTAGAATGTAACTTTGGGAACCACCAATGTTGATGTAGATATAGATGTTGGATGGATAATCTGGGTATTGGTTATACATTAACCTGGTAAGAGTACATGAAAATAATGTGTCTACGTACCTTGAAAGGAATAACAGGTGAAGTGGTGAGGTTTGGATAGGGTTAACATTGAATTGTAACCTACATGTTACTTGGGATGTATAGTCATCAAGGCATTGCTTAGAGACACCCCAACATTGGATGAAGTAGGTATGGACAATAAATTTCATGAATCTAATGATGGAGAGAATTTTTTGTCTTCATTTCGGTTTAGTTTTGGCTAGGCTAAGCATATTTCATGAGAATTCACTTCTTCCAGTAAGTTATAGGTTCACCTTTGGGGGTAGACTACTGAGATTTATTTCCCACCATTGTATATGAACCTTGGAGTGAATTAAGACCTTATGTCTATGTTCAGGTTGATTAAATATTCAAAATGGATAGGGAATTGGTCTAGAGATTCATGATTGAGTGAAGCTGCTCCTGTGGTGTCTGATGATCAGAATGGAGATTCTCGATAGGGTATTAGAGACAAGGCATTTGGCATGATGATATGATGGTAGTAGTGCCTGATGTATTTATTTATTAGTTTATTTTTTATATGTGATCAACCTAGTGGGTGGTTAGTGTCATATTTATGGATTTCTTGTTTTGAATTTTACTAATTTAATTTTATTACAACAAGCTCATGTTTCAATTTATTTATTCATTCTATATAATCCGATGTGTATGATGCTTGGTTATCTATTTATGGTTCAAACTCTAATATGAGGATATAGTCTCTTCACAGTTTTACCTTCAATCCCACACTAGTAGTTGTCATCCTATGGAACATGAGGAGGTGCGACTGAGGTTTTATAGTGACATGGTAGGGGGAATTGGTTTAGTGTCATTTGAGCAAGTACTTTACCCTTGTCTATTAAAAAACTTCCTCAAAACATGATATATAATTTTTAACCCCAAATGTATAATTAATGGATAACTATGAAATTCATGAAAATCCACCACTCATATATCCCATTGGAAAATGTTCAACCTTGGAACATAACTTGATGATTTTCACTTTCTGACCACCATTATGAAGTATCTCTATAAACAAAATAATATCATTATAATTACACCTTTGTATAATCTATCCAAACCTCAAATAATTGATCCACTAAAGATGAATTTAATGAAATTTAATATAACAAAGCTCATCTACCCCTTGATTCATTTAAATATGAAATGTTTCTAACTTCTCTACCATATTTTATTCATAACCTCCCTCTTGAAAAAAAATCCCAACTCATTTTTTAAGTCAGATCATTTTGCACCACATTACCCTTGATAATGGTTTATGTCATCTCAAATTTATAATATTAATGAAAATTAATCTACCTTATCTCTATCATATACAAGTGACTGTTTAAAAACATATAGTACATGATCTTATAGTATATAAAAACTATAAATCTATCACCCAATAGATAATGTATCCATAACATTAGGGAAAAATCCACCTATCATAGAATCACGAGTAAAATAGTTATTCTGATAAGGATGTAACTATGTAAATTAGTAAGCTATGAATTACTATTATTTCATCAATTCGAAACATAAAACATGTTTTTAGGAATCCTTATAGACATAATAAGTAACTCCATCCTCCAATAACCATAGAATCATAACAATATTCACTTTCTTCTTTATAACTATATAAAAATATATCTTTCATAGTTAGTGATGACAATGGAGTCAAAATACAATAGAAATCAAATATAAAACATTAATAAAAACATGTTAAGATAAGGAAAATATGTACCTCTGAAATATTCTTAGGCCCCTCTTAAAAAAACACTCCATCAATATTTAATGAGTTTATAATGAAACCCCTTAGACAAATAATATGACCCATATAATTTTTTTTATCAAGAAGGAATACTTTGTATATTTTTCATATAGTTCATTATTATATAATACCTTTAAGAATGATCTTATATTCTTTTCATTATCATAATTTTATATTGAATACACTAAAATTTTAAAAATACCATTTATAAAATATCTATTTTATCAACCCCATGAATAAAACTGGGGTATTTTTTAGATCGAATGATAGCACGACCAAACCATTATGACCATACTTGCATCGAAACACCATCTTCAAAATTTCCTCACCTGGAAGAATTAAATGATGAAATATAAACCAAAAAAAATATTCAAAAATCATATTTAACTATTCATATATATCATAAAAACAAAATATAATATAATAGTTATTTACCATTATTGGGTTCAACTATTGACAATAAATACATACTCTCAAATTTCCATCTAATTTATAAGAGAATAAAATAGGTGTAACCCATGGTGACCCACCAAGTTTAATAAAAACCAACCTTTAATATATTATAAATACGTATTATAAACATGAAAATATTATCCAATATTAGGATAAAGATATACATGCATTACTTGGATGAGAATATATATTTAATTACACTTCTTTTCATGTTGGTAAACTCATAACATCTTTTGGACTGATATTTGATAAATTTTAAACAAATATAATAAAGTAATCTAATTTCACCTCCAATATGAAAAACACCAATCTCACTAATTAGGACGTAATTCAATGGGATTCTATCCATCATTAACTCACATTATGATATTATTCACTAGTCAAAGTATATTGTTCATAACTCGAACAATGGAAGATAACTTGTCAAATATAAAAATAAATTTAAGGTTGCACTAAATACGACTAATATATTTTAAAAATGACATATTATGAACTCATTTTCAATATAACTATTGGCGCCAAAATATTGCACGAAAGGAAGGGACGAAAAAGAAGCCTCGCATGCTGCCTCGCAAAGCCCCGACGCGAAGCACCCCCGAGCATCGCGGTCCCGCGAAGCGCCGGAGGCGGTACCTCTCTGTGAACGGCCTGACGTTCACGAGCGCACCGTGAAGCATCGGAGGTGGTACCTCTCTGCGAATGGCCTGACGTTCACGGGCCCACCGCGAAGTGCCAAAGGCGGTACCTCTCCGCGAATGGCCTGATGTTCGCGAGCGCGCCGCGAAGCACCGGAGGTGGCGTGGGAGTTCTACTTTGTGGCACCCCTTTCCTATAAATATTGGGCTCCCCCTGAGTCCAAGAGGATGGACAATCCGACCTTTTGGCTTCTCCACTCCCGAATCACGAATCACCCTTTTCCCGGAGAATCATGAGATCTGCGAGGTACTTCTACTTCACGTGACACCTTCACTTTGTCTCGTTTTGAGCCCCTCTTCCGAGAGGGATGCCCTTTGCGAAGGTCAAGGGCATTTTCAGAGGGGGATTCCCAAGGGAACCTGGGCAGCCATAGAGCATTTATGATTCGCGAAACACCCATCCTGTACTAGTGATCCCCATGCTAAGGAAGGATCGCTACACATTGCGAAGCACACTGCTTCGCAGTACCTTGCTTCGCAAGGAACCTCCTCTTCGCGAGGCATTGCTCCACGAATACTATTCCACTTCGCGAAGCACTCTCCACTCAAACCTTTTCCCCATGCTAAGTCCAAGGCACCCCACTTCTCAAAGCACACTCCTATGCTTGGCAATACCTCTCCCCGTGCGACCCTCCAAGTTTGCACGATGTAATTTAAAAGTCCCACGGACCACACCACTTGTAGCGTTGCATTGGCTAATGATTCTTCACATAGGCATGATAACAACTATTTCTTCTTCGCATAGCCACTCTAACGTGGACCCCTTAATGGTTCGATCTACAACCTCCCGTGACCACGACTTTACTGGTACCTTCCCTCCCCCAAGGAGTAAAGGGTTTCAGTCATGTATGTCCTAGGGGTGCGGAGTAAACACACCTCGTCTGAGATACAAGACTTTAAATTGCCAAGCACCACGTCCTCAACACATGACGCTAAACTGTGACCCGACCCCGTGCCTCGCACGAAGGGTCCCCCCCAGCTCGGACATTCTTTATGCCACTCGTCTCCACGGGAGTGGAATCACTCCCCCCACAAGGGATGATATCCTCCTTATCGGAGCGGCGTATGTCCACGGGAGAAGGGCAACCACCTTGGTGTAAGCCCCCCCCCCCCAGTCCCTCAATGGATGGTTGTACCCCTTCATCTCCGTACTTCCCCACTACCAAGGTCAGTGGAGGTCACGATATGGAACGAGGCACCTCCCATCATTGGTCCCAAATCCCTCTTTCGCTGCGCTTTGCTACACTTCGAGCCTCCATCCTAGAGTAAGTCCCAACACCATGGGTTGCCTAACGCGTTAGCCCCTCTTCGCTTCTCATAGACGCACCCTTCACGGCGTGATCGTCAGGTCCTTGCTGCCTCTTGTTTCTCACACCGAGCATGACTCACGTGGGCTTAGAGTTGGAATTAAATATGACAATACCCTCATCCATCATGACGCTAAACTGTATGCCCTCATCCAGCATGAGGTTAAACTGTATGCCCTCATCCAGTATGACGTTAAACTGTATGCCTTCATCCAACATGACATTAAACTGCACACCCATTTGAACTACAAGTACTTTGATCCATGTCAAGGCATGGTACGTAAGAAGCCTCCCTGAGGCTCAAGCCCACCACCCGTCATTTCTTCACGTCGACTTCATTCTCGTCCCGCATGAAGTTAAACTTCATTCCAGTCCGACGGCAAGTCGTTGTGACCATCCCGAACTACGAGGTCTTTGATCCATGTCAAGTCATGGTACATAGGAAGCCTCATGAGGTTCAAGCCCACCACAAGTGGACCCCCGGGTTCACCTTCACGTCAGTTCTCCGATGAAGCCCCTCTGAACTACGAGGTCTTTGATCCATGTCACGACATGGTACGTAGGAAGCCTCCATGAGGTTCATGCCCATCCGTCATTTTTTCACGTCAGGTTCCACCTTCATCCCACACGACGCTAAACTGAATTCCGGTCTAGCGGCAAGTCGTTGTGACCAACCTGAACTACATGGTCTTTGATTCGTGCTAAGGCATGGTACGTAGGAAGCCTCCACGAGGTCCAAGCCCACCCCCACTAGGACCCCCTGGTCCTCCTCATTCACGTCGGCCTTCCGGTGTCCAACCAGAACTACGAGGTCTTTGATCCATGTCACGGCATAGTACGTAGGAAGCCTCCCAGAGGTTCAAGCCCACCATCCGTTAGTCATCCCGACCCACCTTCATGTCGGTTCATCAATACCCGAGCAGCCTAGTGTGTAAGCCCCACACCATCTGGACCAAGATCCTTACTCGCGTTGGTTCACCGACACACCATTATGAACTACGTGGTCTTTGATCCATGTCAAGGAATGGTACGTGGGAAGCCCCCGTAAGGTTCAATCCCATCACACAGTCGTCCCAACCTCACGTTGGTTCCCCCCCGTCCCGCATGACATTAAACTGTATTCCAATCCAAACTACGGGTACTTTGATCCATGTCAAGACGTGGTATGCAGGATGCCTTCACGAGGTTCAAGCCCACCACCAGTGGACCCCCGGGTTCACCTTCACGTTGGTTCGCTAACGACATCCATCGGACCACGGGCCACCATCACGTCGGTCCTCTGGCACCATCTCGAACTACGCAGACTTTGATTCCCTACCATGGGGATACATAGGAGGTCTCTTCGAGACTCAAGCCCAACTTTACTATCGCCCTTGCGATGGTCCCATATTCATTCCCCCTCCACTTAATTCAACTCTCCATCACCGATCCTGATTCTCACCCGGACTGCCATATCTTGGAAAGATCATGCCATTCCGCTCCTCTTCGCAGCCGCCCATGGGCTGGTCCCGGTATCGGCACCCCTTCAAGGGAAATTCCTCAATCCGATCCATTCCAGCTAATGCTCTGATCGGGCTGATCTGTCTCCACTGGACGTTAAAACTGCATCATACCCTGCATTAAACACAGAAAGATGAAGAAAACCTCAGATATATGTCTATGGCATATAATTCCCCACGCTCGATGTGGGATGCCTCGGGCTTCAACGCCCTCGAGAAGCCCTATGACAAGGGATAAAAGACAGACATGCTAGTTCCCCAACATCCAGACACGCTACTGATGCCTCGACGTGACCACTCCCCCGACTGAAGGTTGTTGCCCTGACCGGACCCTTTGGAATGTCCCGACAGAAGCAGTGTAATTAACCGGCATCCATGGAAACATGGAACTGGGGATGAGTTTCACTAACAACGTATTAAATCTATAAGGGAGACCCGAACTATTTGATGAGTTCTGAGGAGGAATCCACGGAAGGAAGAACTGACATCCCATCATCCCATTTCGATCAAGGAGAAGACATCCCTAAATAAGGAGCGAATGCATCCCACCTTTGGAAAGCGGGAATGCGGGGAAACAGTGCAACGCGTCCTCCTCCGCAGACGGATGAGCGCGTGCCTCGACAAAAGCGTTGGAAACAGATTTGGTGAACTCGACATAAAACTCTTCCCCTCAAAGTGGATATTAGTAGCATTTGAGACACCAGTAGATTGACGTGTCACCAGATCTAGATATCCAGCGCTGGGTCCCGCCAAGAAAATAGCGGGCCTGGTGTGAAAATCACCGAAAGTTGGGTCATTGGAACATGGGGCACTCCATTCTGCAATGTGTTGGCGTGGATCCTTATTACAGACGTGGAGAATGGAAGGACGCTGGGGCACTGGTTATCAATCCTTTTCCTTGCAGTGCTGATGAGTTGATCCCTCCGTTTCCCAAGAACCAGGTTGCTGCTATGGAGACGTGATCACCGCCCGCTCACCTATGCAAGGGCAGGGGAAATACTGGCACAACCACCCCGCATTGCTCCGCTATTGCCACAACGACCTCTACATCCGTGAATACGGGGCACCCACGTCCCCTCTCCCCATCAGAGATTATCCAGCGAAGGGTGATCAACTACCTTGTACGCAAGTACGAGGAGGAAGGGGTCATCCCAACTCGAGATATCGCCCGCCTGGACCTGGAGGCATCCAGGCCCCGCCGTCAACACCGCCCTAACAGGCCGCACATGGAGCCCTTGCTCCCCACCCCAACGTTCAATCATTTCCGGAGCCTGTCCCCAGAATGCCTCGACGACTCCTCGCCTTATGCTGATGAGACGAGTGACGTCCGGCTCGGCCCGCTTAGAGTCCCGATCCAAGGGCTCCAGGCAAGGGCTCCCATTCGGCCACGTCAGCACCGCCGTCCGGCTTCACAGGAAGAGCAGGTAGGCCATGCCCCTACACCACCTGCACCAGCTCGTCTGACCCGACGTCAGCGCCGGGCCCGGGCTGAGGACACTCACCAAGATACGTTGACGTCAACAACTACTGTAGCCAAAGCCACCGCCGACGCACATCATGGAGTTCCTGCATACACTGAGCAGGGGCACTCCTTCACCCGACCGGGATCAAGGCTTTAGTCGCCCCACGGGCAGGATGGTTTGACTCTCGGGGTCATAGGCCTGGGTGATGATTTCCATGAACCAATCTGTGGTAACATCACTCCATACGGAGGTCCTCTCCATACCACCATTCCACAGAGCGTGGGCTTTCCCCGCTCCAAATCTCGTCACGGAGGTATGCCTCGTGCTACCCCCATCTCGAAGGAAGACCTGCCCCGCGACAGTGACGCTCGACGCGAAAACCTCTCCCGCACCCACTATACAGGGTATGGAGTACCTCCTCCTACCCCCGATCGCCGATCTGAAGGAACTATCCATCCGGTCCTTCTCCAACGTGGGGGTCCTCCCTACTTCCTCTCTGAAACTGGTGAATGTTCTCCTCACCCCGGAAACTCGAGGAGTGAAGGTCAGCCTCGCTCCACCCGCACCATCCATGGAGGTCCTCCCCATGTACCCTTCGACATTTTCCCTGGTGCCCCTTGCACCCAGGCCACCTCGAGTGGGGGCCCTCTCCGCCACAGCGCCAGCGCCGCCCCAAGACTACATATTAAGAATCAACCTTGTCCCGAAGAGCCACCCTGGGGTAGAAGAGTGGGTCGTTGCCTCCACGGGAAGAATCCTGGGGGGGAGCGGGTGGAGATCAAACCGGCTCATTTCTCGGATTCTGAAGCGGAATGCGACTCAACGATGGAACCTTCTCCCCGCTCCTCCACATCAAGGACTGGGGAAGGAACCATGCACGTCAACCTCATTCTCCTGGAATGCGAGGTCCACCGGATTCCCACCTCTCTCCATAGGTACATCCAGGAGGAAGAAATCATGGAAATTCCGCAGGTCCCGACCGTGCAATAACCATCGTTGTCACCAGAAGCGCCCTCTACCTCTACTAGAGATCACATAGAGCTATTTTGGGGACCAATGATAGTAGAGAAACGACATGACCTATCGCCGAAAACCTCAACTCCTGTGCCTGAAGCTATGGCTATCAACCCATCGTATCATGATATCGTGGTCAGGTCACCTCACTCGTCAGAGGATGGCCCGGAATTCGGCGGCTAGTCAGCTCGTTCGTCGTATTCTCCACCGCCAAGTTTACTATCCCAGTGGTCTGCCTCGATGCCGCTACCGGTCCCTCAGTCACCCCCGGTTGACGAGTGGGGCAATACAGGGCCAGACCCCGAGTCCGAACCTAGGAGCTTCTGGAGCATTCTCGCATCGGATCACTTCTCGGAGAAGTTCTTGCCGATGGCAGCACTGAACTTTCGCGCACCAGAGTCCCTTACCCCAGAAGAAGTGGGGTGCTTTTTCCAAACCCTAAGGGAAACACACTTCCGCCTTCGTTACGAGCTGGTGATCTACCCCATAAGTCAAGAGCACTTTGAAGAAATCGGCGACCAATGCCGCCTGATCGATTTGGCTGCACTCCCTATGGCCCAGCACCCTGATTCACCAGGCCATTAGAGCACCCTTCAACGGAAATGTGTTCAGAGTTTCAAAGTACTCCGCAGAGTCATCAGGGAAGCTTCCCACCATGTTCAAGTCCGTGGTTGGGGACACTATGCCGCTCTCCTCTTCAGCCCTATCTGACGGCAGCCTGATTCGTTATGCGACATTGATGACATGCCCTCGATAGGGGTCACGGTTCACATAGATCACGTAGTGGACAAGGAAGACGAGCTTGAATTTCTCGATGGAGACTTACCCCTCGAGGGTGTACCGCCTCTGCTGGACCCATCAGGAAGGGTGACCTGTCAGCAGAGGAACCTTCTAGGTCTCCCTGTACCCACCGAGTTGTTGGTACTCAGTGAAAATTCCTGTAAGGGTAAGGAGCACGTCAGAACTATCAAGCACTCCGACCCGTCCGCCTCTGTACAGAAAACAGACGAAGATCCCAAGAAGGCTGCGTTACGCCAGCAGCTTGCTGAGCAGAAGAGGCTGGTTGACGAACTCTTGGCCGAGCGCACTGCAGAGCAGCGACTCGACTATGGTAACCCCAAGCTGGGGCAGCTGGGGCAGGAACAATTCTCCCCCAGTGAGATGCCTCCAGGCAACCCGGATCATGCTACTTCCACAGACAGGGAAGAAGCCGGAACTTACGGCAAGAGGGTGCGATATGTCTCGCCAAACCCTCTTGAACGACAGGACAATATGAAGAATCCAGTCCGGGTTCTCCCAGTCGCCCCACAAGCCGTTCCGCCAGTCGCTCCACGAGCCACCGAATCCATCTACCATGTCGAAGAATCTGGCAACACACTTGTGATTAGGGATCCCTGTTAAGACAGGGATCCCCACCTGGATGATCTTATAGCGGCACTCATAGCCCGCCTCGAAGAATTGGAAACGTGGCAGGTGGAAGTCCCACCAGATGGCAAGCCATATCCCGCGTGGGTGGATGATATGACCGCACCCCCGGGATTTGGGAACCCCACTTTCTCACCCTTCAATGGGACAGGGGACCCGTCGCAGCACTTGGCCCATTTTTCTTCCAGGTGTGGCCCCATGTTGGGGACTCCAGCCCAACAAGAAGCCGCCAAGCTTTGATGTTTCGTGCAGACATTGGAAGGTCCCGCATTCGTCTGGTACAACCAGCTCCCTATCGGATCGGTGACCGGTTATGAGGATCTCCACTGGCAGTTCCTATACTAGTTCAGCTCCAACACGCAGAAGACCAGCATTGAAGACCTCTTCAAGTGCAAGCAAAGGCCTGATGAGCGAGTTGCAGATTTCATCGCCCGGTGGAAGGGACTTACATACTCCCTAGATATGGCACTGACTCAGGAGAAATTACCGACGATGTGTGTAGGGAATGTTAAAATGGAGCTGGTACCTTCCCTGATTACCTAGAACTACCCTAGAGGGTTCTGTGATTTATCAGATAAGGCTCAGTGCCTCGAGGAGGCTCTGCAACAGGCTAGTCGGGCACGTTCGTTGCCCCCTATGATCCCAGCCAGGAGGACTGCCAGAGCCGAACCCGCCGTGGGGGCCCAAATAGAAGCCCCCAGGCAGCTGGAATTATTTCCAATGGCACCATCCCTGCAACCTCGTAGAGGTCCTCCACCTCAAGCGCAGGCTCCTGCCCAGCAGCGACCACCTCAGAATCGACAGGTTCCACCGCGCAATGTGCCACCACCACCTAGGCGAGGCAATCAGGCGCCGACTCCTCGGCAGGACCCTACAACCCCTCGTCAGGTCCATGCCCCCAGGGCCCCCTATCAGGAAAGAAGGCACCAGACTTATTAGTTCAACAAAAATCAGGTCCCTGGTTATTTCCAAAGTGCTCTAGAGCAAGGGATTGTGCGCCTACCTGAGTGCAGAAGTCCGACAGAGGCGAATCTCACCGATCACCCCAACTACAGTCCTTATCATCAGATTATGGGGCACACCCTCAAGCAATGATATGTGTTTAAATACTGGATTCAAGACCAGGTCAACAACAACATAGTCAGGTTGGGCCCGACACCAACACAAGTGGCAGGTGTCTTTGCAGGGTCATAGATCGGTAGCGACAGCGAAGGCGAGTGGTAGTAGGTTCCCAGCCATGGGTCCCAGAGATACGACGACTAGATGGCTCGAAAAACCATCGTCCATGCCCATGGTATCATCCAAGAATGCCTAAAGCAGCCAGAACCTTTAGAAGAAGTATCCAGTACCTCTGCATCACCTTCATAGTCGACCTCTTTCCAAAAGGGCAAGCAGTGACGACGCAAGAAGAAACAACGCGCTCCGTCGGTGCCGTTGTCATCCCGCACTCTTGGAGACTTTATGCACCCTAAAATGGGGATTCCTACCAGAATCCACCCGGTAGTGGATGAATCGTTGAGCGACAGCCAGGGGTATGCTTCGGTTAACACCATGGATCTGGTAAAGCCTTATATGACTCTCGATGAAGGGGAACGCCAAGCGAGCTTCCCCAACGTCCCCAGCCGATGTCAACGTCAGTGGAACCAAAACCACGCCGGTCGTCGAGGCACGTTAGTGGGAACTTTCAGCCAAGTCGTTCTTGCTACTGAGACCAGACAGCAGGCTCAATGCAGAGCTCAGCACACACAACCCTATCTGACGACCTTAGCTCTACCTTCACCGCTGTTTGTGCTACTAGATCAGGAAGAGCTGCCTCGTTCGTATCACAACCAGTCTTGCCCGGCTATAGGCCAGTCTCCGCTTTCCGATCCTAGTCCGGCGACTACTCTCCAGGCTTCAACTAGTAGGCAGCAGGATGTACCCAGCACTAGCCAACCGCCGGTTCAACCGGCAGGACCCGCTATGCCTCCAACTACCGAAAAACCTCTTTTAAGCAGAGGTTCACGCTTGGCATGAAAGTATGATGTACTGAAACACCTGGCCGGAATTCCAGTAATGCTTTCTATCCTTGAGGCCATTTTCCTATCATCTGAAATGCGCGAGGCACTTGCCGAGGCCCTAAGCAGCCCCCTCCAGTTTGAGACAGTGGTGGTGGCCACAGAAGCCTTCCATACTGAGGAAATTGAGAACGCCGAATGTCAGGCAGTTATCTCGTTCTCCGGTGAAGATGAGGACCCTCCTATACAAGGGAATATTCTCCCATTGTACATCACTGGCCACTTCAATGGTGTGGAAGTCCACCGATGCCTCGTTGACATGGGTTCTTGAATTAACCTAATCCCGACTCGTACACTGTGAAAGATGGGTCTGTCTGAAGATGATTTAACTCCCTCTGACCTCAGAATCCAGGGATACGATAGGACAAAGAAAACCCCAGTCGGCAAGATCCGCCTGAAGACTCAGTTTGGTGGCCTAATTACCAGCATCGAGTTCATGGTCGTCTCTTAGGACACCACCTACAACGCGTTGATGGGTAGGCCATGACTGCATCTGCACGCAACAGTCCCTTCGTCGTATCACCAATGCCTCAAATACTCCCTCAATGGTTGAGTAGGCATGCTCCAAGGAGATGTGTCTCCTTTTTCCTCTTGTGAGGCTCTCTATCTGGATGATGATTATTACAAGAGTAAGGATAAGAAAATCCTAGTAAGTGAGGATGAACCTGCCCCAGTCACAAGTGATCCCTGGGCAAGCAAGGATGACACCTAAATCCTCCTGATCCACTGATTGGAGGCCACGACCACCGACATGGGGCAATGTTTTGTTATTTAAAGTATGTAAGGAAGGCATGTTCCCATGTCCAAGCGATAGCGGAAAATCAACTCGTACTCCTACACCAACCAGGCTCAGGTGATCCCGAAGCCTCCTACCCCTGTGCGGTACCGGAATGTCAAGCATATGACAACGTAGGTATGCCATACGTGTCTCTTCTGCCGGGCTAGAATCAACCGACTCAGGCCGACATGTCACCACTACTTTGATGTCGTCAAACGTGGCCCCTTATGTCGAAGGCCAGATGGGATAGGGTCAACTGCCTTCATTGCTATGGTCTCAATGGCTTGTGAGTCTCCTGATATGATGACCACTGCTGCCCAAGCCGGCACCAGGTGCCCCTCAGGTTTTGATAGCCTAGAAGTATCTCCCATTGCGGGAAATCCCCCCAAGGGTGGAGAGGAAGACCTGGAGGATGCTCCCCCTACCTTTGAGGAAGGCGTCTCAACCACAGTTGATGAACTGGTACAGGTGAACCTTGGTAGCGAGGCAGATCCGAGACCCACATTGATTAGTGCATCCATGTCCCCCGAGGAGCGACAGTGGTACATATAATTTCTCAAACAACACCGTGACGTGTTTTCCTGGAGTTACAACGAGATGCCAGGACTAGATCCCCAAGTATCCATTCACTGTCTGGGCCTCCTGGCAAACCATCATGGGTTTAAGCAGCCTCCTAGGAAGATGCACCCTTCTCATGGTGCTATGGTTGAGGCCGAAGTTGACAATCTTATCAAATCCAACTTCGTTAAGGAAGTCCAGTACCCCAAGTGGCTTGCCAACATTGTGCCAGTCAGGAAGAAGAATGGGTAGATCAGAATCTGCATCGACTTTCACGACCATAATCGCCACTGTCCAAAGGATGACTTCCCACTCCCGGTGACTGAGTTATTGATTGATGCCACGGCTGGGTTCCAAGATCTCTCTTTCATGGATGGGTATTCTGGGTACAACCAGATCTAGATGGCCCCTGAGGACGAGGAGTCCACTGCCTTCAGGGCTCCCCAAGGTACCTTTTTCTACCAGGTTATGCCCTTCGTCTTGAAAAATGCAGGTGTCACTTATCAAAGGGCCATGCATCGCATATTCAAGCCGATTCTCGGGACGCTGGTGGAATGCTATGTAGATGACCTAGTGGTAAAATAATGCCAGTGCCAGGACCATCTCAAAGATCTTGAGAAAGTGTTTGGTTTCCTCTGTTCCCGTCACTTGAAGATGAACCCGTTGAAGTGTGCCTTCGGGTCACCTCTGGGAAGTTTCTTGGCTTTGTTGTTAGATACTGAGGCATTGAGATCGACCTAGAGAAGATCAAGGCCATCAGCCAAATTCCTCCCCCAAGAAATATTCGGGAAATTCGAGGTCTCAAAGGCCACTTAGCCTATATACGCTGATTCATCGCGAATCTGGCCGGCAAGTGTAAGCCCTTTTCACGGCTCATGAAGAAGGGCGCCGCCTACGAATGGGATGAGGATTGTCGGACCACCTTCGAGGAAATCAAGCAGTATCTGCTCCAACCTCCGGTTTTGATGCCACCCATCTCCAGAAAGCCACTGGTTCTTTACGTGACCGCCCTGGAATGATCCCTTGGTGCACTGCTCGCCCAGAAGAATAACGGGGGTACTGAGAATAGTCTCTGCTATCTCAGCCGCATGATTCTCAATACGGAGGTCAGATACTCCCCTATCGAAAAGAGCTGCCTTGCACTCATCTTTGCCGTATAGAATTTGCGGCATTACCTGCATCACCATGAGGCACAATTGGTCTCCCGGGTAGACCCACTAAAGTACATCATGAACCGCCCCATGTTGACTGGTCGACTAGCACGGTGGGCGGTGATTCTCTAGTAGTTTGATATCAGGTTTGTACCTCAGAAGGCCATTAAAGGACATGCATTTGTAGAATTTTTAGCTGCCCATCCAACCTCTACGGATCAATCCCTGGACCTGGATTTTCCTGATGAGATGATCCTCTCAGTCGATCATGCCGTCCCATGTTGGCAAATGCACTTCGACGGTGCCTCCCGGAGCCCCACTGGTAGGAGGCTCAACGATCCTAAGCTCAATAGAGTGGGCCTGGGTATTGTCTTCATTACCCCGACACAATCCGTCCTGCCATACTCATTCCTTTTGTTAGAAGGCTGTACTAACAACAAGGAAGAGTACCAGGCACTCATCACTGGCCTCGAGTTGGCCCTTGAGATCGACGTGCCCCATCTACATGTGAAATGAGATTCCGAGATGGTAATCAAACAGGTCAATGGCGACTATGTCATCAGGAAGCCGAAGCTTGTTCTGATTCTGGAGTGCACCCTCCACCTAATGGCCCAGTTCTCTTCTCAACCAGAGATTACCCATGTCCCACGGTCACAGAACAGTCAAGAAGACGCCTTGGCTGGCTTAGTTGCATCGCTCGCAGAACTCGAGCAAGATGATTTGATCATACATGTGGCACACCGAAGAGTCATTTCCCCATCACCCAAGAGGACAACGATGGTCTGCGGGTAAGTCATCTCACCTCTGGGCCCTCTACGTCAGGGGTCCCGGGTTCGTCAGACACAGTGGTTGAAGTAACTCCCGACTGGAGGGCAACTTTTGTCAAGTATCTTCAAAATGGTCGCCTCCCGGACGACCGGGCCGAGCGTGAGCGAATCCGACGCCGCGCGCTGCAATTTACCCTCCAGATCAACCCCAGTCTTGAACAGATCCTTTATAAACAGAGCTTTGATGGCATCCTCCTCCGTTGCATTCAAGGAGTAGAGATTCCTCAAGTCATGAAAGAGGTCCACACGGGTTCCTGTGGTGCCCATCAAGCTGGGTCGAAGCTGTCCCATCAAATCCGGAGGTTGGGGTACTTATGACCCTCTATGATTCACGATTGTATTGGGTATGCCAAGAGATGCCACGCGGGCCATGTTCATGCCAACTTCTTGCATCAGCCGCCAGAGCCCCTCCACCCCACCAAGTACTCTTGTCCATTTTCGGTATGCAGACTTGATGTAGTGGGACCATATCCACCAGCAATGGCCCACCAGTGTAGGTTCATCATGACTGCTACAGATTTTTTTCCAAGTGGGCAGAGGCAGTTCCACTCAAAGAGGTCAAGGCCCATTCCATCATCGACTTTGTGAGCTCCAATATTATCCACTGGTTTGGGGTCCCTCATGCCATCCTCACCGATAACGACACCAACTTCCGAGCGGCTGATCTGAAGAAATTGTAGGCCATGTACGACATTCGTTCGAACCATACCTCCCGCTATCACGCGCAGGCAATCAGACAAATCAAGGCGTTCAATAAAACCCTCTCTAACATTATGCAGAATATGGTTGTCCAGAACAAGAAAAGTTGGCCGAAAAAGCTCCTCAACGCCCTCTGGGCTTATCAGACAATTACTTGAAACTCTAACTAGGTGACCCCATATTCCCTAGTGTATGGGGCTGAGGCCGTCCTACCAATTGAGATCCATCTGCCATCGTTACGCACTACAATCTATGACCAGCAGGCGCTAGATGAGGTGGCCAAAATCCATCTAGCTGAATTAGAAGCACAGGATGAGAACCAGCTTCGTGCCCAGCACAATCTGGAAAGGCATCAGAATAAGATAGCGAGGGCCTTCAACAAAAATGTTCACCTCCGTTCTTTTCTACAGGGCGACCTAGTGCTGGCCCTTCGAGCTCCAATGATCCTCGGTAGGAAGCTGCCCAAGCTAGAACCCAAATGGGAAGGGCCTTATATCATCCATAAGGTTTACCCCAACGAGGAGTACTCCTTGGTGACCATGGATGGTGAGCACGTAACTCCTCCCACCAATGCCAGGTTCCTCAAGCAGCACTTCACCTGATCCTAGATGTTCCAACACGACCTTAAACTGTATGGTCCAACACAACCTTAAATTGTATGGTCCAACGTGACCTTAAACTATATGGTCCAACACGACCTTAAACTGTATGGTCCAACACGAACTTAAATTGTATGGTCCTGCACGACCTTAAACTGTACCACCGTCCTGTATGACGATATACTGCAAAATGGTCCGAGCTCTATGACCTTAAACTAAGATCTCCCCTCATCCTTACTGTAAGACGTTAAACTACAAGCCAGTCAGGCCTTCCTGACCGAGGCTCAGCCTCAGGCCCCTTGGCATCCTCAGGCCCCGACCCCCGTCCTTACTGTAAGACGTTAAACTGAAAACCAGTCAGGCCTCCCTGACCCATGTGCAGCCTCAGGCCCCTTAGCCTTCATCGACTCAGACTCTCTTATGGGATTGTATGGTGTGGTGTGGGATTACATCCTCATTCATGTCGGGTTACCCACCGTACCGTACATATACCCAGTTGAGACACATTTCTCATCCAGAACAATGCTAAACCGCGCTTCAAGAACTACTTGTGTCTTGATTCCCATCTTAATGGGATACGTAGGAATTCTCGGATGCCTTGTCTTGAGCCCAGCCCCAAGATCTTCTCTCCCACTATCCCCCCCCCCCCGGGAATAGTTTCCTTGGAGGGTCCTTGCGTAGCAAGGAGTAGGCTTTCTTAGCCCCGCACATACAGCCCCGCTCATACAAGGATTGTAAGGGTTGCACCATGTGCCCACTCCCGTTCTTCTATCCTCCCACGTCCTCACCGTATGATGTTAAACTGCATGGCCTTCAAGAACTACATATGGCTTGATTCCCATCCTAATGGGATATGTAGGAATGCCCGGACATTTCATCCGTTGGCCCAGCCCAAAAGCCAAAATCTTCCCCTCGGGTCAAGACATATGGGAGGGTGCACACTTTTTCCACAACTCACATCGAGCAAGCCTCGACCCGGCTGCACATCCCCCTGGAGATGTTTTCCTCTTTCGTGGATGGATACAGCTATGCTTCACCCACTCCTTGACTGGGATTCCATTATTTTTCACACCCGAAGGGACCCCCAAGAATGGCCTGGATACTACGCCCAAGGGCTCTTCTACCGATACGGCCCAATGCCCCCGAGGGTTTCCAAGCAACAAGCCGATACAAGTCCCGCGTTGTGAATTTTTTCAATGGTCGATGCTCATTTGTTTCTCCCATATCAGTTCACCATAGGAACGCTGTGTTTCGAACATGGTCAACAGTGTCCTGGATCCTCGGGTCCACCCCGAGATGGCCCAAACATCGAGTGCAGTAACTCGTTCTACCCCATCCTGAAGCGACAAACTTCCCTTCGGGTGGTGCCAGCGGTCGGGCCCACGACCCCGATTCTCTAATAAGGAATTTACGGAATGGTGTAGGATTACGTCCTCTTTCACGTCAGGTTACTTGCCATGATGTACACATCCCCGGAAGAAATACAGTTATCTCTTTCCCCATCCTTGCTACAAGACGATAAACTGCAAGTTAGTTAGGCCGTCCTGACCGAGGCCCAGCTTCATGCCTCCCTCACTAAGGCCTAGCCTCAGGCCCCTTGGCCTTTTTGGGCCCTAGCCCAAGATCTTACCCAGAGTGTATGGTGTGGTGAAGGATTATTTCCACATTCAAGTCAGTTTGTTCAACGTACCATACACCTCCTTTGTCTAGGGAATCCTATTCCACGACCCTCATCCTCACTGCAAGATGCTAAACTGCGAGCTTGTCAGGCCTTCCTGACTGAGGCCCAGCCTTTGGCCCCTTGGCCTTGCCGGGCCCCCGGGCCCAGGTTCTATCCCACAAGATTGTGTGTTGTGGTGCGGGATTATGTCCCCATTCATGTCAGGCTACTCGCCGCATCGTACACATCCTTGTTAGGGTATCCTGCCCCATGGGTATCTTCTAGAACTACGTGTGGCTTAATTCCCATCCTTATAGGATACGTAGGACCACCTAAATGACTAAGCATCGGGTCCAGCCCCATCTCCTGGGAATCTCCATCCCATCTTGGCTCCTTGGCCTACCCTTCCTCCCTGAGGGGTGTATATGGCATGGTATGGGATTATGTCCTCATTCACGTCGGTCCTGTAATGACCACGCCATGTACCTCTCCATCCCGAACTATTCCGTCGACCCTTTTCAGCGGTTCACCAATGTGACTAAGGGTACTTTGGTTTATTACCTGGAATGCCAAACATTACTCGGACATGTCCGCACCCACTTTCTAGGATTTGTGTATCCCTGCATCAGGGCTTCCATCATCATTCACACCTGGAGGGACCCCCCAAGAACAGCCTAGATACTACTCCCAAGGGCTCTCCTACCGTTACGGGCCAATGCCCCCGAGGGTTTCGGACATAAAATCTATAAAATCCTGCGTTGCGAATATGGTCAGCAGTCGATGCTCGTTTGTTGTTCCCACCTCAGGCTAACGCAATATGGAGACTATTTTTTCCGCCACGATTAACAGTTTTCCTCTATCGCCACGCCAACCCCATTAAGCCCAAAATGTCAGTTACACGATTCACATCCTTATCTAGTCTCATCATGTCCAAGTAGAGTCTCAGGACTCTTGGTACTTTTCCTCCGTGCACGTCTGCGTGTTGGGGGAACAAGATGCGTCAAAGGTGTCCTTAGAGTCTATCTTCCGACTCCCCTTTGATGGATGCCCCAAATATTGCGATAAGGATTCCCTCCCTTGTTTCCCACACTGAGTTTAACTCACGTGGGCTTAGGGATCGGGTTGACGTCTGCACTTACTTGGGAAGTTGTCACCATTCATGGTCTAATCTCTAAGACCATAAAATAAGATCCATCTAGAACTACGTTCAGCTTGATTCCCATCCTCATGGGATACGTAGGACCGCCCGGACGCCTTGTCTTTGGGTCCATCCCATTTAGGGAGATAACCTCTCCCCCCCTCTTTTCACCTCTTACCTCTATATAGGCCCCTTGGCCTGAGGTCTCCCTCTTGGAGTGGCGTACAATGTGATGTGGGATCATGTATCCATCAATTGTTTTTCATGACACTGCAAACATTCCCCGCCTAGCATCGCCTCTGCTACGTCTGCGCTGCATGACGTTAAAATGCATGCTTGGTTCTATCACATGACCCTAAACTGTGACATTATCGTCCTGGCTGCACGATGACAAATGGCACTGCATTGTGATGACCTCGTTGTAGAGGACGTCACATTGGGTATTGGTCACATGCCATGCCATTTTTCAATGCCTATCATAGCTTGATTCTTGTGGAGACACCAGGTCCTACTACCCTAGGCCTATCGCTTCACAAAAAAACCCAGCCACCTTAAAGGACAAACAAGATTTACCAAATTCCGCTTCTTTTAGTGCAAGGGACATGCCCACACTTCTCTTTTTCCCCAGCACTGGTACCCTACCATGACACCTTGCAGAACTACGTATGGCTTGATTCTCATCCTCATGAGATACGTAGGAGCGCCCGGGCACTTCCCCGCGGGCCCAGCCTAACCTTCGTGTTTGGTCCCTCAACTCAATCATTTCCCCAGAGAATGCATGGAAAGTAGGGATTAGGTCCTCATTCACATTGGGTTTTGTAACCGCCTTTCATTGTGTCCCCTGCTCCCCTTACCCATTCATGGTCCGAGTTCTAAGACCATAAACTAAGACTCCCTCAAGAACTAAGTGCAGCTTGATCCCCATCCTCATGGGGTACGTAGGAACGCCTTTGAATTTTTCTTTGGGCCCAGCTCAACTCTCGTTTATGGTCCCTCGACCTGAAATTGTCCAAGAAGCACATGGTGATCGGAACCTCCAGTTCCCATTCACGACAGGTGTCTAAGATACCCCATCGTGTGACTCCCATGTTTCCTCCTGCCCTTTGGTCCGAACTCTATGACCCTAAACTAAGATCTACCTATTGAAAATGACTCTGCCCCCTCTATCTAATAAGTATCGTTTTCGTATTCAGATGTGTTTTGACAAAGAGCCTGAAGTGTGGAATTTTCATGGGGACATTCCCCTTGTCCCATGACCAAGCTTCGTGAGCTCGCTATTTGGATCCTCATCCTCTTCCACATCCAAAAGGACCCTTGGACTACATGGATACTAGGCTTAAGGGATCTCCAAGGATGCTGGACCTAAGGGCCCTCCAATCGTTTCGGGCCAATATCCCTAAGGATATTTGACAACATTTGCGACATGGTCCCGTGTTTCGAACATGGTCAATGGTCAACCCTCATTTGTTTGTCCCCATTCTAGGATAACGTGATATGGACGCTGCGTTTCAGCCACGGTTAACAGTTATCCTCTATTGTCACGCTGTCGTCATTGGGATCCAAATCTCAAGCATCATGATTCACATACTTCCACTTCCTCATGTTCAAGTGGAATTCCAACATATTCGGCTCTATCTCTTCATGCATCTAAGTGCGCCACATGGGCATGTTAGTATAATGGGACTGGTATTCACCAAGAATCTCTCCACCCTAACCTGCCCTTTTCTGTGTCAAGAAAGTCCCACCACTACTTGTTTCCAACACTAAACATGACTCACGTGGGCTTAGTAGTTTTGGCATGATGTGTACCAACACGGCCAGGCTTCTCATCGTCCTGCATGACGTTAAACTATGGTTCCAGAACTACGTATGGCTTGATTCCCATCCTCATGGGATACATAGAGACACCCTAGTATTTTTCCTAGGGTCCAGCCCATAGAAATCATTAATCCCATCCTTCCCCTTTCTGGCCCCCTGGTCGGACCCCTCTCTAGAGAGGCCCTGTCCCAAAGAAGGAAGGATCCATGACCAAACCAACGCGCCCATCTGACGTACTCCCACCACGGTGGTGTAACTACCTAAGGGTCGGATTCTGTTTGGACAAACCATCACTCCATATTCCACACTTTGCGTGCCCCTTATTCGGACCCTCGTCCCCTTTCATGTCTGAAGGGACCCCCTAACGGCCTGGTGTCATGCCGCATCGGCTCACCTACCATCCTGGGCCAACGTTCTGGAAGATTGGTCATGTTTGAAGGGACCCCCTAACAGTATGGATACTCGACCTAGGGTCTGCCAACTGTCCTGGGTCAACATCCCAAAATATTGACCGACAACATTTGTGACATGGTCCCGTGTTTCGAACATGGTCAATGGTCGACCATCATTTTTTGTCCCCATTTCAGGCTAACACAGTAAGGATACCGCTTCTCCTCCATGGTTAACAACTGTCCTTTATTGTCACGCCATCCCCACAGTGCTCTGAATCTTGGGCATCGTAATCCACGCTTCTCATTTCCGTCTGTTCGGACCGATTTCAGTGCCCCTAGCGTTGCATCGTCCGTGCATGAGGGCACGTTGAAGAAACGGTAATTAAACTATTTTGAGAAGTTCTTTCTCCGGCCAAGCCTCTCCCATCATTCGGAAATCTAGATTGGTAATCCAAATCTCGGATGCCCGGATCTTGGTCTCCACTCCTATGTTAGGTGGGACGAGAAGGAAACTATCTCCAGTTTCTCACATCGGGCTTGACCCCCGTGAGCTTGGGGAATTAGTTCCGAACGTCCCGCAAACATTGTAGGGATGTAACGAACTGATTTAAACAGTGAAAATTGTGCGTGCTACGACATTCAAAACAAAGGAAGAAATTGAAGCGCGAAAGTACCAATAAAAGGTTTTTAGTTTGTTACAGTTGCCGAGGGTCGACTCCCCCCATGGACGGGTTGACCCCGTCAAAAGAGAGTTGCAGCTCCTCCACCCTTTGGCTTGTGGAATCCAAGACTTGCTGCCGCTGACTCAGCTCCCGCTCCACCTCAGCAGCGGCAGGGTGCAGTTCGTCAGCCTTGGATCTGGCCCTCTCTACCCCAGCCTGAATAGAATCCATCTTTCCATAAACATGCCTCATATGATCCTCTTCCTCTTCCAGCTAGGCCTTCAACCATGAGATCAGCTCAGATTGTGCATTAAGAGAGGCTGAGTGCTCATCCGCCTGGGTCTGTAGCTGTTGGACCTCGCTTTCAGCCTCCTGGATCTTCTTGATGTTTATTTCCTTCCTCCGCTGCCAGCCCACGATCATTCTCCCGGATCTTCTTAGCCATAAGATCTCGGATGAGCGCGTGAGGACGTTGGGAATCCACTCCCCCAGCACACAGTTCGCGCAGCCGTGAGTGAAGTCTGTCCATTTCATCCAGCCATAGTGCTTGGGGGTGTCCTTGATTAAGCGCATGATTAGCTTCCACGACCGGCGGTAGACTATGCTGATGTCTTCCTCATCGGAGGTCGTTTCGTCCTAGTCTGTGCGATTGGTAGGCCCGTACGCAGGATACACCCGCCGGAAGTCCTCGGCAGGATCTGCATCTGGCGTTGAATTCGGCACGACATCTGGCGCCGAAGCAGGCACGACAGGAGTGGGACCGGCCGGTCGATCCTCTTCATCGGAGTCCACCTCAATGACCTCGGGCACGACCCTGCTAGTGGTCCTGCCAGTGATGATGTGTGTTGCATCTTGGGGAGATGGGGGGACTATCGCCACCATCACCGGCATGCCCCTAGGAGGGATGCCACCAGACATCCTGACTATCCTTTCCACAGCAGCCCACACCAATCAGAGAACTGTACGACAGAGAGGCACATAAATATTAGTTGGCATAGTCTACATATGACGACAAGGAAACTGGTAGAGGAAACTTACATAGGTCGACCTCCTGGTGCTTCTCTTGAGCCGATACTGATGGGACCTTGAGGCGAGGCCCTCCGTATACTGTTGGAAGGTCTGGAGATTCCGGAAGAGCCACCTCAGGTGCTCTGGTCCCACCAGACGTAGAACTGGACGCATCCATAAGCGTGGGTTCTGAAGGTCCTGCATCATCACCCGCCGAGGAGCGAGAACGATGCCTGCGTACAAGTTCCTCCTACATGGCTCAAACATCGGTGATATGTCCATAATGACCCAAGAACAGACCACAAGGAAAGAAGTTAGGAATGCTACCTCGAGAGCCTCTGCAAAATCGTCGGAATCTGAGCCTTGATCTCCGACCTCGCCCTCCTCCAACGGGCTCCCTCCTCCAGCCTCATCCTCCCGAGAGGAGTCCACTTATTCTTCTAGTAGGGGAAGCGATCCCTCAGATCAGCGGCTGACAACTGTGGGGGGACCTTTTGATCCAGCAGTACCCTCACCCGGTCTATCATTGGGCGAGGGACATCACTGGAGTGAACGTAATCCTCCAGCTCATCCAAGTATTGCTCTGCCTCCACCGGAGATGCCATGAAACTAGCCCGAACTAGGCCTATTCCCGGTAACTCCACCCCGAGGTGATTCAAGTGCACCCATATCTCGGGTGGGAAGAGGAATTTCCGGTTGACATCCCAAATGTCCCAGGATTCCAGGAAGACAGCATCCTATGCCATGTCAATATGATGCAACCGCTTCCCCGGAGCCTGAGTGGATATCCTACTAAATCCCCTCGGTGGACGCCCCTCCGGATGGCCCTGCTCTTCCGGAATCACCAGATCTGCCACTGCTGCCACACACTTGGCCGGTGCAGGTCTTGCCGCCATGGCAGCCCCGCCACCACGAGAGGCCCTAGCTGCCCTCCAACCCTGACCTCGGGATAGAGGCCCACCATCACCAACCCGAATAGTTGGCTGCTTCAGCATCTCCCCTGGGTAAGAAGCTTCCCAACTAATGGCATACTCCCTCACCAATCTGAAAGCGGCGGTGGTTGGAGGCAATGAAATTTGCATCTTCCCATCTTCCCGTGTGAACATGATCCATAGCTGCCTCATCACACATGGGTGATCCTCGTGACGCACCTCCCAGTAGATCTATGGGGTCAGCCGCTAGAGGCACCGGAACTGCCTCGCAAAGCGATGCGGGGTGTACGGTTCACAGAGCGGCTCACGATCCACTCGTGCCACCAAAACTCCACCTCGAAAGGCCAGGAGGTAAGCCCGGTGCTCTTCCATTCCCCACCCGTCATCAGTAAGTATCCCCGTTATCAATGGGAAGGGGTGGAAATTAAACTCATCCAACCTCCACACCCGGTTCAGCACCATCGACACGGTTAGTTTGAACGAGAAGCTCCCGACCGCATTCAGGATGGAGGGGCGGAAGTTTGATCCCGACGGTGAGATAGGGTTTGGATACTTATAGATCCCCCTGATGTGCACCGAAATCCACCCATACATGAGGTGGAAGGGCCCGCATATCCTTGGTGGCTTCTTGCCCTCGCTAATGTGCCGCAACATTCTGTACAGCTTGGCGAGCATTGGAATCCTCGGATTGACCCGTTGCCCCATGGACAACATGGACGCCATGATAAATGAGATGGGTTGCACCCCCAAGCTAGTATCCCTCACCGGTAGGATCCAACTACAGATGAGAGCTGCAATGAATGCCACCAGCCTGACTATCGGATGTTGTTCAGTGCTGACACTGAAACCCCAAGTCTTCCATTGGCTGTCCTCCAAGACCCACCAATACAAGTGCTCCTTACCCCGTTGGGCCGCCCTCAGACAAGTTCGAGGCCTCGGATGGAACTCTCGACTCTATGGGAAATTGAGAAAGCACTTGAACCACTTCTTAAAGTGGACATCCCTTACTGCCTCCTTATCCTCTCCAAGGATGAGTGCCATCAGCGCTGATGCCAGTCGCGACATTTGCTCTGTATCCTCCCACGCGCTCATGACGGGGAGGAACTCATCATACATGTCCCCCAAGATCGGAACCCCTGAAATCTGGTGGACATCCCATATTTTGATTCCCACCTCCCCATGGTGCAGGTGAAAGGTATCGGTCCTAGACGACCATCACCTTAGCAATTCCGGCATTAGTTGTTTCGGTTGGTAAATGTGGAATTGGGAGGCTCATTCCACCTCATATAAACCCACTCTCCTCAACTCGGCCCCAAACTCCTCACATGAGGCACCTACCCAGTAGGCCTAGGCCCAGTCATCAGTAAAGTTGCCGCCCTGGCACAGGTCCCACTCATCGGACCACCATTTCTTCGAATCCTGCAAATCCGCCTTCAGCATGGTACGATGGAGAGGAGGGGACATCTCCGGTTGCAGTGGATCCCCGTAAATATTGTTCACAAGGTTGTAGAGACAGTCGACGGTGATGGGTGTGAAGTCCTCCCGCGCATGACCATTGGCCGTCCTGAACCATTGGTGCTGACATGGCGTGCTCCTAAACCAGCAATCTGGTTCGTCCCTACTCACCTCAGGGATGAAGACGTCATCCCTCAACCCGAAGCTATACAATGGAAATTTTCTTGCACTGTAGATAATTCTTCTGACCCTTCGATAGCAGCTCTATCAAAGAAATGTGGTCCGAGTGGCTTCAGACCATCTCCCCAAGGCTCGGACAGTTGGCCATCTCATCCCGACGAGCGACATCTGCAAGCACCCCCAATACAGCTTCTCGATGGGCCATTTCGATTCTGACACTCAGAAAAGAATTTTTTCAGTAAGGATCGCAAAGATGGATCGCGAAGCCGGCTCGCGAAGGTCAGTTGCGAGACCAAGCTGCAGAGTCTGACCTAGGCCGACAAACAGGAGTTCTCTTGGTGCGGTCGCGGAGTCGGAGACCCGCGGTTCTCCGCGAAGCTCGAGTCGCGGAGAGCAGGCGCGGAGTACGCGGAGCTTCGCGAAATTGAGAGCGCAAAAGGACAATAAAATCGGGTGAAGACAAAAGAGGTCAGACCACTATTTATAGGCGGCGACCCCGGAGCTTCGCGGCGCGCCTTGCCCGTATAGAGCATTGCGGCGTGTCTGGATCCCGTGGCCCCAGTCAGCACCGCGGCCCCCATTCACGAAGTCGCATCACGAACTGCCGACAATTTTGGCAATTTTCCCTTAGACTTCGACCCTTCATCCCTCCACGGCTCCAAGTCTGAGGGGAGGCATTTGTTGGCACCAAAATATTTCATTAAAGGAAGGGATGAAAAAGAAGCCCCACACGCTGACTCGCGACGCCCCAGCGCGAAGCACCCTCGAGCATTGCAGTATCGCGAAGCACCGGAGGCGGTACCTCTCCGCGAACGGCCTGGCGTTCACGAGCGCGCCTTGAAGCACCGGAGGCGGAACCTCTCCACGAATGGCCTGACGTTTGCGCGCCCACTACGAAGCGCCGGAGGCGGTACCTATCCGTGAATGGCCTGACATTCGTGAGCACGCCACGAAGCACCGGAGGCGGAATGGGAGTTCTGCTTCGCGGCGCCCCTGCCTATAAATACTGGTCTCCCACTAAGTCCAAGAGGACGGAAAATCCGACCTTTCGGCTTCTCCACTCCCGAATCGCGAAGCACCCTTTGCCCCAGGAATCATGAGCTTCGCGAGGTACTTCTACTTCGCGTGACGCCTCCGCTTTGTCTCGTTTTGAGCCCCTCTTCCGAGAGGGATGCCCTTCGCGAAGCTCAAGGGAATTCTCGAAGGAGGGGGATTACCAAGGGAAACCGGGAAGCCGCGGAGCATTTATGCTTTGCGAAACACCCATACTGTACTAGTGATTCCCATGCTAAGGCAGGATCGCTATGCATCGTGAAGCACACTGCTTCACAGTACCTTGCTTCGCGAGGCACCTCCTCTTCGCGAGGCATTGCTCCGCGAATACTATTCCACTTCGCAAAGCACTCTCCACTCACACCTTTGCCCCATGCTAAGGCCAAGGCACCCCACTTCACGAAGCACACTCCTTTGCTTGGAAATACATCTCCCCGTGTGACCCTCCAGGTTTGCACGATGTAATTTCAAAGTGCCACGGACCACACCACTCATAGCGTTGCATCACCTAATGCTTCTTCACATAGGCATGCTAACGACTATTACTTCTTCGCATAGCCTTGCTAACGTGGACCACTCGATGGTTTGATCTATGACCCCCTTGACCACGGCCTTACTGGTACCTTCCCTCCCCAAAGGAGTAAAGGGTGATGGTCATGTAAGTCCTAGGGGTGCGGAGTAAACCCACCTCGTCTAAGCTGCAGGAGGTTAAACTTCCAAGCACCACGTCCTCAACACATGACGTTAAACTGTGACCCGACCCCATGCCTCGCACGAAGGGTCCCCCCAGCTCAGAAATTCTTTACGCCACTCATCTCCACGGGAGTGGAATCACTCCCCCCACAAGGGATGATATCCTCCTTATCGAAGCGGCGTATGTCCATGGGAGAAGGGAAACCGCCTTGGTGTAAGCCCCCCTAGTCCCTCAACGGATGGCTGCACCCCTGCATCTTCGTACTTCCCCACTACCAAGGTCATTGGAGGGCACGATAGGGAATGAGGCACCTCCCATCATTGGTCCCAAATCCCTCTTTCGCTGCGCTTTGCCGCACTTCGGGCCTCCATCCTGGAGTAAGTCCCAACACCATGGTCCGCCTAACGCGTAAGCCCCTATTCGCTTCTCACGGACGCACCCTTCACGGCATGATCGTCAGGTCCTTGCTGCCTCTTGTTTCTCACACCGAGCATGAATCACGTGGGCTTAGAGTTGGAATTGTCTATGACAATACCCTCATCCAGAATGAAGTTAACCTATATGACCTCGTCTAGCATGACGTTAAACTGTATGCCCTCGTCCAACATGACATTAAACTGTACACCCATTTGAACTAAGAGGACTTTGATCAATGTCAAGGCATGGTATCTAGGAAGCCTCCCTGAGGCTCAAGCCCACCACCCTTCATTTCTTCACGTCGAGTTCATCCTCATCCCGCATGACGTTAAACTGCATTCCAGTCTGACGGCAAGCCGTTGTGACCATCCCGAACTATGAGGTCTTTGATCCATGTCAAGGCATGGTACGTAGGAAGCCTCACGAGGTTCAAACCCACCACAAGTGGACCCCTGGGTTCACCTTCACGTCGGTTTGCTGACGAAGCCCCTCTGAAATACGAGGTCTTTGATCCATGTCACGACATGGTACGTTGGAAGCCTCCATGAGGTTCAAGCCCATTCGTCATTTTTTCACGTCAGGTTCCACCTTCGTCCCACACGACGCTAAACAACATTCCAGTCCAGTGGCAAGTCGTTGTGACCAACCTGAACTACGTGGTCTTTGATCCATGCTAAGACATGGTACGCAGGAAGCCTCCACGAGGTCCAAGACCACCACCACTAGGACCCCCTGGTCCTCCTCATTCACGTCAGCCTTCCGGCGTCCAACCTGAACTACGAGGTCTTTGATCCATGTCACAGAATGGTACGTAGGAAGACTCCCAGAGGTTCAATCCCACCATCCGTTGGTCATCCCGACCCACCTTCATGTAGGTTCATCAACACACGGGCATCCTAGTGTGTAAGCCCCACACCATCTGGACCAAGATCCTTTCTCGCGTTGGTTCGCCGACACACCATTATGAACTACGTGGTCTTTGATCCATGTCAAGGCATGGTACGTAGGAAGAACCCATAAGGTTCAAGCCCATCACACAGTCATCCCGACCTCACGTTGGTCCCCCCCCCCCCCCGTCCCGCATGACATTAAACTGTATTCCAATCTGAACTACGAGGACTTTGATCCATGTCAAGGCGTGGTACGTAGGAAGCCTTCACGAGGTTCAATCCCACCACCAGTGGACCCCCGAGTTCACCTTCACGTTGGTTCGCTAACGACATCCATCAGACTAAGGTCCACCTTCACGTCGGTCCGCCAGCACCATCTCGAACTACGTGGACTTTGATTCCCTGCCACATGGATACGTAGGAGGTCTCTTTGAGACTCAAGACCAAATTTACTGTCACCCTTGCGATGGTCTCGTATTCATTCCCCCTCCACTTCATTCAACTCTCCATCACCCATCCTGATTCTAACCCGGACTGCCATATCCCAGAAAGATCATGCCATTCCACTCCTCTTCGCAGCCACCCATGGGCTGGTCCCGGTATCGGCACCCCTTCAAGGGAAATTCCTCAATCTGATCCATTCCAGCTAATGCTCTGATCGGGCTGATCCTTCTCCACTGGACATTAAACCTGTGACATACCCTGCGTTAAACATAGGAGGCTGAGGAAAACCTCAGATATATGTCTATAGCATATAATTCCCCACGCTCGATGTGGGATGCCTCGGGCTTCCACGCCCTCGAGAATCCCTATGACAAGGGATAAAAGACAGACAAGCCAGTTCCACAGCATCCAGACACGCTACTGATGCCTCGACATGACTACTCCCTCGACTGAAGGTTGTTGCCCTGACCAGACCCTTTGGAATGTCCCGACAGAAGCAGTGTAATTAACTGGCATCCATGGAAACATGGCACTGGGAAGAGTTTCATGAACAACGTATTAAATCTATAAGGGAGACCCAGACTAGGTGATGAGTTCCGAGGAGGAATCCACGAAAGGAAGAACCGACATCCCATCATCCCATTTCGATCAAGGAGCGGACATCCCTGAATAAAGAGAAAATGCCGCCTGCCTTTGGAAAGCGGGAATGTGGGGAAACAGTTCAGCGTGTCCTCCTCCGCAGACGGATGCGCACGCGCCCCGACGAAAGCGTCAGAAACAATAACCATGTCCTAATAAACTCTTTACTTACTAAAAAATATTTATCAACTATATAAATCATTCTAGAGTCTCAAAAAACCTCGGCGGGATACAATAGATCTAATGATTGATAAAAAATATCTACAAAAAGTATTCAACCATCATATAAGAAGAGTAATAATAAAATAACATGATGAAAATATGTTTATTAATTATAAAACTAGAGCAGAGTATGCATAGGTCATAATGACTGATCCCAAAAACCATTCATTTTTCTAGATTAGGGTCACCGAAAGACCTTAGGGATAACTCCCTGTATGCAAAGAGTTACTAAAGAGTGGAAAGAGTCAATGATCAATATGGGGGACTACAATCTTAGTATTATCACACATAATAATTTTTAAATAAAAAATATCACATAAAACATCATATTAAGCCCAAGGATTTACCCAAATAAAAAACCACCAACGATATACAATATCAAAATGTTATAATAGAATGAAACCCATGATTAAAATACTTACATATATATACGAGAAGGACTTCCCACTAGGATGATCAAGTATAAAATTAACAAAAGATAAAATAAAAGGTGTGAATCAAATAAAAATCCCATGTACCTCCTTGGAATAGTATCATAATATCCTTCTAGATACTCTACCCAAATATACCATATTACCTACCACTTGAAAGTGAGACAAAAAGATCTGTATGTACGTTCGGATGATTGTGTAGGGTGCTTAAAAAATATCAATATAGAACCACCAAATTTTTTTCTATGGTATATCATAATATAAAATGTTTTTATGTATGAAAAATAAATAGACAACACACAAGAAATCATGTATGTCCATTGTGTGCTAAATAGGCCACCAAAACACTTGTCCTCACTTACTTTGGATAATGTTGATGGTAGATTCATATCACAATGAAACCAATCCCTAGGCTACATCACTCTGGAAAATGATTAAAAATAGTGACTTGACAAAAAATCTCTCACCCAGGGTAGGGTCCCATACTATTTCTTGATCCCATGTTCAATATTATACCACTACACTTTCACTCAGGTTAAGGTGTGATATCACATATGACCACCCTCACTCTTAGGATGAGATCTCATACACCTTATCATACAACTAACCACTCACTCATGGATAGGTATCGTGTACAACATCATACTATCCCCCATCACTCAATAGGTGGTATTGTAACTCATCTCAACATCAACTATATAACTATAGTTAGAACACACATAAAATGAATAACAACAATTCCAATCTACAACTCAACTAGGTAAAAACACATAAATTGTACACAATTAGAAGTATAATGAAACACCAATCTTAATCAATCACCCAAACCCATTTCACTATACCTATCCAACCCATTCACAATGTATAATCAAATAGTAATTCAGGATGATTTCAATTCCCATGGGTTATAATCCATTTACAACCAAGATATCCAATCACATACAACCAAACATACGTGTGGTTTCCCCTATAATGTGTTTTCAAACCATAAAGTCCATAAGGAACTCATATCACCATTCCAACTTGCATAATTAAAATCCATAAAATCACCCAAAAGTTCACTTTGAACTCAGGACACTTCGACACTTTCCGTACACTATTCACATAAGGGATCTAAGATATTTCTACACTCTCCTATTACCCAGAAGCATCACTACAATAAGGAAACCTAATCTAAACCACACGAAACTACCACCATACCCTAATAAAAAATGATACATATGCATATCACACACATCCACCCATATGATGGTCATACCATAGCTAACAACCATCAATCACACACCAACTTCACCATACATAGGAACCCCATTGGATCCTACACCATTATAAAACCAATAATTCTCTTATAAGGAAAACTTTAAACCTAAGGGTGCCACATCACCGTCACTCAACCCCAAAAGGGGATTCAATGTTTATAGGCTACACCCAAGACCACAACTATAAAAATACACCAAATTACCACATACCATTACTTTAACTCAATTCTCGAATCACATGAGAGACCCTAAACCATCTTACCTAACCTCTACATTGTCCATTTATCACTAATTATAGAATTATAAATCTCTATAGGGTCTTTTATAGTAAATTAGTGGTATCATCCCTTTAGTGGGATAGTCATTGGGCCCCTCTAAAATTACCCAACAGTGCATGGCGTACTGAAATCTCAACAATGAGGGTCTATATTAACTTAACACATACCTCTATACTAACTCAAACCTTTTATATAAAACTATAACCCAGAACCCATGTAATTCACATGTACACCACATAAAAACATGAAATATATGGTAAAATAGGACAGGAATAACCTACCTTGGGATTGTTAGAGTTAAGTAATCAGATATCATAATTCAGTTCAATCGTTTTTATAGGAAATTGAGAAAATAGACAAATAATCCATAAAAAATGGTTTATTCCAAAAAAATAACAAGAAGAGAGAAATAAAAAGATACACTATAGGTCTTAAATTATACTCTTTAAGAGGAGAAAATTTATTTATATGGAATTATAATCTGTTGATACACAATGATATGAGAGATCTTTAATGGGGGGGGGGGCGTTGAGAGAGGTGGTAGATAGGGGTACTAGTCTCAAGTGGATTAAGGGAAAGGTGTTGTTTTAATTTTAAATCCTTTAAAATATTTCTTTTTAAAAAATTAAAAAACCACTCACACTGCCACTTAGTACCTGGTTGGGGTCTACCATGTACTCAAGGGCACCCTAAGGTACCTAACAAGTACTGTTCTTAAGGAATTATTCCTAACACCACTTTAAACATTTCCTAACGGCCTTGATAAGACCCCAAACATCAAAACATGCATAATAATGCCTTATAGATATTTCTAAACTTTCATCTTTATGATCAGAATATAAATTCTCAAAACAAACCCTTTTATGGGATACAAAATTCAAATTAATTTTGAATTATCCATACCATAACTATGCAGGTCATTACATATTTCATACCTCTCATAACCTTTATGTTTTTCACTTTATCTACCTTAATTTTTTTCAGTTAACCTTGACCAACCGATCCTCCTCTACATCAATGATGCTTACCACCACATCAAACTTAACATGGATGTTTAAACAATTTAAGTGGTATTCCAAACTATTTTGGAACTCTTCTCTCTCCATTATTTATCAAATGTTTGAAATAGAACTATCCCATTAATTATAGAAGTTTATACTGGTGAGGAATTACTAACTATTACTATAAATTCTATTATTTAAACTATCAAGTGACAGATCTATAATGTTGGTAAGAGGACCATAAACCATGATACTAGACGTATAAGTATTTTTAGAATCTTATAAATATGAACAAATTGATTTGGTATGATCTATACTACCACAAGAGAAGAAAATAATGCATTGGATACCACTATATGGTCATGAAGTAATTTATGCTGAATCCTATAAATGAATTAAAGACTGAAACATATGATCATATTGATATTTACATGATATTATAGAAGTAAATCTAGGAATCATAGATCCAACTTGGAAAATACTTTTTCGCATCATGACTTTATAGGATCACATATGGGCAAAAAAAACATCATTATTTATTCCCACTCCATTAACATAGAGTAATCCATTAGCTTGAAGGTTCCAATATATCATTGGATTTTTGTAATGAGTGATCAAAATTAATTTATATTATACCTTAATAATCTATCATATTAAAAGAAAAATGAATCAAACTGATGAGTCACATACAAAACTCATACACACCAAATATGCCATAATAAACTGTTAATAACTCAAACTAATGCCCGAATATTAGTGTTTTTTGTTGAAAATTTACCTTAAATTGGTAATGAAATTAATTATGTTAGATCATATAATCATCTCAATATCCAATATAAATCATCCACCACTAAAAATATACATCTCATAAAATGATAATTTCTAATGGTACTCAATAGTCTTATGGTACATGAACTAAGAAATTATATTAGTCTATATCCTAAAAATAATTCATCTATGGATCAAAAATATATCCCTCATACCTAAGAAAATATATAATTGGAAATCATGAAAATTGTTACTCTAGGTTCCTTACAATATTATGTCCTCTATATCAACCCTCTATCAAATAAAAAAGTGCCCACTACTTTAAAACCTCAAACCCAATGTGGTGTTTAAATAACATAACCATATAATATTGTAATAGAATTGGTCAACATAAATCCAAGGATATAGATATATGAAATTTAATTATCTATTGTTCAATCCCTATAATATCCATCACCTTATTCTCAATATGTTCAATAAACATCACCTATGTGAAACAATATGATTCATGTTCCTATATATAAAAAGTTACCATATAAGAAGAACACTCATCATCTAGGTTTTGTTAAGATAAAATTCGGGTCCCTTTGTAGGAATATGTCTACCATTACATCCTTTTCTAGTTTTCTTTTTTATGTTTTTCATCCTAGATTTAATAGTACCACTACCTTAAAAATATGAAATAATCCTCCCATGTGCTACTCTAAATCCCTATTTTTACCAAATTCTATAATAATACTATTATGAGAGACACCCCCACTGAGACCCCTCATTAGGTCAGTGATGACAATGATTGTGCCACCCTATGAACACCTTTGATAGGTAAAGGTTTAACAACTAACATAAATACTCTTAAACTGAAGGAATTAAAATCTTATATAATGAAATACTGAAATAATGTAAATCCAAACTATAGACAATAAAAATATCCATGAATAATAATAATCTTAATAAACATATATGTCATAAAACAACATAAATATAAATGAAACCATTGATATCAGAAAAAATAAAAACAAAAATAAAAAGTATTGGTAATATAAAATAAAATCCCAATATATCTTAGTGTCATATAATAAGGGAACCTATGACTTTATCCTCCATGTGAGTCCGAACTAACACCACCCATAACCTCCACTAAATTAATACTTTTTGTATCGAATAAATGATATAATAAGTAAGAGTGATTATAAACACATGCTTAGTACATCACTCTTATGATACTTCAATGAATAGATCATACTAATAATTATGTTTTTGTTATCCAAAACATGAATAGACATCCCAAGCAAGGGTATGTTTATATCACTAGATCTACCTGTTACTCACCGCAATCATGATCCCAAAAAACAATAGGCACATGTGTGTCTATGTATAGTAATACTCACACTAAAATAATACTAAGGACCTTATAAAATAATTCCCACCAACCTAGTTACTATAAGACCCAATATCTATCATTATTCCATCCACTCACTTTTCTAGAAGTACTGTATCAACATTATAACCATTATTTACTCCTTAACCTTATTCAAAACCTATCATAACCATAATAAAAAAGTATCCAAAAGTTTTTTATCTATAACTCTCTCTACCATGTATATATTGGGTATTATACTATAAAACTACCCTTAGGAGGTGTTTTCATAGGGAATGGAACACCCATCATTTAAAAATAATATAAATGAAATATAAGTATAACTCAAAAATTCAATATCTAAGATCTAATATCCATTATAAGTAATTATCAAGAATATATGGTAATACCATAATAAACATAATCTTCTGGTAATCCCCTTATAAACATAATCATGTGTTACTCTAGTGGAAAACAGAAGCCTATAGTACTCTTGTGGTAAATACCCTCTATTCTCATCCCTTAGGAAAGAGAATAGAAATAAGGTACCCATGAAATAAAATTTCTTTGGGTTTTATCTATCATTGAGTCTATAAGGATCTTGAGTTGTCCCAAAAATGTAAATTAAAAAATGAAACAGACCAAATTTTGATATGAGAATACATTATATTTAATTATTCTTTCGTATGATATAATTGATCACCATAATAATTTTGGAATTAAAATATAGAAATTTTAATTTTTAAGAAAAATGTATTTTTGAAGAAAAATAAATATATATTATAAATGGGGTTTAGAGTGAAAATTCATTACTATAGTATGAGTTGGGAATGAAGTTTTATAGTGAGTAAATTAGTTATATGTGATCTATGGCCCCATCATGGGTCTTTATGATACCATTTTTTCATTTATTTAAAAATTAATGATTTCTTCTTGAATTTTGTTGTTTTTATTAGGATGAAATTATAGAGTGAAACACAATGTAAGTTTAGTATTAATTTATTCCATAAAATAAACTTGTGTTAAATATCAGGTTTTACACGTAATATCGAATGAAAACAAACCACAACATATTTTATTAAAATAAATATAACAATAAAAAACATAGATATTGAATTAGAGGGTATAAATAGAGGTAAAAAATTATATAATATTTATAGAAAGAAAATTGAAGGTAATTTTTAATACTAATTCACTGATGAAATTCAATTCGTACAGTTAAATAACAATTAATATCATTTTATGCTCAAAATTTTTTCTTCTAAAATTTGATTTTTACCCACTATGTATTTTAATTTCAATAAACTACTTATATTTTAGTTAAATGATGATAAAATATATTTTTTATATGAATAATATATTAACACTAATTTAATTATAAATTGATAGTAAATAAGAAGAAAAACAATTAATATTTGAAAAACTCATTTTCCTATAAAAAAATTTTCACTAAATTTTATGTTTTCTTTTAAAAGTTAAATTCCAAAATATTAGAATCTGATGTTTATAAAATAAAATTAATTATTGGTTTTAAAATAAAAATATTATCGAAGGGTAAATTTTTGGTATTAGGTGAATTGTTAAAAACACCGTTTTTATAAATATAGTAGATTTTGTGATGTTGTTTGGATATAAGAATGGATTAAAAATTAATGAGACATTTTAATTATAAAATTTTGTTTTAAAAAATAAAATGTATACATTTAAAATATTATATTTAATTTATAAACCTATAATTAACATTCTGGAACCAAAGTTATACTTTTTTTCTAAAATCTAATTTTATGGGTTATACACTCATTATATTAGAATAAATTTTTATTAATTTTAGATATTTAATATTATAAAATTATTATCATACTATAAATTTGAATATATAAATTATATAATGTGGGTAATTTTATTTTATTTTTATAAAAATAAGTTACCAAGGTTAAAAAAAGAGTTACCATGGAAAAATTTATTTTTATCTAAAAAAGTCAAAACTAAGAAGAAAAATCCTAAAATAACTCAAAACATGTCTCTACATGAGTAGTTTAAAAAAGGGTTGACCCATACATATCCACTCTTCATTATTGTCTAATTTTTGAGCCACTTTATAATAATAGTGTCTTGTCATTTTATATTATTACAAATATTCCTCTCTCCTTACTTATAAAAGGATTATTCCACCACCCCTTTTCATAAACTCGTAAATTTAGATTTCCACATGAATGTATACCATTTTTACATCCTACAGATACCTTTTGATGTGCCTGATTTTTGTATACTAACTCATACCTTTTATATATTTTTTAAAAAATATTTCACTGGATACACATTATTTGGTAGATCAAATGTTTTATTTTAGTGTTCGTGGTGATTTTTTAGGATTCTCTTGTCAAATTAAAAAATTAGGGATGACTAGAAAAAAAAGGAAAATACAAAAGGACTATAATTTATAAACCCATATTGTGTACCAAACCCTGACATTGATTTACCATCCCAATTACATGCCCATGAAGTCAACCAAGACACAAAAACTATGTACTTTTATTACACATGCCATGCATCCCCTTCTACAGGCGGTTGAAGGATAATAAAATTATATAATCCATGTGTGGAGGCACAATATGTGTGTACTTCCACAAAATGATCTTAATTCTTCAAATTCAATGGGTGGAATTAATTTTCACCTATTGGAGGAGAAAATAATGGAAATAGCCTTTGAATAATGTACACACTGTTTACTTTTAAGTTCATGTTGTGTAATATATTTTTCTATAAATATGAGGGTTTTCCTTCAATTTCAGGGTTGGAAATTCAAGGGACAATACTGCCACTCATCCATTTAATCTCCCATGAATCCAATAGGATCATTTATTTTATTTTATTTTTATTTTATTGAAATTCATCTCTCTCTTCCCTTTATCCTCACAAATCCAAGGTAGGGTTAGGGTTTTTTCTCAACCCACACACCACAAACATGGTCATAAGAGGATGAATTTCTAGTAGTGGGTTTATAATAAGGTTATGGGTGTAGTTTAATAGAACTACTGATGTCGTTTCTATTATTATGTTTGTTCTTTATAATCATTTTAAAGATAAAATTCACCATTGGACCGGTTGTGTCAGATTAAACCAAGAATGACATAATTGGGAGAAACTAAATGTGTTATAAGGAGTGAATCCATTACCATTGGGTGTGACCATTGCTACTATTTTAGGGTTAATGATATGAAAATATGTATTTGAATACTCAATCACAAGGCCAAGTTATTGGTTTTAAATACAAAAATACCTATTATCAGACCAATAAATGATATTTTAATTGAATACCCATTGTAAAAACATTCCATAAATATTTTTAAGTCTAAGGAAGAACTTTTACAATGTAATATAAAAACTTTACAAACTAGAAATGTTTGTTTTACCGTATTAATCTATCCATTACCTTTTGTTCACTAGATTCTCTCAAATCGTATCATACTTTTCTTACCTTATCCTTCGTTCATTTTTATGGATAATCGGTCAAGAATGACCAAACTACTTATTCTTTTGGATTTTCTATCCTACCTTGTGGGATTAACATAGAATGCCTCTAGCAACATAGTTAGTTGTATTATAAAGAATAATCAATTTTCTATGCCTCGTGATAGGTGTGATAACATTCTATCATCATTTCCATCAAAATTTTGGAAATTGGTAGTGTGATTCTAAGTCAAGAAAGGTTTACCCACTCTTTTCATTTTTATTTATTCATTATATTATTGGGAACCTTGACCACTCATCCCTATGTATTTCTATTCAAATATTGTCTAATTTACTTCTTCTAGAGATGGTTTGTATTTGTATGTTCCAGTGATGTCATACTCTAATCTAGAAGAGGATTACACGTACATGGATGATGCATTTAAGTATGAGGAATACCCATGTACACCATATAACCCACCCAATTATTCTCTTCCAGAACCATTTTTAGATAAAACCAAAAAGCTATAATCGATGATGGAATCCTTTAACACATACCAGTTGGACCAAACCAAAAGTTTGGGATGACATAGAAATATTATAGAGAAAATTTCTGAGATGATCTCTAGTAAATATTATTTGGTTGAGTATGAAGTTGAGTGTTCTAATACAGTTTCATCTAACGGCGCATGTTATGAAATGAGATCCACTTTTAATGCACTGATGTTTTTCAAAATGATTTTCTAAACAAAAAATTTTAATATGAGAACACATCATGTCAAGTTAATAATGAGTTTGATTATTTCATTATTTACGAGTGCTTTTTTCTTTTATTACATCCTGTAGAGGATTCCTATTATAATTTATACCTTGTATGATTATAAAAGTACAAACCTAAGGAGGTAGAATACATACATGAACACAACAAGGAACTAGTCCAATATAAGAATTTACTAGACACCGAGTAAGGATATTGAAATCCACCACCGAGACCACATGAAGGTCAAGAAAACATGCTACAAGATGAGGGTGCATGGAAAATGTGGCACATACACCTTCTGATTATGGGTAAGTAACCTAAATATGATTGAGAAAAATAGAAAAAACAAAGATACTTTCTAGGATGCAATCCTGACAGTCTCCCTCTCTCTCTATATTTTTAATAACTTCACAACATGTAATTACAGTAACACACCGTATATTTTACTTTGCTTAATTTCTGTGAAACTACAATTTGAATGTGAATAAAATGAGATTACACACTGTGTGTTTAAATATACATGGTGTATACCTTTATATTTAGTATAAAACAAAATACTAGTTTTTTATAAGAAAATATTTATTAAATTAATATACAATAATTAATCTTATGTCGATGTAATGGTTTCCAGAGTGTATCTAATCAATATCTAGTTCAAATCACTTCACACCCTCCTTTGGTACTGTATTCATTATTTTTAATCCCATATTTTCTTAAATAGCTTGTGATATGTTTTTAAAATTAACTAAAACCATTTAAAAATAAAATAAAACTGATGGTGGGGATGAATTTTCTAGAAGGGTTGTAGGGCATGGTTTAAAATTCCTAGGTTTGAGTCCTAATAGGCTATTAACTTCCATATTTTTCACTAAAATAAAATCACACATCTTTTATTTCATTATATTTATAGTTTCCTTTATATATTATTTTCTATTATATAATTAAAACTCTTTTAAAAATAATAAATCACTCGAGGGTGATGTGTGTTGACTGATAGAGTCATAACCTAGGGTCCAAAAGACCCAGGTTTGATTATGATAATCTCTATACATCCTCACAATCATCAATAATTAAAAAAACATAGTATGTATTTGTAATTTCACCATTTATTGATTCAAATATTTATAAAATATCAAAAAATAATAAAATTTTCAGTACTACAATCTCTGCTCTAGTGGTTGAGGGCGCACACTTGGATTGACCAGGCATCCGTTCAAATCACGCTCTGACCACCTGACTGAAGGTTGTAGTTTTATTTTTCAAATTATATAAAACATGAAATGTAGATCTATAAGATAATATGTCTATTATTTTTGTGTTAAAATATATATTTATTTTAGTTATAAATAATTATTAATAAATATTTATAAAAATAACTATATATTAAATATCAATTTATGTAAAAAACCCATACATTGAATGTATGTTTGATACATATTCCATGTTTCTAGGATATAAATATCGTGATACCTACCCCAACCACACCTTAAAAATGTCCCCATTCCCCCCCCATGAGTTCCACTGTAAGCTTCTTGACACATCCATTCCAAGTTCATTTCATTGTGATTATGGCTATGTTTTCTTCCCCATTTCAATCCTTGATCTTGGAAAGTACTTCCTTTCCCTTTATATTAATGATTAAAAAATAATTTAGGGTTATTTTATAATTGTTCAAGGTTCTTGGAAGAAAATACATAGTACTCGGTCACAGACAATGAACACACATCGTGTAAATCACAAACACGACCACATTTTTTATATTTGAAATTAGAAAACCTATGGTGTGTTTGTTCATAAAACGCTATGTACTTTTCCTCAGCTCAGATTATAAGAATAAATTCCCATATGAACACACAATTAGATTAATTTTGTGGAAGACATAGTTCATTCATTCAGGACACATTGCGTACATTATCCCTGATGATTTAACTATGCGAGGACACGCAGAAATAGGTTGGCTGGCCATGTTCACTAACATGGAATGTGTGTTTGGTACAATCTGTGTGTCTTCATTTTTCATACCTCATAGGAAAAAGTCATGTCTGAATCCATTCAAGGCCAAGCTACCCATTTACACAAACATGGTGTGTTTCTCTTTTACACAATGTGCACTTTGATTTATCCAAAATCCCTCCCACTCAGCATGTGTATCTAGAGAAAATGGGTTGGAATAAGGGGGATATTACATGTTATTACCTTTGTATATTATAGTGTCCCAAGCCTTTATACATATCATTACATTATTTTAAGCATAAATTAAACATCTAATTAAAATATAAGGATCATAAACTCCAATGTCTTGGAGATTAGGAACATAATTAAAGATCATGATTCAAAAATAAGAACATATTTTATTTAATATTTATAAAAATATCCAAACTTCCATTAATCCCTTAAATCAAAATAGGATAAACAAGGGATAAAATGAATAAAGTGATGACCTAAAATCCCAATAAGGGAATAAACATAAGAATAAAACTTTGTACATGGTTTAGAAGGCATAACATAATGATATAAAATGACATGGAACATGATTAAATAGAAGGGATCATGACATGGGATCACATTATCACGGATTCATAGTAATCTGGAAGAAATATAAAACACCATTTTTTCATGATTCAATACTTGTTTCATATAGAGGAGCACAAGTCAAGGCTAACCATCAAGACAGTTTCACATGGAGCATGAGTAAAGGCTAACCACCAAGAATGTTGCACATGACATATCATGAGACTAAAAATTTCCCAATGCATTGAAGATATATCTGGGTGAACCCATCATAACATTTTCATGAATATTTTTTCCACATAAATAATCATACATAAGTAATCAAACATAAACACAGGGTTTACACATGGAAAGAATTGGGTATCAAAATCATGTTGTAAAACATAATAAATGGGAATTTCATAAAAGCGTCCATGAAAGAAAGGAATAAAATTATACACAGTCATTTATAAAGTAAAATATCTATATATCATGATTTGTGATGTCAAACTTATGTGATAACATGTAAAAATAGTATTTAATAAACCATATAATTAAGACATTTTAGAGCAATTTAAGGAAAATATTAAAGAGAATTTAAAGAATAAAAGAGTATAATAATTTATATAAAACCATAAGTGAACCAAAATTCTTTTCATAATAAAATTAGTGATTTTATAAAAATAATGATGTATTAAAATATATTATATAGTGCAATTGAAATTGGGTAAAAATTTGTGAAGTTTCCTTAAATCAGACTTTCTTTTCATGAAGAATTGATTAGGTAACCTTTTAAAAACATGCATATCCTTGAAAAAGAAGGATGAATGGATCCTGAAAAATGATTTGGAATATATAGAAAACATTTATATGTAAAAAAATAAATAAATGAGAATTTCATATGGGTAAAAAGAAAGAAAGTGAAACCTAAAGGAATAATGAAGGTTTGGGTAGAATCCCTTACCTTAAGTCCAAATGTGTTCTTCACTTGATATTAATGTACTTGATAATAAAATTAGTTTTATTAATTAATTATTAAAGAAACATTTATAGATTTATTTTATTTCTTATAACTTTATTTTGTTCATTTATGTCCTTTTTTATGAGTTAAGAGGTTGAATTTCATTGTTTAGGAGCATTGGTTTCCTTGGTCTTCAGGATCAGTTCAATTGTATACATGAATCAAAGGTCCTATAAAGTGGGGTTAATTATCCATAATTAAACATATATGTTATTAATAATATTAAATAGGTTAAATTAGTCTTAAATATCATTTGGTTTTATGGAACTAGGATGAATCATTAGATAAATAGTTAATGATTGTCATTTGGGTTTATTTTGGAAGTTTTCGATCACAACACACTCATTTTGTTATATAAATTAATAACAATTGTAAAAAATGATTCCATAATAATAAATATGATATAATACATGTATTTTAACTTGTGTTAACCATAAAAATGGTCTCATTGCATCCTTGAAGACAACGACAAAAATTAAAAACTTTGTCGTCCTTGGATGTGACAAATTAAAACATCCTGGATGATATTTTCAATTTTAGTATAAAAGACGGGGGAAAGTGAGATGATAATGAATTATTCCATTATAATAGTTAAATTATAATATTTATAAGTTACTAGAGTTATAATACCATCTGTATGAGGTGAGGTGATGAGGGAAAAATAAAAGAAAAGAACATGAAAAGAAATTAAGAGGAAACGAAGTGGGTTTTACCTCATGATTCCTTCTTCCTGAGAACCTCCTTAGAGGATTGTTTTTGGTATTTTATTAATACCAAATGATCCTTTATGTGGGGGAAGTTATTTAGTGGATATTTGAATATAATTTGGAGAAGCCTTAGTTCTTTAGGGTATGCTAAGAAGAGGTGGTGAGGGTTGGTATTTATAGTGAATGAGAGGAATGTTTTCTCATTATTTTACTCAATATTTTATTATTTAGGCTAAGAAAAGAAATAATGATGAATGTTGATAATAAATAAAGTAAATATTGTATGTTAATTCTAACCTATGGTCACATAAAACATCCATGACATAAGAATGACTCTAAAATTAGTTAATTTACTTATATTGTATATTATTGTATTTCACCATTCAAAAGTATTTCAAGTGTTTTAGAAAAATATAAAAATAGGTCTTAACGATTTTTAATTTTGTAGAATTAAAAAATAAAATAAATTTTATTAAAATAATTTTCTAAATATGAGAAATTTTATTTTTAATTAAAATTATCATTTACTTGGAAAATACAAATTTTAAATTTATAAATGCTTTTATATCACTTTTTAAAATTAACTAAGGTCTTATAAAATTATCTTATAATACTAAGACATAAAAATAATTATTTATGAATACATTTAATAAAAGTAAATTTAATTTTTAAATTATTAAATTAGTCATAAAATTGTAATAAAATATTTATGACTTAGATAAATACCAATACTTAATTACTAAAATTTTAAATTATTTATTTACTTATAATATGATATAGCTATATCATATTGTCACTTATAAGATGGATAAATTTTATTTATAATTTTATTGGTGAGGTTACTATTCAATTTTTTGGTTTACTATTCACAAGGGTCATGTTACTATTCCATTGGTCAAGTTACTATTCATTTGGTATATGTTCCTTAACTTCTAGAAATTCCATTTATTCCATTAATTATTAATTTACAATTTTTTTATTATGTTCTTGATATGATTTTATGTGATTATACCATATGACATAATTATAAGAAGAGAATTTCTATTAAAAAAACTTCGGGTCATTACATTCTATGTTAAAAATAGGTGTGGGTACTTTTCCTTCATCTCTTACTCCGGTTTCCATGTTGCATATTCATACTTATGGTTTCTCCATAGTAATTTGACCATGTGAGTAGTTTTTTTAGAAGTTTATCTCTACAATCCAATATCTTCAATGGATTCTGCTCATCAGAAAGATCATTCTCCAACTATACCACAATTTAATTCAATACATGTGAGGGATCTGGTATGTATTTCTTCAAGATGGATACATGGAAAACATCATGTACTTGATATATGGCTAGTGGAAGTTCTAGTCGATAGGCCACAACCCTGGCATGATCAAGGATCTAAAAGGGACCAATATACCTAGAACTTAGCTTCCCTTTCTTCCAAAATCTCATTATCCTCTTCTATGGAGATATATAGAAGAATAATAAGTCTCCAACCCTAAACTCTAGGTCTCATCAATGATTGTCTCTATTGTTCTTTGGTTGAATTTGGACTACCTTGATGTGATGTTGAATGGTTTTCACCTTCTCTAGCTTTTCATCAACCATTTTAGGTCCTAGAAGCTTATGTTCAGTGACTTCAACCCTGCATGCTGGTGGGATGTACATTTTCCCATAAAGGACTTCATATAAATTTATTTAGATGATCGAGTGGAAACTATTATTGTATGTGAACTCCAGCAGTGGAAGATATTGGTCCAATACCCCTATAAAGTCCATATAATACACTCTAAATATTTCTTTGAGTGTTTGAAAAGATTCCTCATATTGGCCATTAGTTTGAGGATCATAGGTCGTACTAAAGTTCCGCTCAGTGCTTAGAGCCTATTAGAGACTTTTCTAGAACATCAAGGAGAATCTCAGATCTTGATCAGATGCAATTGATAGTGGTACTTTATACAGCCTTACAACTTCTTTGATATATATCTATTCAAGTTGATCAAGTGTGAAGTCCTCACAAATTGTGACAAAGTTAGCTATCTTTGTAAGATGATCCACAATTACCCATATTGCATTGTTTCTATTGTATGTGTTTGTAGGTCTAGTGAAAAAGTCCATGGTGATGTTTTCCAACTTCTATGTTGGTATGGATAATGGTTTCATTAACCTTTTAGGATTTTTTCTTTTAGCATTCACTTTCTGACATACCACGAACTTCGATGCATGTTCAATGATCTCCTTTTTCATATTGTCCCACAAAATGTTCTTCTAGAGATCTAAATACAAATATTTACTCCTTGGGTGAATAAAAAATGTTGAGATATGTGTTTCATTCAAAAGAAATTTCTTTATCTCGGAATTGGATGGTATACATAGTCGTGACCCAAATATTATGACTCCATCCTCATTGATCTTGAACATGGAGTATTTTCCATTCCTAATAGCTTCCACCTTTTTCTGAATTTACACATCATTTCTTTGATCATATTTTATTTTACCAATAAGGGATGATTGATTAATCATTTAAGAAATTATTGACGATGTTCCTCCCTTAATGAATCCCTTTCCCATACTTTGTAAGTCTAAGAAGATTGGATCTTTCCCAATTCTTATCATTGATAAAGTTGCAGGATCCTTTCTATATAGAGAGTCTTCCACCTTATTTTCCTTACTAGGAGAGTAGTGGATTGAGTAGTTTTAATCCATGATGAGATCTAACCATCTCCCATGGTTTATATTAAGCTCTTTTTATGTCAATATATATTTGAGACTCTTTTGATAAGTAAATATATAACAATTCACCCCATAGAGATAATGCTGCCAAATTTTCAACGTGAAGATCATAAACACAAACTCTAGATCAGGTGTATGGTATTTTTTCTCATGAATTTTCAAATTCTTTGAGTCATAGGCTATCACTTTATCATTATAAATCAGTAAAAATCCTAATACTTTCTTTTAAACATCTTTTTACACAACAAAGAGTTCTCCACTTTTCAGGAGTGTGAGTACTAGCTCAATGATAAGCCTCTTTTTAAGCTCGATAATGCATTCCTCGCATTATTTAGTCTAAAAAAACTTCACTACCTTCTATGTACATTTTTTTATTGGTTTTTAAAATTATTAAAATTTAATAAAAAAATCCTTGTTAATACCCATCTAGGGCAAGGAAATTATGGTACTATGTTACATAAGGTGTTATGGGCTACTCTTAGATTGCCTTTGTCTTAGAAGGGTCTATAGATATCCCTATACTGGTAATAAAATTCCCTGAGAATGATACTTCCTCCATCCAAAAAGCATATTTTCTTTACTTTTCATGGAGTTTCTCCACTTTCAAAGTCTATAACACAGTATTCAAATTCTCTTCATATTCCTCTTTTCTCTTGATGTATATCAGAATATCATTGATAAAAAAAATTTATTGAGGCAATCCATAAAGATTCTATCCATTAATCCCTGAACAATAGAAGAGTATTAGTGAGTTTGAAGGGAATCACTAGGAATTAAAAGTTTCCATACCTTATTCTAAATACAATATTAGAAATATCTTCTTTCTTCACCTTTAATTTGTGATATCCCGACTAAAATTCAACCTTAGAGAAATAAATGGCCCCACATAGTTGATCGAAAAATACATATATCTGAGGAATGGGGTATTTTTTCATTATTGTTTTTTATTGATATCATAATAATCACTGAAAAGGTGCATTCATCCATCCTTAATCTTGACAAAGAGGATTGGTGCACCCCATGGTGAAGCACTTAGAAGTATAAAATCCTTGTCCAAGTTCTATTATAAATTCTTCTTTAGTTCTTCCATATTAATGGTTTCCATTCTATATGGTGTTTTTTTGATATAGTAAAAGATACAATAATAACTTCAATTGAGAACTAAACCTTTAAATTTAGAAAAACTCCAGGCAATTATTTATGGAATATTTTAGTTTAAGACCTCATTATGGGTATGTCTTAGAGATTGATCATATCCTTTGTATTAATCATTTGAGTTAGATATGATTTCTCATAAATTAGTAATATCCACCCTTTAAATGATGATTCTGATGGAGATTCATCTTCCTCTTTACATTTGTAAAGAATTGGAGGATGCTTTCGGATTTAAAGAGTGATACACCTTTCCCAATAGTTGATGTTGGATTTGTATAAATATAGACAATCCATTCCCAAAATAGAATAAAAATATACCAAAATAAGTAAGAAAATATTTTATGGGAGGTTCAGTCCATAAACATTAACTGGGGAATAGTTATGTACTTTGGATTCTAGAATTTCTCCTTCATCTATTCTCACAGATAACTCAACTTCCATATTTTTAGGTTATGTAAGTATAGTTATACTAAAATTTCATTAAATTAAAGAATTCTTAAAACTATAATGAAATAGTATATTCTCTATTATTTAATAAATAATTAGTGTACATGTAAACACATCATTTTTCAGATCCACCTCAGAAATAGTGATTGCATATTCCCTTCCTTGTTTCCTTAGAGGTTGTTATTGATTTCTTTCAACAACCCTTGGATTAGGGAATTAGTTTGAAAAATTCCCACATTCCTTGTAGATGAAACATTGAACTACAAGCTGAGTGTTGATCTAAACCTTTATTCTTCCACATTAGTGTAATTCTCCAGGTCCCTTTAGTAGTCTCAGCTAGATGCACCATTATTCCACATTTTATGCATTTCATGGTTCCCTTTAGATAGTTCCCAGAATAATTCTTCCAAAAATTTTGACACATGAGGTATTAAGTATTCCTTACATCATAGGATTTATTTTATGATCCAACCATATTATACATCATTTTATTTATTTTGTCTCCAAGACCATAAGACAATTGAGAGTCTTCGATTTCTATTTCAACCTTGTGGGCACAACAGAGAAAATCCTCATACCTATCAAAGTCTCAAATAACCAAAACTTTTTTAGAATCAGTTTTAGTACACTAAATAAGTGATAAACCTTTATTTTAGTGTTCATGACAAAGCTTAGGGCATATCTTGAAATAATTGGAATTTTTTCTTCCTATTATCTAATATACTAATCTTCCTTCTACTTAATTCCATGGAAATCCATTTCTATCATGAGGTGGAGGATTCAAGGAAAATATTTATTAATTTTTTTTCTTGAATACCTACCAATCCAGGGAATCAATTTCATCCATTGGCTTTGTATTTTTGATCAATTTCCACCACTGATCATCTTCCCCATCAAAACGATAGACTGCCAACAAAAATTTAATTTCTTATGAGCACTGGAGGACAATTGATATCTTTTCAAGGGAGTTAATCAACTATTCTATGAGGAGAGGATCAGAATATCCACTAAACATGGGAGTCCTTTTATAGATTAAGAATTTAATTAAAACTTTATATTTTCTTATAGAAGGATGGTATTCCACATGATTCAAGTTATTATTCTTAACTTCAGCCAGCTAAGAAAGTACTATCATAAAGTTTTGATAACTCATTCCCATCATATTTTTCATATCATTAGGAAAATCATCACATTTACTATCACATTGATTTTTGTCACATGTTCTTTTATTTCCTTCCATTAACTAATAAAAAGAATGTGAAATTAGGGGTCCTAAAAACTTATCTAATAAGCATAAAAAGGAAAATTTAAAACTAAAATGATAAACTCTTAATGAAAAATTATATCCTACCATGTTATTCATTAGGTTTAAATCTAATTTTTCCATGATATGTTTACTAAAATATATTCATTAAGGCATTTACTTTGTTCCCTTAATAATTGTTTCTAATGATATTATTAATTTACCAAAGAATATCCACTAGGATTGTCAAACCTGGTGTGTAGTAAGTCCTATTTTATTGTACCAGTTTACCCTGAGTCCGGCTCAGAACACATTTTTAGAGTTAATACTTCTGGGTACATGTGTACCAAAACCATGTACACTTGTAGTATCCATACATGGATGTATTTTCATGATAAGACACTTAATCTATACCTACCAAAAGTTAGGGATGTTTTCATATACTTCATCTTATCCCAAAAGTTCTTAAAAAAGTTATATATTCTTAATCTCAAAAAATAATTAAAATATTTAACCTAATACCAACTATAGTGAACCAAGCCATTACACATATCATTAAATTATTTAAAGAAAAAAAATTAAACCTCTAATTATAAGACAAGGATCGTAATGTCTAGTGTCTTGGAGATTCATTACATAATTTAACATCATGCTTCCAAAATAAGGACAAATTTTATTTAATATTTATAAAGAGATACTAACATCCTTTGTTCCCTTAAATCAAAATAGAATAAATTAGGGATAACATGAACATTAGGATGATTTAAAAACCCAATAAGGGAATAAACATAAGAATAAATCTTAGCACATGAGTTAGAAGGCATAACATAATGATATAAAAAGTAATGGAACATGATTAAGCATAAGGGATCATAAAATAGGTTAATATAATAATTGATTAATAGAAACATGGAAAGAACATAAAACATGAATTTATCATAATTCAAGGATTGTTTCGCATTGAAGATCAAGAGTCAAGGCTTACCACCAAAATTGTCTCACATGGAGCATGGGTTAGGGCTAACCATTAAGACCGTTGCACATGAAATATCATGAGGCTAAAAATTACCCAATGAATTTAAGTGCTATTTGTTTGAAAAATATCATAAAATGTTCATGAATATGTTTTCCACATAAATAATCATACATAAGTAATCAAACATAAACAAAATGGTTACCTATGGAAAGAATTGGGTATCATAATGATGTCATAAATCATAATAAATGGGCATATAAAAAAGTGTAAATTATAGAAATAAATTAAATAATACATAGAAATAAATAATGTAAAATAGTAATATATGTAAAAATGAAGTTATAACATGTAAAAATAGTATTTAAGAAACATTAGAATTAAAACATTTTAGTGAGATTTAAGGAAAATATTAAAGAGAATTGAAAGCATAAAAGGGAATAATATTTTTTATAAAAATAAAAGTGAAACAAGAATTTTTTCATAACAAAATGATTTATTTTTGAAAAATAATGGTGGATTAAAACATATTATATAGAGAACTTAAAATTGTTTAATAATTCTGGAATCTCCCTTAAATCAAACTTGCTTATCAGGAAGAACTGAGTAGTGAACCTTTTAAAAACATGTATATCCCCAAAAAATATGGATGAATGGATATTAATACATGAGTTTGGAATATATAAAAAGAATTTATAATATTTACATGAATATAAATTAGAATTTAATTTGGGTAAAAAGAGAGAAAAAGTAACCCAAATGACTAATGAAGGTTTTGGTAGAATCCCTTACCTTAAGTCCAAACGTGTTCTTCACTTGATCTTAATGTCTTGGATAATCAAATTATATTCTTTAATTAATAATTACATAACCCTTTATAAATTTATTTTACTTATTATAACTTTATTAAGTTCATTTATGACCTTTTTGATGGGTTAAGAGGCTCAATTTCATCATTTAGGAGCACTGGTTTCCTTGGTTTTCATTATCATTTTACTTGTATACATGTAAAAAAGGTTATATAAAGTGTGGGTAATTATATTGAATTGAAATTATATGATATTAATGATATTATAGTGTTTAAATTGGTATTTAATATCATTTAGGTTTATGTCATGAGAATGAATCATTAGATGAATTATTAATGATAATCATTTGGGTTTATTTGGGCGATTTTCAATCAAAATGAACTCATTTTGTATTATAAATTAATATCATGTTTAAAAAATGATTAAAAAAATTATATAATATACAAAAAATATGTTATGATCAACCTTGAATATGATGATGTAAATCTAAAACATCATCATCATTGAATTTGATAAATTAATACATCACTGATAATTTTAATTTTTAGTATAAAAGGAGGGTGAATGAGAGACGATGATGAATTATTACATTAAAATAACTAAATTATATTATAGTTAAGGTACTATAGTTATAATACCACTTGGATGAGGGGAGGTGAGTAGAGAAAAAGAAAATAAAAAAACTTGAAAAGAAATTAAATAAAATGGAAGTGGGTTTTACCTCTTGATTCCTTATTCTGGAGAACCTCCTTAGGGGATTGGTTTTGGTAAATATTAAGACAAAAAAAATCCTTGGTGTGGGGGAGGGTCATTTGAAGACATTTAAGTAGAGTTTGGGCAAGGATAATGGCTTGAGATGTGTGAGGAGAAAAGGTGGCAAGGTGCGGTATTTATAGTGGAGAGAAGGGGTGTTTTCTCATTATTTTACTCAATATTTTATTATTTTTCTCAAGAAAAGTAATATTGATGATTATTGAGAATAAATAATGTAATTATTTCATTTTATGTCGAAATAGTGGCCACTTAAATCATCCATTAATCAATAATTACTAAAAAATTCATTTATTTACTTCTACTGTCAGTTTCTATATTTCACTAATCATAAAAAATTCAAGTATTTTAGAAAAATACAAAAAATTCAACCTAACATTTTTTGACGTGTAGAATTCAAAAATGAACTAAATTTTATAAAAATAGTTTTCTATATTTGATAAATTCTAATATTAATTAAAATTATCATTAACTTGGAAAATATAGATTTTAAAATTATAACTACTTTTATATCACTTTGAAAAAATAAAATAAGCTCTCATTAAATTATCTTATAATAATAAGTCATAAAAATAAAAATCTATAAATTCATTTTATTGAAATAATTTATTTTAAATTATTAAATTATTCATACAATTGTAATTAAATATTTATGACTTACCAAAATACCAACACTTAATTAATAATTGTTTTAAATATTTATGTACTTATACTATGACATAATTATATCATATTTTCCCTTATAAGATGGATAAATATTATTTACAATTTCATTGGTGTGGTTACTATTTAATTGTTTGGATTTTCTATTCATAAAGATAATATTAATATTCCAAAGGTCAAGTTATAGTTCCTTTGGTATATGTTCCTTAACTTCGGGAAATTCCTTCAATTTCATTAATTCATTGTTTATAATGTTTTTATTGTGTTCTTAATTTGATTTTATTTGATTATATTATATGAAATAATTATAAAAGGGGGATATAAATTGATAAATATTTGGGTCATTATAGATATACATGACATGTTATTATATTTTTTTTTACTTTCTAGCTATTTGTCTTTCAATATTTTTCATTTTATTTTCATTTGTTATCTTTTCTTTTCTTTTTAGATAATGAAAGATGGAGAAATAATTAGTGGAAACTAGTCCTTGCTCACTACTAATGGGGAGTGACTCACACTACATCAAGTCAGAATTAGGACAACTGGAGGGCCAACTAAGGAATATAATCCACCTTACCAGTCTTTAGTTTTGGTGATATTTCCTTCACTTCCACATGTTGTAACATATTTGACAACCTCTTCTAATACCAAAAACCTATGAATCCATCCGGTGTATTTGTGATATCTTCTCCCACTTCTACTATATTATATCCATCCCTGATGAAAGATGATGTACCTCTAGGAGTCGTCACCTCATCAGGGAATTCTACACTAGCCACCACGATAGAATATCCTTATCCAATAGTGGTTGAGGCTCCAACACAGTCGACACCCATATTATCCAGTATAACGACACATACTTTACATACATTGTTAATACTTAAAAATTGAAGCACACTTATTACAACATATGACAAAACCACAAAGGAACGTATAGGTATAGTGTCTTTAGAAACTGGGAAACATAAACAACTGGTTCATAAATCTTCTACAGTGTCTCCCATTTATTTCATCATAACTAGGGTCCCTTTTAGCATATTCTAATTAATATCCATCTTCCTGACCTGGGGAAAAGAAAACATAAAAGGGTGAGCTCAAATGCTCAGCAAGGGCAAATAAAGGAAATAAAAATCATATCATTTCTTTTTGAAAATCATAACCTGCAAAAGAGATCATAATATCTTAACATGGAATAAATCATAGAAGTGAAAATGAGATCCCCATAATCATAACATAAAACTTGAAACTATGTGGCATGCACACATAATCATGGAAAATCATTTCTTGTTAGTCATGACTCATTGCCAAGACTATCTTAGTGGACAAAGTCCATTTCTGAACCGAGTTCACTCCTCGTTTCAGTCCTGTATCACTGAACTGAAATAATCTTCCATTCCAGCCATGTCTATCTCATGAGATATAAATCTTTACCCAATGCATTGGAGGGAGATATAGGTCCCACCCATCTTATAATGAATCCTTTCTTATGTGTGCCACATAATCATAAATCATACATCATCGCATAACACATGTAACAAAAATGGGATTCTTGAAACATCATGACATCATAAAACAATCCATATAAGGTAAATGACTTCATAAAAATAATTCCCTCAAAACATAATCAAATCAATGTAATAATAGGGATAAAAATAGAACCCTATATTATCTTATATGGAAAATAATTTTGATAAAACATTTGAACTCCATTCTTGAGGAAAATATCCTTTCTACTTCAAAAACACTTTTCCTTTCTTAAAATGTCATAAAATTCTAAACTAAAAGAAGTTGATTAAAAATAAACTTGAAAACTTGTAAAGTAAGCTTCTTGGAAATAATGTTTTAAAAATCCATTCATGCCGTATAAGTTAAAAAAACATTCTTCGTACTTTTGTCGGAAAAATTCAAAAAGTACATCGTACAAAAAACGACAAAAGATTCCTTTCATATCTTTTACTAAAAACTCACCAAAGGGTAAAATAGGTTTTAAAAATTTTTAGGTGGATGGAAATAATATTACATATTAAGGGAACGTGGATGTGGATGGTAAAATACACCCCAGTAAATACCAACGTATAAGCAATCTCGGATAAAAATGAGATTGTGATATTTCCCATACCTTAGGTCCGACTTGATTTGTAAGTGTCTGAACCTCCTTTATAATGATTTAAATCATGTTATTGACTTATTCCAGAATCATATTCATTGTTATTATATCATATATGGTCCACTTATGACTTTATATTACCCGTTCTTTTGTAAATTCATGTTAAAGTAGCGTTTTGGGTAAAATCGTCTCATTTGTCGTTCGTGTTTTTAACTTGTAATTATTAATATGATTACTTGGATCATGATTACTTATATCAAGAATTTAAAACATGATTTTTATATAATATATTGATAAATGGAATGAAATACACCGTTCATGGAGACGGTAGTCCGTACGTACGCATGAACGCTGTTTTCGTTTCCTTATTGAATTGAATGGAATTAAGTAGATGACATACATATAAATATACATAAATCCAGTATCATTATTATGTCATATATTTCATTAGTACTTATTATATATATACTTTATAATCATTCATGAATGGTTAATGTGGAGAATGAATCTCATCGCGTCATGGAGACGGTATTCCGTACATACGCACACGCGATGATTTCCTTTTTCCATAGGATGGATAGAAGGTTAATTAGAGTTGTTTAATATTTATAATAACATATCAGTATATAAGGAATACTGATGTTATTACTTCATCATGAAACAACTAAAGAAGAAGAAGTTGAAGAAGAAAGAAATTGGAAAGGATCGGTAATGGATATTACCTCTTCTTTGAAGTGCTTCTTTGAGACCTCCTTTTAGGGAACTAAAATTGGTCTTTTAAGAAGACCAGGACCTCTAGAATGATACTAGAGAAGTGGAGAAGATATTTTGGCAGGGTTTGGCCGAGCTTGAATGCTCAAATTGGTGTGAGGAGGAGAGGGAGGATGTGCCCTTTTATAAGGGAGGAGAGGGGCACCTTTGGAATAACAAAAAATATTATTTTATTATAAATCCAAATTCGGTTTTAAATAGATCCAAATTGATTTATTTAGAAGCTAAGGTGGGGATGGGTCTAAATCCTCTCATCCAATAGAATTTAGACAAGTTTAGGTTCCTATTTTAACCTTATCATTTAGATTTAACAATAAGTTAAATAATTTTACTTTTACCGTGTCTTCTTGTGTTCTTACACTATAAGGTTAATAAACTTACTATAAGAAGCCAAAAGAACCCCAGATTGTTTATTATTAATATATATAACCTTATCTAAGTCATTTGGCCGAACATTAGATTTTTAAGAATAAAATAAAAGTTAATAATATAATATTTGTTTTAAAAACTATTTTATGTCAATTTTGACACTATTTAGTAATTGATTTTTGTGAAAATTATAACAGAATGATAAGTTCGAAAAAAGTTACTTAAATCAATACTAGCATTTCATATTAACCTATAAAATTAGTGGAATTCATAAAAAGTCTCAAATTATATTTATTTGGGTATTTATAACATCAATTATGTCAATATTTCATTAATAAGATAATTACTGCATCATCATTGTGTCATAAATAAATTAAATTATTTAATGTCTAAAAATTACAAATAAAATACCATTATGTAGGAATTCTTTTTACCTTTATAATTAATATTTATAGTCAAAATTATATTATGTATAACCCTATATTAAAAATGTTTTAGTAAATAAACTTTGATTTTAACTCTTTTAACTCTTCTTTGAATTAAATAATAATAAATGTCTTAATCTAATCCAAGTGGGCCTAAATGATAATATTTTACACTTAAGGTTGTTTTTGGTCGAGATAAACTTGTCCAATAGGATTAGGACATGTGTTAGGGTAATATTAATATCATTTTTACCTTTAATTACCCTATTTACTTTTAACCGTGGTAAATAAAAGTAAAAAGTTACTATTCACCAAAAATTATTTTCATCTCATTGAACCACATTTTACTTACTGAAATCAACCGTGTCTCTCGGATTTTTGAAATTCCATTCACAAAAGCGGTAAAATTAAGATTTATGAAAAAATTAATTTTTTTTAACTACCACTTAGTAGTTTCACTATTCATCAAAAATTGATGTTTTTCAGAAAAATGCCAAAATTTCACCCTAAGCTATAATTGATATTCCGAATTCAAAATTGATTTCTATTTTACAAAATTTCCAACATATAAGTTTCATTAATTAATTTTATAATTAATTTCTGCTGTCACAACAAATAGCGTGTTTTTAAGAGATAATAACTATCAAAAGATTAACACTTGTTTATGTCCGGTGTAAATGTGAAATTACATCCAATGACCAAAATTGTATTGAATTGTAAAAATATATTCTAAATATACTTTAAAACCACTCAAATTAATAATTTATAACTATTAATTATTTCGATTAAAAAGTTGTTTTTAATTAAAATTTAGTAATTTTCACTATTCATCAGAAAATGAAAGTTATCCGAAAAGTACCAAAATTTCACCTTAGGCTAAATTCGATATTACGAATCAAAAAATGAAGTCCATTTTAAGAGATAAAATTTCGAAAATTTTAAAAGGTGGTTATTACTATTCATAACAGCTAGTTTTAATAATATTTTAATAGCATATCGTTGTTTAGTGAAACTCGTTATTGGGTACTACACACGCTATCGAGGAAGGTCGCGATTGCGTGTAATGCAAGGCAAGTCAAGAATGCGTGTTGTGCAAGCTCCTTTTGGTGTAGCGTACAACACAAGACATTAGTGAAATTAAAAAGAATATTTTTCATAAAATCTTGGGCTGTTACATTCTACCCCCCTTAAAATGAATTTCGCCCTCGAAATTCGTCAGGGTTATAAATGGTTTACTATTCGAAAGTTTCTTTAATCGAAACCCACATCGTAAAAAGGAATACCAAAACCAATCTTTAAAAACGAAAGTATGAAACGTAACAGTTACCCAAAAAAACTAATCACTGGGTTTCCACATAGGTGAAAATATGGATATGGAAGAGAAATCTAACCAACATGTTCTGATGGAGAGTGGTAGAGAACATGGCTATGGAAAAGCCAGCAATCACAAAGCCATAAATTTGTGACAATCTAAGGTACCATCTGATTCATCGGATATAAGATCATTAGGACAACATTTTTGGTTTTCAAGATCGTTTCCCTAAAGTTGAAGAATTTTTATTAGAATAAATACTTACTTTATTTTGGTACAATCTCACTGTTGTTCGTGCCTTGAACAATTTCCACTTCATCTCTTAAATAAATGAAGTTGAATTTGTTATTCGTGAAGTGTTAGCAGATCATGTGATAGAATGACGGGTCATTCCATCTGTCTCAAACAAAAGGTTATCAAAAGTTATTAAATATACATAAGTCATTCTATAGTGAGATTAATCATATATGGTTTCTAAAATGGACTTATACTTCATATATCATACTGCTTAATATAATAAAACTAGTTTCTACTAAACAGGGACTTCATGTAGGCCAGTGGTAGGTGATAAAGGCCAGTCGCACTTCGGTTGTGGGTTCAATTCCCACAGCCTTGTCCGACGTGATGGGCTGTCGCCCGTCCTGCAGGTTGTCCTTTTTCTAAAACTATATTACTATAACATCCCATCAATAATATCGAAAAAATTTCTATCCTTAAACAATACTAACTTATGTCCAACATAATCCATTCCAATCTTTAGGCTTATCCATAATACTGTAGTCCACTCTCATAACATAGTGAAAACGATTACCAGAGATTTAATACCATCGTTAATCCCCATATATCATAAGATATGTTTTGTTGGTCCCATTCCAAACATTCAAAGTCCTTAATCATGTATTCTCTTGAATACCTTAGTGAAAACATGAATGCAGTTAAAAGTTAACACCTTCCATACACCAAAATCCTCAAAATTCTATATACTCAAACCATGATATCACTTAGTCCTTATATCACTCATGAGCTCATGAATACTGTTAAACATTTCATTTTCTCATTTTCCCTTCATTATGCGCATATCATCTTATTTCCAAAAAATATCTCCATCACTTTGAATACCACATTATACCAACACATAAATATTCCAATACTTTATGATAACACATTATTTTGGAATCCCATTACATAAACACTTAATCATTCCACCACATCATTGTCATATTCAACATCGCCAATAGTGATCACATGTAACTTCCCTTTGTCCTTTTCCTTCAGTGGTTGCTCATGTTGATCATCACTAACCCTTGGATTAGGGCATTTATTAGCATAATGCCCCATTTCCTTGCACTTGAAGCATTGAAGTGTTGGTGGTGCGTTCTCTGCAGTGTTTGATTTATTCACATCATTAGAATCCCTTTTTCCATTACTTCGACACTTAGCGGCTCGATGACCTTCTTTTCCACACTTAAAACATTTTCTAGTCCCTTTAAGACAATCTCCACCATGCTTCTTTCCACACTTTGTCCATAAGGAAACATTCATCTTCTTTTCACCATTATTCTGAGATTTCTCCTTGAACTCCATCTTTCGTTTCTTGTCAAAACCATGAGATGGATATGTAACACCAACTTCCATTTCTACCTTGATAGCACAACACACAATTTCTTCATAGCTACTGAAGTCTCTTATAGATAATGCCCTTCGAAGACTTGGTTTTAATCCACTGAAAAATCGATCAACTTTACTTTTAGTTTGGATGATAATGCCAGATGCATACCTTTAAAGTCTTGTAAAATTCGCTTCGTATATGCCAACAGATTCATCATCCTTCTGCTTCAGCTCAAGAAACTCCTTTTCCATATTTTTTCAAAGAATATGAGGGAAGTACTTACTAAAAAACAAGTTCTTGAACTCATCCAATTCCATGGACTCAATTTCATCTCTTGGCCTCATATTCTTGATAAGATTCCACCATTGATCAGCTTCACCTTCCAAACGATATACTGCTAAGATGACTTTATCATGTTCATAACATTGAAGAACTGAAAATATCTTTTCAGTGGTATTGATCCATTGTTCAGCAACAAGTGGATTGGAATTCCCACTGAAAGAAGGTGGACGTTGCCTCATGAAGGACTCAATAGAATATTTCTCCCTTCTTTTCTCATTTGGAAGTCCAGAATGATTCATAGCTTGTGTAAGTATAGCAATAAGATTTTGAACTCCATTTCCCATAACATTTTTTTGTTCAGGAGGAAAATCATTACATTGTCCATTGCATTGATCAACATGGTTCCTTCGGGTTCCAACCATCGTCTAAAACCCAAAAAGAATACTGTGAGACGCAAAAATCATGCTAGGGAAAACAACATAATAAAGTGGGAGTACCTTCAATATCTAATATCATAGGTTTAATTCTATGATCGTTAGCGTAGTTCTAGTACTATAACCTATACGTATACTTAACCTTAGGGACATCCCTAGACATACCTTAGAAATATCTCTAGGGATCTCACTAACGTTTTCGCATCCTAGTTTCCAAAGGTTGACTAAACCTTTCCTCTGATACCAACTGTAGCGACCCATACTTTACATACATTTTTAATACTTCAAAATTGAAGCACACTTATTACAACATATGACAAAACCACAAAGGACCGTATAGGTATAGTGTCTTTAGAAACTGGGAAACATAAACAACTGGTTCATAAATCTTCTACAGTGTCTCCCATTTATTTCATCATATCTAGGGTCCCTTTTAGCATATTCTACATAATATCCATCTTCCTGGCCTGGGGAAAAGAAAACATAAAAGGGTGAGCTCAAATGCTCAGCAAGGGAAAATAAAGGAAATAAAAATCATATCATATATTTTTGAAAATCATAACCTGCAAAAGAGATCATAATATCTTAACATGGAATAAATCATAGAAGTGAAAATGAGATCCACATAATCATAACATAAAACTTGAAACTTTGTGGCATGCACACATAATCATGGAAAATCATTTCTTGTTAGTCATGACTCATTTCCAAGACTATCTTAGCGGACAAAGTCCATTTCTGAACTGAGTTCACTCCTCGTTTCAGTCCTGTATCACTGAACCGAAATAACTTTCCATTCTAGCCATGTCTATCTCATGAGATATAAATATTTACCCAATGCATTGGAGGGAGATATAGGTCCCACCCATCTTATAATGAATCCTTTCTTATGTGTGCCACATAATCATAAATCATACATCATCACATAACACATGTAACAAAAATGGGATTCTTGAAACATCATGACATCATAAAACAAACCATATAAGGTAAATGACTTCATAAAAATAATTCCCTCACAACATAATCAAATCAATGTAATAATAGGGATAAAAACATAACCCTATATTATCTTAGATGGAAAATAATTTTGATAAAACATTTGAACTCCATTCTTGAGGAAAATATCCTTTCTACTTCAAAAACACTTTTCCTTTCTTAAAATGTCATAAAATTCTAAACTAAAAGAAGTTGATTAAAAATAAACTTGAAAACTTGTAAAGGGATCTTCTTGGAAATAATGTTTTAAAAATCCATTCATGTCGTATAAGTTAGAAAACATTCTTCGTACTTTTGTCGGAAAAATTCAAAAAGTACCTTGTACGAAAAACGACAAAAGATTCCTTTCATATCTTTTACTAAAAACTCACCAAAGGGTAAAATAGGTTTTAAACAATTGTAGGTGGATGGAAATAATATTACATATTAAGGGAACATGGATGTGGATGATAAAATACACCCCATTAAATACCAACGTATAAGAAATCTCGGATAAAAATGAGATTGTGATATTTTCCATACCTTAGGTCCGACTTGCTTTGTAAGTGTCCGAACCTCCTGTATAATGATTTAAATCATGTTATTGACTTATTCCAGAATCATATTCATTGTTATTATATCATATATGGTCCACTTATGACTTTATATTACCCGTTCTTTTGTAAATTCATGTTAAAGTAGCGTTTTGGGTAAAATCCTTTCATTTGTTGTTCGTGTTTTTAACTTGTAATTATTAATATGATTACTTGGATCAAGATTACTTATATCCATAATGTAAAACATGATTTTTATATAATATATTGATAAATGGAATGAAATACACCGTTCATGGAGACGGTAGTCCGTACGTATGCATGAACGCTGTTTTCGTTTCCTTATTGAATTGAATGGAATTAAGTAGATGACATACATATAAATATACATAAATCCAGTATCATTATTATGTCATATATTTCATTAGTACTTATTATATATATACTTTATAATCATTCATTAATGGTTAATGTGGAGAATGAATCTCATCGCGTCGTGGAGACGGTATTCCGTACGTACGCACACGCGGTGATTTCCTTTTTCCTTAGGATGGATAGAAGGTTAATTAGAGTTGTTTCATATTTATAATAACATATCAGTATATAAGTAATACTGATGTTATTACTTCATCATGAAAAAACTAAAGAAGAATAAGTTGAAGAAGAAAGAAATTGGAAAGGATCGGTAATGGATATTACCTCTTCTTTGAAGTGCTTCTTTGAGACCTCCTTTTAGGGCACTAAAATTGGTCTTTTAAGAATACCAGGACCTCTAGGATGATACTAGGGAAGTGGAGAAGAGATTTTGGCAGGGGTTGGCCGAGGTTTAATGCTCAAATTGGTGTGAGGAGGAGAGGGAGGAGGTGCCCTTTTATAAGGGAGGAGAGGGGCACCTTTGGAATAACTAAAAATATTATTTTATTATAAAGCCAAATTCGGTTTTAAATAGATCCAAATTGATTTATTTCGAAGCTAAGGTGGGTATGGGTCGAAATCCTCTCATACAATAGAATTTATACAAGTTTAGGTTCCTATTTTAACCTTATCATTTAGATTTAACAATAAGTTAAATAATTTTACTTTTACCGTGTCTTCTTGTGTTCTTACACTATAAGGTTAATAAAATTACTATAAGAAGTCAAACAAACCCAAAATTGTTTATTATTAATATATATAACCTTATATAAGTCATTTTGCCGAACCTTAGATTTTTAGGAATAAAATAACGATTAATAATATAATATTTGTTTTAAAAACTATTTTATGTCAATTTTGACACTATTTAGTAATTGATTTTTGTGAAAATTATAACAGAATTATCAGTTCGAAAAAAGTTACTTAAATCAATACTAACATGTCATATTAACCTATAAAATTAGTGGAATTCATAAAAAGTCTCAAATTATATTTATTTGGGTATTTATAACATCAATTATGTCAATATTTCATTAATAAGATAATTACTGCATCATCGTTGTGTCATAAATAAATTAAATTATTTAATTTCTAAAAATTACAAATAAAATACAATTATGTAGGAAATCTTTTTATCTTTCTAATTAATATTTATAGTCAAAATTATATTATGTATAACCCTATATTAAAAATGCTTTAGTAAATAAACTTTGATTTTAACTCTTTTAACTCTTCTTTGAATTAAATAATAATAAATGTCGTAATCCAATCCAAGTGGGCCTAAATGATAATATTTTACACTTAAGGTTGTTTTTGGTCGAGATACACTTGTCCAATAGGATTAGGACATGTGTTAGGGTAATATTAATATCATTTTTACCCTTAATTACCCTATTTACTTTTAACCGTGGTAAATAAAAGTAAAAAGTTACTATTCACCAAAAATTATTTTCATCTCATTGAACCACATTTTACTTACTGAAATCAACTGTGTCTCTCGGATTTTTGAAATTCCATTCACAAAAGAGGTAAAATTAAGATTTATGAAAAAATTAATTTTTTTAACTACCACTTAGTAGTTTCACTATTCATCAAAAATTGAAGTTTTTCAGAAAAATGCCAAAATTTCACCCTAAGCTATAATTGATATTCCGAATTAAAAAATGATTTCTATTTTACAAAATTCCCAACATATAAGTTGCATTAATTAATTTTATAATTAATTTCCACTGTCACAACAAATAGCGTGTTTTTAAGAGATAATAACTATCAAAAGATTAACACTTGTTTATGTCTGGTGTAAATGTGAAATTACATCCAATGACCAAAATTGTATTGAATTGTAAAAATATATTCTAAATACACTTTAAAACCACTCAAATTAATAATTTATCACTATTAATTATTTCGATTAAAAAGTTGTTTTTAATTAAAATTTAGTAATTTTCACTATTCATCAGAAAATGAAAGTTATCCGAAAAGTACCAAAATTTCACCTTAGGCTAAATTCGATATTACGAATCAAAAAATGAAGTCCATTTTAAGAGATTAAATTTCTAAAATTTTAAAAGGTGGTTATTACTATTCATAACAGCTAGTTTTAATAATATTTTAATAGCATATCGTTGTTTAGTGAAACTCGTTATTGGGTACTACACACGCTATCGAGGAAGGTCGCGATTGCGTGTAATGCAAGGAAAGTCAAGGATGTGTGTTGTGCAAGATCCTTTTGGTGTAGCGTACAACACAAGACATTAGTGAAATTAAAAAGAATATTTTTCATAAAATCTTGGGTTGTTACATTCTACCCCCCTTAAAATGAATTTCGCCCTCAAAATTCGTCAGGGTTATAAATGGCATACTATTCGAAAGTTTCTTTAATCGAAACCCACATCATAAAAAGGAATACCAAAACCAATCTTTAAAAACGAAAGTATGAAACGTAACAGTTACCCAAATAAACTAATCACTGGGTTTCCACATAGGTGAAAATATGGATATGGAAGAGAAATCTAACCAACATGTTCTGATGGAGAGTGGTAGAGAACATGGATATGAAAAATCCAGCAATCACAAAGCCATAAATTTGCGACGATCTAAGGTACCATCTGATTCATCATATATAAGATCACTAGGACAACATTTTTGGTTTTCAAGATCATTTCCCTAAAGTTGAAGAATTTGTATTAGAATAAATACTTACTTTATTTTGGTACAATCTCACTGTTGTTCGTGCCTTGAACAATTTCCACTTCATCTCTTAAATAAATGAAGTTTACTTTTTTATTCGTGAAGTGTTAGCAGATCATGTGATAGAATGATGGGTCATTCCATCTGTCTCAAACAAAAGGTTAGCAAAAGTTATTAAATATACATAAGTCATTCTATAGTGAGATTAATCATATATGGTTCCTAAAATGGACTTATACTTCATATATCATACTGCTTAATATAATAAAACTAGTTTCTACTAAACAGGGACTTCCTGTAGGCCAGTGGTAGGTGATAAAGGCCAGTCGCACTTCGGTTGTGGGTTCGATTCCCACAGCCTTGTCCGACGCGATGGGCTGTCGCCCGTCCTGCAGGTTGTCCTTTTTCTAAAACTATATTACTATAACATCCCATCAATAATATCGAAAAAATTTCTATCCTTAAACAATACTAACTTATGTCCAACATAATCCATTCCAATCTTTAGGCTTATCCATAATACTGCAGTCCACTCTCATAACATAGTGAAAACGATTACCAGAGATTTAATACCATCGTTGATCCCCATATATCATAAGATATGTTTTTTTGGTCCCATTCCAAACATTCAAAGTCCTTAATCATGTATTCTCTTGAATACCTTAGTGAAAACATGAATGCAGTTAAAAGTTAACACCATCCACATGCCAAAATCCTCAAAATTCTATATACTCAAACCATGATATCACTTAGTCCTTATATCACTCATGAGCTCATGAATACTGTTGAACATTTCATTTTCTCGTTTTCCCTTCATTATGCGCATATCATCTTATTTCCAAAAAATATCTCAATCACTTTGAATACCACATTAGACCAACACATAAATATTCCAATACTTTATGATACCACATTATTTTGGAATCCCATTACATAAACACTTAATCATTCCACCACATCGTTGTCATATTCAACATCGCCAATAGTGATCGCATGTGACTTCCCTTTGTCCTTTGCCTTCAGTGGTTGCTCATGTTGATCATCACTAACCCTTGGATTAGGGCATTTATTAGCATAATGCCCCATTTCCTTGCACTTGAAGCATTGAAGTGTTGGTGGTGCGTTCTATGCAGTGTATGCTTTATTCACATCATTAGATTCCCTTTTTTCATTACTTCGAAACTCAACTGCTCGATGACCTTCTTTTCCACACTTAAAACATTTTCTAGTCCCTTTAAGACAATCTCCACCATGCTTCTTTCCACACTTTGTTCATAAGGAAACATTCATCTTCTTTTCACCATTATTCTGAGGTTTCTCCTTGAACTCCATCTTTCGTTTCTTGTCAAAACCATTAGATGGATATGTAACACCAACTTCCATTTATACCTTGATAGCACAACGCACAATTTCTTCATAGATACTGAAGTCTCTTATAGCTAATGCCCTTCGAAGACTTGGTTTTAAGCCACTGAAAAATCGATCAACTTTACTTTCAGGTTGGATGATAATTCCAGATGCATACCTTGCAAGTCTTGTAAAATTCGCTTCGTATATACCAACAGATTCATCATCCTTCTGCTTCAGCTCAAGAAACTCCTTTTCCATCTTTGTTCGAAGAATACGAGGGAAGTACTTACTGAAAAACAAGTTCTTGAACTCGTCCCATTCCATGGACTCAATTTCATCTCTTGGCCTCATATTCTTGATAATATTCCACCATTGATCAACTTCACCTTCCAAACGATATACTTCTAAGATGACTTTATCATGTTCAGAACATTGAAGAACTGAAAATATCTTTTCAGTGGTATTGATCCATTGTTCAGCAACAAGTGGATCGGAAGTCCCACTGAAAGAAGGTGGACGTTGCCTCATGAAGGACTCAATAGAATATTGTTCCCTTCTTTGCTCATTTGGAAGTCCAGAATGATTCATAGCTTGTGTAAGTATAGAAATAATATTTAGAACTCCATTTCCCATAACATTTGTTTGTTCAGGAGGACAATCATTGCATTGTCCATTGCATTGATCAACACGGTTCCTTCGGGTTCCAGCCATCGTCTAAAACCCAAAAAGAATAGTGTGAGGAAAAAATCATGCTAGGGAAAACAACATAATAAAGGGGGAGTACCTTCAATATCTAATATCGTAGGTTTAATTCTATGATCGTTAGCGTAGTTCTAGTACTATAACCTATACGTATACTTAACCTTAGGGACATCCCTAGACATACCTTAGAAATATCTCTAGGGATCTCACTAACGTTTTCGCATCCTAGTTTCCAAAGGTTGACTAAACCTTTCCTCTGATACCAACTGTAGCGACCCATACTTTACATACATTTTTAATACTTCAAAATTGAAGCACACTTATTACAACATATGACAAAACCACAAAGGACCGTATAGGTATAGTGTCTTTAGAAACTGGGAAACATAAACAACTGGTTCATAAATCTTCTACAGTGTCTCCCATTTATTTCATCATATCTAGGGTCCCTTTTAGCATATTCTACTTAATATCCATCTTCCTGACCTGGGGAAAATAAAACATAAAAGGGTGAGCTCAAATGCTCAGCAAGGGCAAATAAAGGAAATAAAAATCATATCATATCTTTTTCAAAATCATAACCTGCAAAAGAGATCATAATATCTTAACATGGAATAAATCATAGAAGTGAAAATGAGATCCCCATAATCATAACATAAAACTTGAAACTTTGTGGCATGCACACATAATCATGGAAAATCATTTCTTGTTAGTCATGACTCATTTCCAAGACTATCTTAGCGGACAAAGTCCATTTCTGAACCGAGTTCACTCCTCGTTTCAGTTCTGTATCACTGAACCGAAATAACCTTCCGTTCCATCCATGTCTATCTCATGAGATATAAATCTTTACCCAATGCATTGGAGGGAGATATAGGTCCCACCCATCTTATAATGAATCCTTTCTTATGTGTGCCACATAATCATAAATCATACATCATCGCATAACACATGTAACAAAAATGGGATTCTTGAAACATCATGACATCATAAAATAAACCATATAAGGTAAATGACTTCATAAAAACAATTCCCTCACAACATAATCAAATCAATGTAATAATAGGGATAAAAACAGAACCCTATATTATCTTATATGGAAAATAATTTTGATAAAACATTTG